>JAJJWX010000726.1:0-10935 GCA_023529315.1 Papaver bracteatum
TCTATGCTTGATCCTCAGAGTAGGGAAGGGTATGTAGGCATCCGCAATGAGTTGCATCATTTTCGGCCTGAAAGACGCTGGCCCCTCATATCATATAAGCCGGTGAACTCGGCAGTAGATGATTGTGTCCAAACTTGATGAGGCTTAGTTGCATGCCATAAGTGGATGCTCGCCTTCCTATCAAGTTATAAAGAGTTGACCAAATTAGGTAATGTAGGAAATGGCAAGGGCTTGGTGCGCCTATGCCTAAGTTGACTTATGCCTTAAGTCTGGACAAGACCCTATGGCGATGACGGCTGCTCAACATTTATAGAAAATTAAGTGATGAATTCCCTAAATTTAGGCAAAGCTAGAGATGCATGCGAAGTGCATTGGCATTGGCCTTATGGCCATATACCCTTCTGCGGACATTGGTGACTTTGGAACGGTGTGGAAGCTAAGTTAGCTGCATCATGCTCCACAAGCATGATTGCAAGGGCAAGATTGACGTGCATTTTCCTGGGGATGAGGCCCGGATCGTAGCTTCATCATGGCGCATCGGGGAAGTTACGGCTTACGGGGAGACGCGCCAAAGACGTAATTTTCCGGTCCATCACATGCACAGTGGTGTGGCTGGCATGGTTGGTACGCTTGGCGCGAGACATGGCCGTTTGGTTTTCATAGGAATGAAGTGCTACTGGCATGGTTGGCATGCTGAAGTGGAGATGTACAGCATGGTTTTCCATTGGCACAGATGGTGCGGTTGGCATGGTTGGCATGCCTTTGCGCGGTAGCATGAGAATTAGGTTTGGCATAGATGATGTCATTACATGTTAAGGGTTCTGCCTGTGGAACATGACCCATGTAAAAAAAAAAAGGTACTCACGATTCTTGCGAGGGCATGCCGATTGATTCAATAAATGTGCTAATGGTCATAGTGACGTCATGTCAGTTGTGCGTTTTTACGATTTTAACCCTAATCTAAAACCACCATCAACAACTGGCAAGTCACCTTCTAATTCATTGTCCAACGACAACTAATTCATGGAACACCTTATTCAATCAACTTACAAATCCACCAAATTCCAATCCCCCCCTCCCCTAGATTTCACCTTAACACCCCAAACAACCATTTTCCAAATCATTCAACAACCTGCGTCAACATCTGTAATCTCCTCTTTCTATTTCCTATTTTGGACCTTATGACTGGATATGAATGATCTAATATTTCAACAAAAGCAAACGACTTCGGAGGAAATCCTAGCCTGGGCACAAAAATTGCAACAAGAATACTACGGCGCTCTACACTCTTCACCACCAATCATTTCAATAAGAGATAGAAGGATATCAACAATATCCAGTAAGATGGTCCATTCCAAACATCAATCTGGATCAATATTAACACGGATTTAGCGACCAGAAGGTCATCTAGGATTTGCAGGAGTAGAGTTCATCTACATAAATTCCGACGCACAAACTTTATTGGCTCTAGCTCAACCACTGCGGGTATTACAACTGCATTAACCATGAAACTTGATTATGCTTTTGGCTTCAAGAACAACAACAAAAAAGACAATGGCCAAGAGTTCTCTTGAAACCGACTCGTAAAACCTATTGCTAGCTTCATCACTTCCTCTAACCTCCACCTTGGCACATATCAGAAATGATCATTGATGAAATAAAAATTAGATATCAACATATCCCACAAGATGCTATTCAAGACAACTACGAAGGAAGGAAATCAAAATTACTGACGGGTTGGCCAATCATGCGATGGATGGAAGTAAAACATGAAGTTCTTCAACCAAAAACTGGGACCGGCAATCCCATCTATTATTAGCCAAATTTTATTTCATGATTCGTGGGTACTACATACCCACATGATTGTAAACTAATTTCTTTTAACAAAATGCATGATTAAAAAAAAAACAAGCATATACTATCAAATTGTATTAGCAAGAAAAAACCCTAAGCATATACTATCAAATTGTATTAGCAAGAAAATTATACCTAACTATGATTAGTTCACAAATATTATTTGGCTATTCTAAGCATAACACATTCAAGAAATTAACCCAAACATGGACTATGAAATAATGAGACAAATATATTTGTAAGCCCATCAATTACGCCAAGCATAGGTTATTAAATCGGTGAAGCAACAACTCATATTCTCGATCATCTTATAAAAAATGTTTAATAATTAATCTAATTAAATCATAATGATCTATTACTTCATAATTCAATTTAAAGTAGCCTAATACCTCAAGTAATTTCAACCATAAAATACTAATTTCAAAAATCAAGTAAAATATGGCTTTCTCAAGAGCCATTAATATATCAAAAAAAGGATCACTAGATCCTAGTTAGCAATTCATAATTTTTCGCTTAATTATTCGATAAATCCGTCCAATCGTCCAATCCGATGCATTCGGGCCAACTATTGAAACTTACACCTGTTACGAATTATATGAAGAAGCGGTTTTGTCGCGAATTATTCGGAACGTACCAAAATTCGCCGTATCAGTTCGGCCGATCTGGGTATTAATTTTTAATTAAAAAAAATCACAAAATATCTTCAAAGTTCTTCAAAGTTCTTCAAATTGGAATTAAACATGGGGAATTATCTCTTACAGAGCAGTTTAAACTATGAAGCTCTGATATGCTTTTTAGGAACTTTCTCTATTTGAAATTTTGAATAACTCTTATGTTCGTATTTGTTGATTTTGAAGGTATTTTCTAATAATGAGATTTTTCTCACTTTGTTTTATGTTGAATTTCGCTTTTGATAAACAAAGAGGGTTTCTACTTTAGTTAAGGATGGTGAAAGACGTTAGACAAAATTTTGGGAATATGCAGAGAAAGTAGGACACCGTTTCAAATGTAAGTTCTGTAAAAAAGGATTTTCCAGGAGGAGTAGCAAGAGTCAAATCCCATTTATCTGGTATAAAAGGATGATATTGCTAGTTGTTTGTGTTACCAAGAAGTACAAGTCGGGGCTGTTCTGTGATTGGGAATACAGAGGTTAGTGCTGATGGTAATGGGAACAAAAGGCCAGAACTCAATCATCTACCTGGAAGCGTTGTCTTTGAAGGGAAATAACTAGTGTTCGTGAAAATTCAAACTTGCGTTAAAACTTCAATACCTAGAATGATGGATGTAAAGGATAAAGATGCAAAGGATATGAAAGTGGCTTTATGTTTTCTTTCAAAAATAACATTGCATTTAATGTTATACAAACACAAGGATTTATTGAGATGGTTAAGGCAATTGTGGACTCATGGTATTGGATATATGCTACCAAGTTATTCTACGAACTAAGTTGTGGTGAATACTTTAGCATCATTGAACAAGATGTAAATATAGTTAAAGATTCTTGAGTATAACTCGATGCACACTAATGTCGGACATATGGACAGATATGAAAAGGCTTGATCATTCATTAATGTGGTTGCTTACTCACCAAAAGGGGCAGATTCTTTAAAATCAGTTGAAAGGTCCTGGGGAGCAGAATCACGGTTTATTTATAAGGGGGAGATACTTACGCTTATTGAGGAGATTGGTCCTCTAAAATGTGGTGCAAATTGTCACCGATAATGCTTCAAACTATGGACTTGCTTGTAACTTGATTATGGAAGAGTATCCTCATATAATCAAAACAAAGTGCGCTGCTCACGGGGTTCAATTGTTGTTCGATGATATATATGAGACTGTTGATTGGGTCAAGGATATATTTCTCAAAGCAAGAAAGATGTATGACTATCTATACATGCATACCATTGTTCTGGACTTGATGAGAGTGCATACACAAAAAGACTTGAGAAAGTATTCCAAAACCAGGTTTGCTTCTCATTTTCTATCGCTTCCAATCTATTTTGGATGTTGAAGATGGTTTGAGACCTGTTGGTTTGCGTACAGCTGAATGGAGAAACATGGATTACAAAGAAAAGGAGCTAATGGCAGTAATAGTCAAAGATACTATACAAGGTACTACATTTTGGGATGAAGGGAAGGAGCTAATTTTAGGCATGGAACCTTTGGTAAAAGTGTTACGATTGGTCGACGGTGATGGGTCAACATCAAGCTACATTTATGAAGCAATTGATAAAGCAAGGAAGTTTTTACAGAAACGGTGCATGGATGATCCCGTGAGGTATTACACGATATGGGACTTATTTGAAAGAAGAGAGAATCGAACCTACTTCATGAGTTTCATGTCGCTTTCCATGTATATGAACCCTTGTTTCATGTTTGATGGAGATATTTTGTATGATTGTGAGGATGTGCAAACGCTTTGATGTATGTTGGTGAAAAATTGGTAGATATCACCGAAAGAAACAAGTTTATGGAGGAACTTCTAATCTATGATGGAAAGCATCCAAAGATTTTTACATTTCTCTCCATACCACAAATGAGAAGCGTTCATCCAAGCAAGTTGTTCATCCAAAGTTCTTTTTCTCCAATTATTATTAGGCCGAGATATTATGACGAAATATCCTGGAGTCTGTGGACTATGGTATGGACATGAAAGTCGATTTTTCCGTAACATGAATGATATGGCCTCATTACAGGGGTGGTGGGAAGCAAATGGAAGTTATGTTCCTCTACTAAAAAGGGTTGCTGTTCGCTTGTTGAGTCACCATGTAGTGCATCTCCATGTGAACGAAATTGGAGCGTCGATGCCGCACAAACAAAAAAAGAAATAGGTTGACACGGAATGTTGGAAGACCTTGTGTATATACGGGTAAACTCATTAATGCTTAAAAATTCAAGTCAACTTTGAATTACAAGATAGAAAAACCAACTGGGCCCGGGAAAACCTTATGAATTGAATCAAGTCAGTTGATGAACGCCTTGACGAAGCTTTAGATGAAGGTCTTTAGAAGTCGTCAATGTTCAAAGTGATGAATACATCTTGGCTGGACAGACGTAGCGGCATTGGCGCATCTTCTTCAAGAGTGAATAATACACGCCAAGAGGTATATATTTGAAAACCAAGAACAAACTAACTTGTATATCTTTTGTTCTTGTGTTTTGATCTTTTTGTGGAGTTATATACATTACTCTTTTTTGATCCGTTTGTGGAGTTATAGACATTACTCCATTAACTTAACTTTTTGTATACATCCATATATGTATGTTACAACTTATGTAATTATAAGCTTCATCTATTCTCGGCTTTTTGAACAACAATGATGAATGCTTCTAGGCAAGAGGCGTGTTAATCCAAATGGTGCAAGTTAAGATCTTTATTTTCTATTTTCTTGTGAAAGAAAATAACTCTTGTAATCTTGGGATTATTAATTATTATATCTATTATTATAAGTGTGTCGAATTTTCCGTACCGAACTTACATTTTTGAAACGAATAATACACGTACGTATCCGTTCCGAACTACTACCCGAACACCGAACCGTTGACCGATTTTTTGACCGAATCCGATCCACCGAAATCCGGATAATTCCCGTACGTATGCCGTTCCGAACTAGTATCCGTATCCCGAATTGCTAACTAGGCACTAGCTACTAGCTAGTCAAAACGAATTTGTCTATCTTCTGCTGCGAAGAGTCTAAACTATAAAATACGACCTAGCACATTGCAAGGCCCAGTCCAAACACCGACATCCAAATGCAGACCCACCTCCGCACTTTCTATTTCTAACCTAGGCCGCTGCAGCCATTACCAAATTCAGCTCCGTCCACAATCAGACCACCACTCTCAGTCACTGCACCAACTCCAATCACAGACACCAGGACCCTACTTTGTTTGCTGCAGGATAACTCTCAATTGAGACAAAGAGTTGACAGAACAAACCATCCATACCCAAGCTAACAAATCCATTGGTCATGTCCACTGTCTCAAGAACTTCAAATCATCCCCATCTAATCCACAGATCCGATTGACCTTTTCTCCTCCCGGCCACAGCACAGAACAATAGTTCACAACACAAATCATCCATTTCCATCATTTCCAGCGGATGAGTGAGCACCACCAGAATTCCATTTCAGTCGCCAACTTGAAATCATAAATCCATCATTGCCAGTACTTAAATTGCATACCCACTCCCTTGCTAGGCCTACAATAATGTCCAGGTTATGATATTTTGAAATTTTCATACCTTGACTTAGAATTGAGTGTTTGAAGAAACTTAAAAGAAACCAGCTTGAATGAGGTTCCATGTTCTTATATATTTGTGGCAATTCAGGTTCTTAAAGATAAGAAAAAGCTGAGAGGTCAACTAGCCGTTAGAGAAAATTCATTAGCCAATCTGCAAATGTTGCTGCAAAAGCTTAGAAGGTTATAAGTATTTCTTTTTGAAAACATCTATATGTATGTTATGATTTTGATTTGATCCTCTATTTCTCACTCATTTCCAGAGGAATGGGTTTTCCTTTTTAAATCTTGAAAATTTCAGTTTCGGGTTCCCTTTTCAGATTTAAATATCAATTGTTATGGCTTTCTTCTTTTACAGTGCTTTGTATTTTGTTTCTTGAATTGCATCATTTCTGTGGCTTTCTTGATTGCTTAAGTACTTTAAAGGGGGCAAAGGCATATATGACGGAAAAGAAACAAGACATAACCGTAATCATATTTCATTATGTGATCACAGATGATATCGTTTTTTTGAGAGGATTTGATTGTACTCCCGGAATGCCGGAATAGTTAGTTTTATGTGGTATTGATACTTACAACAAAGAACCAGGGTAAATTTCAATTATCCTAAAAATAGTTTTGACTTGCGGTGGATACTTGCAGTTTTCAGGATTAGAGGAGTTCCAAGAGGATTTTAAAGATATCAATCACAAAGAGAAGATTGCAAGGCTCCATTAAATGTTGGCTTTACATCTTTTTTGAAGTCCAAATCATAATATAGTGCTCCTATGTAACCTCTTAGAGCAGCTCCTATGGGATGAACAAATTCAGAGTTTGTTCATTTTGCTCCCACTATGGCATGAACAAACCAAGAAAATGGATGTTCAAATGAACTGATTTGTTCATTTGTACATTGAGTCGGAACAACATGCGCGCGTCATACCTTCTAACGCTGGCGTCAACGCCAATAACGCGCGATCATGCCAGAAACGCCCGCGACTCTTGGATCATGCCAGAAACGCTGGCGTCAACACCAATAACCCTGATTATTTTACTACTCTTTAAACTTATTTTATTTCACTTTATCATATTTTATCTCACTTTATCTTATTTTATCCCACTTTATCCTATTTTAATACACTTAAATATTTTATTTTATCTTTCATCTTTATCCTACAAAACATTTTATATTAAAAAAAAATACTAGTGGAGCCTTAAGAAACCAAATATGTTCATTTTACTCTGTTTTAACATAATGGAGAAACTTGTTTGACCATACACGTGGCTCAACAAAATTTTGAGTATGTTCATTCCTATAAGAATTGCTATTATGTTTGTTTATCATAATCACATTGATTGGAGTGCTTAAAAGTCTTTTCGTTAATGTGAACGTGTGGTGTACGCGCCATTCATCTTAAACAGTTCATATATGGTAGAAATTTTAAGTGCTTATTTATTTTCTTTTTTTTCATGAATGTCAGACATACTATTGATCGGGGAGGTTGCAGTATGATCGAGTGGCAGACATCTAAGTGCGAGAGCTCTAACAATGCAGATGCTAGCAAATCAAATATGATGTTAGGGCGCGTGATGGAAAGCGACAATAACCATGTCAGTAACTCAATTTAGCTGCAAAACTTTCTTCCGATAGTAGTTTATATCTAAAAGGTGATACTGCCCACAACAGATATCAAGGTTGCAAATTTAAGTTGACAGCTTATAGCTCTTTAGCATAGGCTTTAACTATGTTTATAATGTACGAGTTTTTATGATGTCTAATATCTTTGGCAGGGGTGTAGGAGGAAGGCAACGCTGAGACAGATGAGTTTGAAAACGAAATCATTGGGTGAAGAGAATCCACAAACAGTTGAGCCTTCTGAACTTGGAAGGCAACGCTGACACATAGTTTGCATACCATTTACTTAACTTACTATTTACGGAAAGAAAATTTTAAGTTTCGTCTTTTACACTTTTTTTTTTTTTTGAAGGGTAAATATTTTTGACGCTTCATGAGGCCATCGATATCATCACCAAAATGACTTTACTAACGTATCACAACGACATTTCCGTCTTTTTATGGGGACCTGAACATATACATCCGTGAAATCATTAGAATTGTTTATTATTCATGTGAATAACAGACTAATTCCTCAATTTTCCTTTAGTGAATTTCTAATAATTATTTGCTTACCCGATCCAATAAATGTATAGAAATGAACCTTATCCATAGAATTAAATGTATCCCTTTTTTTTTTAAATGGTATGGTACTACTACTCCTTTTCAAGAATTATTAAGCTAGCGAGTGGGTGTATTTTTGGAACATGCTAATTATTGCTCTAAAGTTTTGTGTGTATATTCTTGACTTGGCTTGATCTTGAACCTGCAAAGATTATCAAGATACGGGATGATTAGCGTGTTTGATGCACATTCCACTTGATTAGATAAACCCCCATCGGGTATTCAACCTGAAACCTAGATGAGAATGGAAAGTATATTTTGGATTAGCGTATTTGATTCAGTATTACTTATTTGAGCACACAAATATATTTAACGGGGACATATACATATATCTCACCTTGGAGGCGTCAACCAATAAATAATGACTTAAATTTGGGACATCCAACCTGCGAGACCCTAGTTATCATGAATTTACTCTCAAGAACTTCCATTGGACCCAATTTCGGTTCTCAGCGGAGATCTCCAAACTCCATTGATCATCACCTCTTTGAACTTCTGAAATTTCATCTCTGCCACCATCGGCCAACACCGTTCTTCTTCACTGACTTTACAACATTAAAATCCATGTTATCCACTGATTCTACTCCAGATGAAGTTAACCCGCTAGAACCCACTGATGTTGCTGTTGTTATCACTAAACAGATCACCACTACTCAAGTTTCGGACCATTTCAATAACCCCCTTCTTAATCTCTTGAAAACAATCACAGCACTCATGGCAATAACATCTCATTCTTCCGTCTTCTAACTGCTTGCAGAGTTGCAGTGCCGAGTTAACCGATCCATTGACAACAGCCAATACCTTTAGACAACTCCCCTGTAGATAATCAAGACAAACACCATCGCGATCGCTTTTGTGACTGTTTCCGATTAGATTCTCCATCTCCATAACATTCCATCCATCCAGAACAATCGACACCAAGCCATCTATTGATTCTTTCGTCACCTGCTGTTGTTGAAAGAGAGTAATTGGGAATTCCATTTGAATTTTAGATTTGATTCTTCTGGCTGAGATGTAAGAATTAGGAATAATTTCCTTACTGTGCAACCAGGGAGTATGAACTCCTTTGGCCACAAGTTTCCCAATCACGCGCACTATCTTTTTGACTAGTCAGTGGTCAGGAAAGTTAGCTGACTCCTCCTGGTGCCGTTGACCGGAGCACTGGTGGTATTAATGCAAACACCATTTTGCTTACATTTTAACTGTTTATCTTTCCACTTATCGGAACCGCCGCCGTAAAGGTTTGTAATAGATTAGTTGTACGGTGGGGTTAGTGATGTTAGGTCTAATAGCATGACCAGTCTAATTGGTTGGGTTCGGGTAGGGTTTGGTTTGGCTTTCGCGTATAAAAAAAGAATAAATAAATAAATCTTTCCATTGATCGAATCAGCCGTTTATCCTTCCGATGATCAGATTTGCTTGTGATTTCTACGAATAGCTTAAAACAGTATTACTAACAAAATAGCCAGTCATAGCTAGTGTAATTATGGGTCTAAAAATGCCAAGCTTTCGTGCTTATCAGTTACGCTTTTTCATTTTCCCTTATCTCTATTTAGATCTTTTCATTTTCCCTTATCTCTATTTAGATCCCTTAAGGTTTGCAAATTATATTTTTGTAGCTCTGATCCTTTTTCTGTTCTCTCTTGAGTCTCTTCCTTCTGGTTTTTAATCTTCAATTCCTTAGCCTTTTAGGCTTTTGGAAGCATGATTCGCTCTGTTTTTGTTCCTTTCAAAATCCTCTTTTTATTTCAGCATCCCTTTTTATATATGTTTTGGGATTAAAATCCGTTGTTCCAACTTTTATGTTTATGGTTTTTTTTTTTTTTTTAAATCAATTTTGCGTTATAAGAAACATGATCTCCCGATCTTACGTTCCCTATTCTCGCTTTGCTCTTGTTGATCCATCTCATAGCAATTGCGCTATGTTTTCCAGTGGGAAACACTTATCTACCTCTCTCAGATAATTTTTTTTTTAAAGAGAGATCCCATCCTTTACTTCTCCTTCCCCATTTTTCCAGGAAATAATTGGGGTTATTTCATTTATTATTTTGCAAATAGGGGAGAAGACTTTTTGGATAGGAGATAGACCACAAATCTTGTTGTTCTATTTTTTCCAGACGATGAAACGGCGATTGTGTTTCTTTATGCCCTGTTCTTTTTCGGTATTCTTGTTGTTTGTACGTTTGACCTTTCTTTTACAGCAACTAAAGCCATGTTTCCTTCAGAGTCAGCTGTGGTAAGTGAAGCTGGTCTTAGTTCTTTATAATATACATTTCATTCTATCGATTCTTAATATATTTTGTTTCATCTCTCGTACCATTGAATGTTTTGTCTTCCTTATTTTAGCTTGGCGGATCGTTGTTTTGCCAAGCCTAGGGATCATGTTGTTGGTATCGATGCTTTTCTGGTTATGCTCGTACGGAGTATGAGAAAGCTGGAGAACTCTCTTTGTTATCCTGAAGCTTCTCGCTTTCGAGGTTGAAGTTTTTGGGTTTCTTTTCTCTTTACTCCGTGTGGAGGAGCTTTCCTTTGGTCATTTCTCCATCCAGTCCCATCTTTTTATTCAACCATTTCCGGTCTTTGTTCAGGACAGCCGTAGCCGAACTTCAGATATTATGAAAATA
>JAJJWX010000727.1:1800000-2249839 GCA_023529315.1 Papaver bracteatum
GATGCTAACCTGGATGCCAAACCCTAATTATTTGTACATTCAAATGTCTAATCCAGCTGGTATCCCACGTTCATAGCCTTGTTACACGGCTGGTAAAAGGGTTTTCTTTCTCAGGCTTTATCAATCCGCTCAATATAAGAGGCGATCTTGGACCTTTCGTTCATATAGATCACTATAGAATTGCATCAATCCTGTTCGCATGTATCATCTCGTGTCTCTTCTCTTTTGACTCCTTGGAGAAATTTTTTGAGGTCGACAAACCCAGGTTTTCTTTACATGAGGATATATTAAACCAAATCATCCATTTGTTCCATGCAGCCGGCCGGATTATACAAGGCATGTCTCTCACCCATCTACGCATCGTGCGGGTGTGTGCTCAGGCTTTCATGGATTTGATGGACATAGAGAAGGAATGGAGACATGATGAAGCATCCCGGCAAGTCAGGAAATCTCAAAGTGATGAAGCTTCTCCACATCCCAATGCTAGGGCTAATCGATTCGCTTCTCAATTGAAACGGCGAAGGACTGAGCCCAAGAAAATTTTGGGCGAGAGCCAGTTTGATTACCCCATCCATGATGGTATCGTAATCCTTGATTCTGAGGTGAACGAACCGGAGCATCCTCAAGGGGTTGTTAGAAAATTTCCGGAGAAAGATACTGACACGGTTTACGACACTGAGGCAGCTTCCGGAGTGGACGCCGAAACTGATGTTGGGGAAGTTAAAACGATCGATGAGGATGTTGTCAAGGAAGATGGTGAGATAGCGGAAGCATATGTTGGAGTCATTGTCGAATCGGATCCTGGACGGGATGTTGAAGTTGCTACTAAAACGGCTTCTAGATGGGATGTTGAAGCTGCTGCTGAAACGGCTTCGGGATGGAATGTTTGTTATCGGAGAGGGTGCTGGGTCAAGTGCTTGAAAAATCTCTGATGGAGGCGTCATTGACTAAGGTGTCTTGTCATTGACAACTGGCTTTCCATTTTGTGATTTCCTTCCGCGGAGAAGATAATCTTTTTGTAGATCGTAGATGTTTTTGATACTTCAGTTTTTCTTTTTTATTCGTGCGACTGAAGCCATGTTTCACCAAGTAATATTCTTTCATTTATGATGCTTTGATAATTTCACTTCTTTGATTCAATGAATAAAATCTCCCAGAAAAGACCTAAAACCCCTTTTGCGAAGAACAAGTTCTTCCACCTTTCCAAAGCGATTCAGTGGATGGGAAGCCGAATCATATAAATGACGCAGCAATAATGCTAGTAGGCGTGTCACATTCTCTCCGTTTGGATACTTCCATGGGAACGCCTCTCATTCATTGGCAACAATAACTCAAAACTAGAAAAACATTAGCAATGATTAAGGATTCTGACCAACCTTTTATTGGATTTTACCTCGCAAATTACACAAGACGTTTGTGACATGCCGCATGAGTATTTAGAAGTGTGAGTCGTCACAAGCTAGGAAGTACATCGTGAGAAACAGAAAATCCTCGTCGGGCAAAGGTTGAAGCCAGATATTCTTGAAGGGAGGTGTCCGTGCCGCCGCTCGATGATCTTTTTCCTTGCATATTCCCTTATTTAGTATTTTTCTTTTTCGAATAAGATATTTCTTGTAGGGTTTGATTATTTATTTTTTTGGTTTTTAATTGATGGGTAATGACTTTGTGGGTTTGCTGGATACTTTTCCCTTGAGATGATTTAGGAAAACTTATTTTGAAATAAAGATGCTTTTAATTAAAATCGAAACCCTAATGCAGGTAATGCAATCATTTTGGAGGGATTACAAATATTGCAGGAAAAAGGGAAATTACTGAAGGGAATACTTAAAAGGAAAACACTGGAGGAAAAGGTAGCACAATGTTTTAGGTATTGAAGGGTTTGAGCTATCACGAGTGAATTGTTACGCCTTCTAGTTTGTCGGCATTGATGAGTTTGCAGTAACTACCCAAGATAACATCTGCCACCAGGTATGGCTCATCTTCCCTTTCTTTAGGCGAATCAGGTTGAGCGGCTAGCTTCACTGTTACACCTCCAACTTGAAACGCGGTCGCCTTGACTACCATATCTCCAATTTGAAACGGGTTTGGGCGTTGTGCAACCACTTGATTGTTGAGCTCATTATCTTTGACTGGGGAAGCTTCTAAATTTTTGACAAAGCATTCGAAAGGCCCAGCATCCCATTCACATCTCTTAATGACACCTGGGTTGATAACTAGACTGAGTCCCCATGCCTGACTGAGGGGAGAAGTGACTGGGTGAAGAAAGGATTATTCAATAAGACTTACTTCTGTTCGGAATCTTCGGATGAACGTCGATGGGATTTCTTCAGGTAACTGAGTTACCTTGGTAAGTTGTTGATACGGAAACATGTGATCTTTAGGGTTGGATGGCTTGTTGAAAATTCTTTCGGGTATCGACACCGGCAAAGGGGATACTCCTAATTTCGCTTTATTGCCATGTACCCATGAACGCCCCAGAACCGTGTCATAATTTGAGAGTTCTTTGACAATGTGGAATTTGCCACGTCTCCCACCTTAATTTCAAGGTTGATGTAGCCATATGCGTCTATGATTGGGGAAAGAGTAGCCTCCTTCTTCAAAATTCTCACGGCTCTTAGAGTCTTGATGGTAACGATGTTGAAGTCAGAGGTCGCGTTGATCAAAGTATTATCAAACTCGGTGTCCCTTAGATAAACCATGGTCAGTAGTCCCCAATTATATTTTCCAACACCGCTTCCTGAGAGAGCTTGGGGTTCCAGTGTGGTTTCTTCAATAGGAAAAAGTCGCTTGCCCGATACAACGTGATTAAAAGATGTGAATATATCTTAACGCTGCGCCTTGGAGAAATAGAGAATTTCGTATACATGCTGCATCATGGATT
Organism: Papaver bracteatum; assembly: GCA_023529315.1. Classification (NCBI taxonomy): domain Eukaryota; kingdom Viridiplantae; phylum Streptophyta; class Magnoliopsida; order Ranunculales; family Papaveraceae; genus Papaver; species Papaver bracteatum. Next base: position 1,802,882 of record JAJJWX010000727.1, read on the forward strand.
GCACGGTTTTGTAAACAGAGTCCCCAGAGAGGACGCAACTTCTGACTGGAAGAGGATCTCTGTGAACTTCCTCATTGCCCAGTTGAAGTTCCCATGCCTCCACATTTTCTTTGAAGATTCGCTTTAATCTATTGCAGCCGCTGGTCGGGTGATGGACAAACCTGTAGTAGCGACAATACTTAGGGTTTGCCATTTCCTCTTCAGTTGATGGGTGCCTGATAGGAGGCATCTTGATAGCGCCATCTTGGACACATGCTTCCAAGAGTTCAATTACTTCTTCAATTGGGAACGGGAAATCTAAGGCCTTTTCTCCAGTTTCTTGATGCTGCGTAGAAACATTAGCTGTGGTCTTTCGCGGAGGAGCCACCTGATGTACTGGAATTGCGCACTTGGATTGTTGTTCTTCCACTGGAACCTTACTTTTTCCTCTTTCACTTACCACGCTCACAGAGGGGCCAGTGTTATATTGCTTGTTGATGAGACGTCTATTTTCTCGAGTTTCTCGTGCGTCTTCAATTTTGGCTGTTCTGGTTCTTTCCAACAATGCTGGTGCTGTTGCGGCCGACCGTTTATCAGCCTCATGAAGTTCAGAGAATATCTGGAATCGCAGGTTCTCCAGTAATGCACGGTAGATGGGAACCATGCCATTGATGCAAGAATCCACTAATTGTTGTTCGGTCACATTTGGGTCGTGACAATCCAACTCTTGAATTCTGAATCTTTTGACATAATCATTTGGATGTTCATTGTTTCATTGAATATCCTTCCTAAATCTGAGAAGTTAATTTGCTCAGACATAAAGAAGTACTTTTCGTAGAAAGTCGTGACTATGTCACCCCAGTTGGATATGTTATTTGGTGCAATGTTGTCATACCACGTGTATGCTCTTCCGGTAAGCGACATTGAAAACTCTTTTAAATGGAGAACATGATTGTATTCATGCTCGCCCAAGGATTCCAAAAATCGAGAGACATGTTCACGCGCATTACCGGTGCCGTCGTACAGGGAGAATTGAGGAGAAGAGTATCCTCTCGGAAGAGGAATTATTTGTACTTTAGGAGGTGTTGATGGTGGATTTTAGTTCAGGGCTAAAGTTGTAAAACCAATTTTTGTGTAATCATCCTGCAGAGGATGAAACTATTTTGTAAGTGATGCATACTTCTTCGCTTTATTAATTCACCTAGAATGGAGCATGTATCAACAATCCCCCGAATATTCTGTGAATTTTAACATTATTGATTAATGCATAAAAGGCCTTGTATTTCCTGTGATGTTCCTAGCATAACTCTCATTATTGGTGCAGCATGATGACTGATTGTTACTCGCAGCAGAGTAGCATGAATATCCAAGTACCAACAGTGAGGCATGCACGAAATGCCCGTACAGGCTATAACTCTCGGTGTGTTATACTAGACCGATTGAGCATGTAACTCTCGGTGTGTTATACTATCCCGATTGAGTATGTAACTCTCGGTGTGTTATACTAGCCCGATTGAGCGTCTAGACTGTCCGTAACAGTCTAGAAACGATCACGGTCATCCAACTTCGCATGCATGATTGGATGGTCGGGATCGAATCCAATACCCCAAGCAGGTATTGGAACATTCACTGCCAACCCAATACGGGCCCCGCATGATTGGCCTCCCCAAAAGGGGTGGCATAGCTTGCCAAACCGTCCAAACCAAGCAGAATGGACAAAAAACCCTAAATTAGAGTTTGCGGCACATTACATGTGTCGCAAAACGATCTCAACAATCCATCTTCGTAGGCATAGATGAAGGGTGTAGATGTAGATTCAAAGGGCCCAGAGCATGTCAACACATTCACCGTGGGCCCGCATACACACATGAACAAACGGTCAGGACCAACCATGATTGGTTGTCCCAATTCGTGCGCGCAAAACAATGCATGAAGCATGGCCGGCAAAAACCCTATCGATCACGAGCGTCCGTTTTCTCCTGATCGAATGAAGGTATTAGGAGACAATTGAGCAGTTCCAGTGAGCATCAACATGATCACCGTGGAACCATCTATCTCCCCACCCGACCGACCAAGGCATACCATGCCTGGTTTCTCCAAAACTCATGCCCAAACTAGCGTGGTCACGCTTCCCAGATCACAAACTGATCTCGACCACTCAACTTTTCCAGACAAATTGAGTGGCTTAGATCACGTTTCCATGGGACAGTCAGGTATAGGCGTGAATACTAGCCTACCACCTACACGTCGGACCAAATGGCCGAGACCGACCAATCTTGATCGTCTTGAAACGTACGCCTTGAAGGTGGCATACCGCGCCCCTTTAAGAATCCTTTGCGGCATAGGATTTCTATCGCAAATCGATCTCAGCCACTCAACTTCACCGGTAAATTCGAGTTTCCTAGATCAAACCTTCGTGGGACAGTGAAGCATGGGCATGGACATCAGCATGCTGTCTACACGCATGCCCGATCGGTCCTCCATGAAGCGCCTCCCATGCTTAGACTTGACCAAGCTGAAAGAGGATACTTGCGCACCTCCTGAACCCTAATCCTACGGTCGCATATGTGGGTCGCAAGTCATCTCATCCGTCTAGCTTCGCCAGCTTGGACGGACAGCCTAGGATAGGAGTTAGGCGGCCAGTAAGGTATCACCATGATCACCGTCCGCCACTCTTCTGTCTAATATGATCGGTTAAGGCATGGCTCACCCATGAAGCCTCCAAACCCTCACGTGAAGCAGGCAGGGCATGATGCTCAATAACGATGCTTCATATATGCCGAATACATTCGATGCATGACATGCATAGAATACACACGATACTTTATAAGTATCGACTTCCTAAATAACTTAGTTATTTAACTAGCATTACATGCTACCTTCTATGAGTCCCACGATCCACACGCTCAAGACATCAATCATGTCACAAACTGTGGGATACATATTGGGGTATTGGTCTGGCGGTTTACAGCATGCAGCGTGCAACGCGCCATCAAAAGAACGTGTCAGGAAAACATGGACGGTTAGTGATGATGGGAGAAGTGGGAAAGATTAATCGTGTGACACTAACACACCACTCCACTTCCTCCACTTCCTACGAAAGACGTGAATAAGTCTCAAATGACTTGTATAAATAGGTTCTCCTCCCTATTTCCAAAAGGGAACACAACACAGAAACCAAGTGTTAATACACAACGTATTCAAGCACCCAGAGCCTGCTTGCATTATTCGTAAGCAGGCTCACCTTTTCTGTTACAAGTCATAAACAAGCCTACATCTTCACAATCTCAACACCTTCTTCGCTTCCCTCCCTAAGATCAACCCCATCTCCTTCACTTTGTGACCGAAACAAGTCTGGAACGGCCATTTCTTGGTTTAGGCCAGAATTGTATAGATTGATCTCTCGAATCAATAACACTCCCATGCAGTGCATTTGTTTAGGGTTTAGATTCACTTCTCATCCACACACCCCAAATTACCAAAACCAGCAGAAGTAGTTTTCACCCATAAACAATTGGCGACCACACTGGGAGATTAATCTCTCGGTTGTGAAGTCAATTTCTTCATTACCCAATCCCATTGGTTGATTTCAAGATGGTTGGTCTTAGGACTCAACAAAAGATTTCGAATTCCAGTCGAAGTTCTTCCAACGAAGAGGCTCCTCCTTCCAATGGTATATCCGACGGCGCGGCTGGAATAATTCCAACATTGATCGAGTTGGCACGAGTATAGGAGATTTATGCAAGGAACATGGAGCTGATCAAGGAGACAATAAATGGTATACTCGGTCTCCTCATCAAGATGACATCAGATATGAGCGGTTCTCATGTCGTGGATATTTCTACACTGGGGATTGATCATTGCAACAGTCCTCCTCAAATTAAAAGTTTTACCATGAACACGAGACCGGTGGACCAAGAAGCCGCATCTCTAGTGGAAAGTTTGTGCGAACTTTTACACCTCTCGAAGAACCAGCGGGCGAAGACGTTTGCTGCAGTCAACCAGATAGCCTTGGACGTACAGTTAACTCCTTTACGCCCAGAAGCCTCCAAAACACGGATATGTCTGTGAATAATGTTACATTTATAGAAGAAGACATGATGGCAGAAGAGGGTCACAACCGGGCCCTGCACGTTACTTCACGCATCAAGGATTCAGAGTTCAAGAGGGCCCTCGTCGACACAGGATCATCTTCGAATGTGATTACCCTCAAGACGCTCAGGACGACTAAGGTACACCCAAGCAAGATCGTGCAACAACCTACCATGATGACAGATTTTGAAGGAAACCAAACCAATACGTACGGGTACGTCAATCTAAATTTATCTGTAGGACCTGTCCAGTCTAAAGTGAAATTCGAAGTCATGGAAAAAGAGCCGGACTACCACATGATATTGGGGAGACCGTGGCTTCATGAAAATAGGATTGTCCCTTCAACATATCACCAGTGTTTGAAGACTATGCTGAATAAAAAAGTCATTCGCATCCCTGCATCATTCTCTCCTTACGCACCAATCTGCGGCGTAGAGTTGTTTGAGCCAAAAAAAACTCCGGGAGAATCAGGGAAAGTTCATTTCATCCCACTCCCCACGTGGGCATCGATCCAGGAGGAAGACCGACTTCCATCGTTGAAGGCTAAGCCCCATGACATGTCAGAACTTCCTTCTTCGTCTGGTGAACCTACAACTCATGCTCACACTAAAAGAGGGCGAACTTTTATGGCAAGCCGTGATCAGAAGGTAAAGACCGTGTACCGACGCCGCTGTTAGCAATTAGCAGGGGAGGATACTACCCAGCCTATCCTCCCAATGGAATGCTACAACAATGAAGAGCCGCAAGAAGAGGTATTGGACGCTCCACGACAGTTGCAATACGGCACCAACTCCACGACCGACGAGCTCTAAGTTGTTAATATCGGGAGTGAGGAATTCCCCAGGCCTATCTCCATCAGCTCAACCCTGTCCACAGATGAACGCATGAAACTTGTGCAACTTCTTAAGGAATACCAAGACATATTCGCTTGGACGTATGTAGAAATGCCCGGTTTAGATGAAAAATTGGTCACCCATTACCTGCATGTCATACCTGGATCCAAGATGGTCAAACAGTCTCCGAGATAATTCAGGCCCGAAGTGGAAGAGCAGATCAAGACCGAGATACAGAAGCTGCTAGCCGCTGGCTTTATTAAACCCATTCATCACCCAACCTGGTTGGCTAATGTGGTTCCATTATAAAAGAAAAATGGGAAGATCAGATGCTGTGTGGATTTCAGAGATTTGAACAGATGTTGCCCCAAAGATGATTTTCCTCTACCTAACATCGACATGTTAGTAGATGCAACCAGTGGAAACGGCATGTTCTCCTTTATGGATAGATACAGTGGGTACAATCAGATAAGAATGTACGAGAACGATGCAAGTAAGACAGCTTTTCGAAATCCTCTCGGAAATTTTTATTATACAGTAATGTCATTTGGTCTGAAAGACACCGGTACGACCTATCAACGCACTATGACGGAAATCTTCCATGAAATAATGCATAAACAAGTTGAAGACTACGCGGATAATATAGTAATCAAATAGAGGGCTCGGTCGAATCACACAGGAGTCTTATGGAAAGTGTTCGAAAGATGCCGCGAGTACAAATTGAAGATGAATCCATTGAAATGTGCCTTCGGTATTTCTTCAGGCAAATTTCTGGGATTCCAGGTAACCAATAAGGGAATCGAGGTAGACCCATCCAAGACTCAAGCCATCCTCACGATGCCATCGCCACGAAATGTGAAGGATCTCCAAAGCTTCATAGGCAAGGTGAACTACATTCGGCATTTCATACCCGTCTTGGCCCATCTCGTTGCTTCATTCACTCCCTTGCTGAAGAAGGGAGCAAGATTTATTTGGACCATACTACAACAAGAAGTGTTTCGGAAGATTCAACAGATGTTGTCATCCACAACGGTCATGAAGTCACATGTCCAAGGGAGACCACTGCGTCTCTATACAACCTTTAGCGATACTACCGTAGGGGCTTTGCTCGCACAAGAGGATGATGAAGGAGTCGAACATCCCATATACTATTTCAGTCGAGTATTAAGAGACGCTGAGCTCAGATATCCCAAATCGGATAAGGCATGCCTAGCCCTGATTCATTCCATTCAGAAGTTCAGACATTACATGTTGTCCAATAAGGTAATACTCATATCTAAGTTCGACCCTGCGAAGTTTTTACTTTCGAATCCGGTCTTGATAGGAAGGACAGCCAAGTGGCTTCTCCAAATGTCGGAGCTAGACATTACGTGCACATCACCAAGAGCTATCAAAGGACAAGTCATTACTGATTTACTAGCGCTAGAGAAGGCACTACTGCATTACACGAGGATCTTCCCGAATAATTTCCAGATATCTCCGTTGTCGAAGGAGAGGCGTGGCTACTGTATTTCGATGGCTCTGCCACTCCTAGCAATAACACCAGAGGAGCAGGCGTGGTCCTAGTATCTCCAACAGGCGAGGTCTTTTCACATTCCTTCAAGTTGGACTTTCTGTGCACCAACAACTCAGCAGAGTATGAGGCCTTTCTCAATATCCAAACAAGCAGGAGCCACTCGCCTAGAGATAAGAGGTGACTCAAAACTATTGGTTAATCAGATGAACGGAGTATATGCATTGAAAGAGGCAACACTAGCCCCGTACCGGTCAGAAGCACAAAGGATGTTGAATTGCTTTGCAGATACAACCATAACCCATGTTGGTCGTAGAAACAACAGACATGCCGATTGCTTAGCCACGCTGGCATCAAAATTATAGTTTGAATGTTTGGAAGAGACTCTGACGGTAAGAAGGAGGAAAGTGGAATCAACATGGCTCTCACAATGCAAAGACATTGGGACCTATGATTGGCGAACTCCTATCATTCAAGAACTCAACATCTCACTTTCTCAAGGAAAGGTTAGTATCAAAACTCTGCAGAGATATTTCATGCTTCATGGTATGCTATATCATCGAAACCCGGATGGTTCCGAATCGAGATGTCTCGGAGATGAATAGGCGCAGTTACAGCTTAACCGCGTTCATACTGAAACCTGTGGACAAACGTTGGTGGTAATGCTCTACCGTCGTCTTCAATGCCTGACTATTATTGGCCAGAAATGGAGGCTCAATCTCGTTTACTCCAGAAGTCTTGCACCAATTTCCAAGTGTCGCCACACCAACTGGAGGTCCTCAATGTAAGTCATGCTGGGGACTAGAGAGAACCATACGTTAGTTATATCCATGATGGATTAACTCCTGCCAATCAAAGGGATGATGTCAAGATGAAACAAAAGGTGAGGCGATTCGTACTTCATGAAGGGATCTTATATCGTAAAAGCTTTGGAGGCGATCTACTACGATGTCTGGCTAAGGAAGAGGTCTCAACTATGTTGAAAGGAATGCACAAAGGGGAACATCAAGGGAAAAGAAAACTATTTCTCCAGATACATGAGAAATAATATTGGCCGACCATGGAGGATGATGCAGCTTCATTCGTGCAACACTGTCACGAGTGTCAAGTTTATGGGAATTTTGTTCATGCACCTTCCAATCCTTTATACTCGATAAGCAATCCATGGCCCTTTTATAGCTAGGGACTTGACATTATCGGGAGGATTAATCCGTCATAACTGTGACGGAGTATTTTACCAACTGGGTTGAAGATATCCCTTTACGGGGGACTATAGGAGCAACGATTGCCGCCTTCATCAAAGAATACATCATTTGTCGGTTTGGTGTACCCAAGCACATCATCACCGGCAATGGCACTCCCTTTGCAAACAAACAGGTACGGGAGCTGCTGAAAGAATATGGAATTAAACAGGTCTTCTCCACAATTTACTATCCTCAAGGAAACGGACAAGCTGAGAGCACCAACAAGACACTGATCTGGATTCTCAGTCGAACAATGTATGACAACCCCAAGAACTGGCACGAACAACTGCCTATGGCACTATGGGCATATCAGACGACACTCAGAAGTTCCGTTGGGGTTTCTCCATATTCACTTGTTTACGGTGCGGATGAAGTTCTCCCAGCAAAAATTAGGATTTTATCAGCAAGGATTGCAGCATCAAGTGGGGTCCACTGGAGCGAGGCTGAAACATCTAACTCCAGAATTGCTGAGTTAGATACTCTGGATTCCAGAAGAAACAAGGTAGAGGAGCGCACTCAGGTGTACAGAAACAGGGTCTCCAGGGCGTATGACAAGACTGTAAGGCCACGTGTTTTTGGAATAGGAGATTTTGTCTTGAAGATAGCCAAGCATATTCAACAAGACATGTCTGCACCAAAGTTCTCTCCAAAGTGGGAGGTCCTTATGTGATTACCAAGGCTTATAGCACCGGCTACTACAAGATCATTAAGGAGGGTGGAGGCAAGTTGGAAACAGTGATTAATGGAAAATGGCTCAAGGCATACCGTGCCTGATCATTGTCCCGCGACTGTCCCACGATATGACAATGCAAATATTTTCATTACGCGTTTGAATTGTCAATTTATTCAACAACAAAAAAAAAGCTAAAAAAAAAAACTTCATCCATCTGCCAATGCAATCAAAAATGTTCAAAAGATGAAGTAGTGTAGCCTAGAAGAGGCCGTCCAGCAGATTGTAATTCCTTGAAAACATCATCTTCAACCTAGCATGGTACCTCTCTGTCCTATCCTTGAAGTTTTGAACCGCCTGCTCCACTTTCTTCGATTCCGCAGCCAGAGCCTTTTCCTCCTCCAAGATAGCTTTCATAGCAGGAACAACATTTACAAGGATACCAGCTCGATCAACCTTGATAATATCGAGATGCTGCCACAGCCAGCCCACATTGAACTCCATGGATTCACAGGTAGATACCATGTCCTCCCACTTTTCGAGATTTGATTCAGCTGCGTTGCGAACAGAAATATTATCCATCTTAGCAATCATGGGAATAAGACAGTTTACTGTAGTAACCAGAGCATACGAGCAGTGCCGAACTACATTCATGGTTGCGATGTGGCCATACTTTTTCCACACTTTTGTATACATAGGCACAAACTCCTTCCGCACTAAGAATCCACCAATATGTCGGTAACTGGAAGACAAGCATTTCATGTGTACGTCAAATGCAAGACCCACATTGGGGTATTCGTAATATGAGATACCCATATCAACATCTTCAAGGTCCGCAGCGTCAGGTGTGTTCGAGTTTGAAGGAAGAGGAATGGTTAAGTCATCATCATCGATAACCGTTACACATGTTCCAGTGGTGTATCTCTGCAAAAAGAAAAGATTGTTCGCCTGATCATCAGGAATAACAAGCAACTGTGTGGAGAAGAAAAGGGAAAGAGGGACAAACCGGTATGACCTTCTTGACTCGGAGAACACGAGCAGGGGAATCATCATGAATCCCAGACGCAGGTCGTGCACGCTTAACAAAAGATCCTGGGTGGTATGAAGAAGATGATCCACTATTGTTCGACATGATGAGGAAACAGAGTTTCTACCAAAGAACCCTATTGTAAAATTGCAAAAAGTGGTTCAGAGTCTCCACGCGTGCATATATGCCGAGGAAACCCTAAAGTAAGAGTAAAGCGGCCTCAGCGAAGCCTACCCGATATATGAGGATTCAATGCCGACCAGGTCATACATTCTTTCAAACCCTAATCAGAGATTGGGAGACAACTAGATATGAACGAGTTGGCCAGAGCAGTGTATAAACGCCCGTGTCGGAGAATCCCATTGGAAGAAGACGTCTAAGAGATGGAATCGGTCCCACCAAGGCCCTTGTCACGCATGCATGGAGGATTTCTCACGATTTGTCAGAGTCCCTCCAGGTAGACTTCCCTCATCTCGTCCTTTTATGTTATATATGTCACCATCTCATGCCTACCCCACAATAGTGTAACCATTATATGCTAGGAAGGGGACTTAATGTTGATGGTGGATTTTAGTTCAGGGCTAAAGTTGTAAAACCAATTTTTGTGTAATCATCCTGCAGAGGATGAGACTATTTTGTAAGTGATGAATAATTTTTCGCTTTATTAATTCACCTAGAATGGAGCATGTAGCAATAATCCCCCGAATATTCTGTGAATTTTAGCATTATTGATTAATGCATAGAAGGCCTTGTATTTCCTGTGTTGTTCCTAGCAGAACTCTCATTGTTGGTGCGGCATGATGAATGATTGTTACTCGCAACAGAGTAGCATGAATATCCAAGTACCAACAGTGATGCATGCACGAAATTCCCGTACAAGCTATAACTCTTGGTGTGTTATACTAGCCCGATTGAGCGTCTATACTGTCCGTAACAGTCTAGAAATGATCACGGATATCTAACTTCGCAGGCATGATTGGATGGTCGGGATCGAATCCAATACCCCCAAGCAGGTATTGGAACATTCACTGCCGACCCAATTCAGGCCCCGCATGATTGGCCTCCCCAAAAGGGGTGGTATAGCTTGCCAAACCGTCCAAACTAAGCAGAATGGACAAAAAACCCTGAATTAGGGTTTGCGGCACATTACATGTGTCGCAAAACGATCTCAACCATCCATCTTCGCAGGCATAGATGGAGGGTGTAGATGTAGATTCAAAGGGCCCAGAGCATGTCAACACAATCACCGTGGGCCCGCCTACACACATGAATAAACGGTCAGGACCAACCATAATTAGTAGTCCCAATTCGTGCGCGCAAAACAATGCATGAATCATGGCCGGCCAAAACCCTAATTAGGGTTTGTATCCATCACGAGCGTCCGTTTTCTCCTGATCGAATGAAGGGTTTAGGAGACAATTGAGCAGGTCCAGTGAGCATCAACATGATCACCGTGGAACCATCTATCGACCAAGGCATACCATGCCTGGTTTCTCCAAAACGCATGCCCAAACTAGCGTGGTCACGCTTCCCAGATTACAAACTGATCTCGACCACTCAAATTCGCCAGACAAATTGAGTGGCTTAAATCACGTTTCCATGGGATAGTCAGGTATAGGCGTGAATACTAGCCTACCACCTACACGTCGGACCAAACGGTCGAGACCGACCAAGCTTGGTCGTCTTGAAATGCACGCCTTGAAGGTGGCATACCGCAGCCCTTTAAGAATCCTTTGCGGCATAGGATTTCTGTCGCAAATCGATCTCAACCACTCAACTTCACCGGTAAATTTTAGTGGCCTAGATCAAACCTTCGTGGGACAGTGAAGCATGGGAATGGACATCAACATGTTGTCTACACGCATGTCTGATTGGTCCTCCATGAAGCGCCTCCCATGCTTGGATTCGACCAAGCTGAAAGAGGATACTTGCGCACCTCCTAAACCCTAATCCGACGGTCGCAGATATGGGTCGCAAGTCATCTCATCCGTCAAGCTTCGCCAGCTTGGACGGACAGCCTAGGATAGGAGTTAGGCGGCCAGTAAGGTATCACCATGATCACCGTCCGCCACTCTTATGCCTAATATGATCGGTTAAGGCATGGCTCACCCATGAAACCTCCAAACCCTCACGTGAAGCAGGCAGGGCATGATTCTCAACAACGATGCTTCATATATGCCAAATACATTCGATGCATGACATGCATAGAATACACACGATACTTTACAAGTATCGACTTCCTAAATAACTTAGTTATTTAACTAGCATTACATGATACCTTCTGTGGGTCCCACGATCCACACACTCAAGACATCAATCATGTCACAAACTGGGGGATACATACTGGGGTATTGGTCTGGCGGTTTACAGCGTGCAACGCGCCATCACAAGAATGTGTCAGGAAGACATGGACAGTTAGTGATGATGGGAGAAGTGGGCAAGATTGATCGTGTGACACTAACACACCACTCCACAACTCCATCACTCCACTTCATCCACTTCCTACGAGAGACGTGAATAAGGCTCAAATGACTTGTATAAATAGGTTATCCTCCCTATTTCTAAAAGGGAACACAATAGAGAAACCAAGTGTTAATACACAACGTATTCAAACACCGAGAGCATGCTTGAATTATTCGTAAGCCTGCTCACCTTTACTGTTACAAGTCATAAACAAGCCTACATCTTCACAATCTCAACACCTTCTTCGCTTCCTTCCCTAAGATCAACCCCATCTCCTTAATTTGTGTCCGAAACAAGTCTGGAACGACCATTTCTTGGTTTAGGACAGAATTGTATAGATTGATCTCTCGAATCAAAATAACTCCCGTGCAGTGCATTTGTTTAGGGTTTAGATTCAATTCTCATCCACACACCCCAAATTACCAAAACCAGTAGAAGTAGTTTTCACCCGTAAACAGGAGGATACGGGGGTTGATGATGATGCATGTCCGTGGAATCTCTTTTGTCTTGGTTTCGAAGAATTTGTTCTAAATCTTCTTGTGTGACAAAATTGGATGGTTGATTCCTCTCCGTTGGATCTCCTGAACCGTTGAATCTGCTGAGTTATCGACCCCAGGAGTATTAAAGGTGTTCCTAGTTAGCTCTGGTTGGCATGATGCCTATGGTGGACGCTCTGTCAGTGTCTTGAGGAAAATAAGCACTTCTTTCTGAGTTGAAGCCATGTCTTTTTAAGCTCTAGCAAGAACCTCTTGTCTTTCCATAAAATCAGTAATGGTAATATGGGATCGGCTTCCTTTGGATCCCCCAGTTTCTCGTCCTAATGGTGGAGTAGCAGCGGCTCTGGTGACGGTTGGAGGTGTCATGCTTGAAGAAACATCGAGGTGGCGGCAGCGGCCCTGGCTCTGGTGGCCGGGGGTATAGCGCCTGAAGGAACATTTTCCGCGCCACTGGTGTTGATAGGTGTTGTATTAATGCAACTAAAAGGAACGTTGATACCGAGTGTATTTTCAGAGCTAATGTTTTTAAGGTTTGTTGCTGATCCGGACCTAAATTCTACCATCTTGAGATCGAGATTGAAAAATGAAATTGGAAATTGATTTTGTAACCGAGAGATTAACCTCCCACTGTGGTCGCCAATTATTTGTGGGTAAACTGTTTCTGCCGATTTTGGTAATTTTGGGTGTGTGGATGAGAAATGAATCTAAACCCTAAAAAATGCACTGCACGGGATTACTTTTGATTTGAGAGATTAATCTGTACAATCCTGGCCTAAACCAAGAAATGGTTGTTCCAGTCTTACTTCAGTCACAAAATGAAGGAGAAAGGTTGGTCTTAGGGAGGGAAGCGAAGAAAGTGTTGAGACCATAATAGTTGATTCTAAAGATATAGCTTGTTTTATGACTTGTATCAGAAAGTGGAACTGGCTTGTGGAGTGAAAAGCTATCAGTTCTTGGTGATTTTTGGATACTATGTTGTTGCCGACCAAAAACATGTTTTTTGGTGAAAATAGGTGAAGCCTAATTATACAAGTCATATTGAAACGTACCATGGTCTTGTAGGAAGTGAAACGATTGAGTGGTGGAAGAATAGGGTAACGTGTAACCATCACTCATTATGATTCCATGATGAAGGAAGTGAATTCGTTTACACCGTTACTTTTTACCACCACTAATTATCCCACTTCATGACACTTTCTTGTAACGGGCGCATTGCACACCGCACGATGTAAACCTCCAGACCCAGTTTTTCACATGTTTGATGTCTCGAGTATTTTTTGTGGAAAACATGTAGCACTTTGCTATGTGTGGAAAGTCAAAGTCAAGGGACTTACCGCTGGAAAATAACATGTGATGCTATTAGGCTCGTTTTGTATGGTCGCCTAAAACTTTCCATAAGTTTGTCAGTTCGGTGGAGAACTTTGATGGTTGAGATCGCATCTCATGAAGGAGGGTAGCCGTTGATTATGGCTACCTTGTGTTGACGCCTGGTAATGGCACAGTGGCGTTTTTGGTGTACGTCAGTGGAAATGTGTCATGGATGGCATGTATCGTGTATGCTAGTGGCTCGGTGGTGCAAGTGGTGCCTGGCGTAGCTATGGCCACTAGATTTAGGCGGCTGGTCTCCTAAAACTTGTCACAAGTCTGTTAGTTCGGTGGCGGACTTGGATGGCTGAGATTGTAATTCAAAAGAGAGGGTGGTCGTTGATTATGGCCACATTCTGTTGGCACTTGTTAATGGCATAACGGCATAGCCGCGACGTAGTGGTATGGCCACGCCTGTGGCGTTGTGACATGGCCAAGGATAGGGTTTGTCACCGTGGACAAAGTTAGGGATTGGCGGCATGGCCAAGGCTAGGGTTTGGCACCGTGGCCAAAGTTAGGGCTTTACAGCATGGCCAAGGCTTGGGTTTGGCATCGTGGCCAAAGTTAGAGCTTTGCGGCATGGCCAGGGCTAGGGTTTGGCGCCGTGGCCAAAGTTAGGGCTTGGCGGCATGGCCAAGGCTAAAGTGGTTCGTGGCATGTTGTGGACTATGACCAAAAATTAGTGTTTGGCGTCGTGGCCAAAGTTAGGGCTTGGCGGCATGGCCAAGGCTAAAGTGGTTCGTGGAATGTTGTGGACTATGACCAAAAATTAGGGTTTCGGCTTATGCTACTGAAGCAAAAGTCTTGGTTCGATCATGAAATCTTAATTGGAGTCCGTTATGGCATTGGCCATGAACAGAAAGTATATTATCATGTAATGGCGTCATTTGTGGCACATTGGCATGTTACTGTGGCACATTGGCATGTTACTGTGGCAGAGTGGCATGTTGGCATGCCGATTAATATGTTGTTGTGGAAGGGCGCGTTTGGCTTGCCAGTTAGCATGGTGGCGTGGCAGGCTGCGTTTGGCCTTTAATGTATGGTGGCGAGTTTAGAGCGACTTGATTGATCAAGAAAAGGGGGCGGCCAAATGTAAGGCGCGACATTAGGAGTTTTACAATCTCTTTATCAGCATCTTATTTCCAATCTGAGATAGACTCAAATGTACTTTTAATTTTCGTAACTCCAGGATCATGAGTTAACGAAGAAGAAATATCTTTAAATTTTGAGTATTCGTACTCTTGCATTACGTTAACTGAATCATCCATTGGATTCAATTCTTATAGGTTGGATCACACCAAATTCATATTGTTAGATCTTTTCGTGTTTGCCTACTTTGATACCAATTAAAAAGATCAGGGTACCCCAAATACACCACAATCTTCTTGTTTCAACCTATAAGTCCTCTTACCGAAAGTAATCGTCTATGGACAGAGTCGATACAATACAACAAATCGGTATTCACACTTTATGTGATTGTCTATGGATACGAGATCGAGATAATACGACTACCAAAGTGTGATACTTGATAATAGGTTCGGACTTAACCAAACTCTATAAGATCACTATCAAGTATATCGGAGATAACGTTTCTGAATTTTACTTTTAATTATAATAAACAAATATAATTGCGAAAATAGAAAAGTAAAAGACACAACAAGGTTTTGTTAACGAGGAAATTGCAAATGCAGAAAAACCACGGGCCCTAGTCCAGAATTGAATACTCTCATAATTAAGCCGTTATACAAAATCTACACCAACATTCATATAGTTGAGACCAAGCAACTACCCCTAGTTCACTTAGTTTCCTCAGTATCCATGTGCTTCCGACTTCGAAGTTCACGCACTGGTACAATTCCATTAGATCGTATTCCAAACAGTAAAGGAACAACCAATCTATTTGGTAAACTCTTTTGATTCTTTCAAGATAAAGATATCTCAAGTCATACACAAAGGCTCTTTCGTTTAATCTAATAAACTCCTTTGCCTGGTTAGATCAATCTATCCAATAACTACAAAAGCAGTTAAGTTTAGATTCCCAATCAATCACTATAGATCTCAACTAGAAGCTATAAAGTGATGCTGATCTTACGCAACTAATCAATCGAATAAATTATATTCTAGTTAGATCCCAGTCGATCAAGGTTTGTGCACACACAAAGATATGAGAACTAATAAGAAATCTTATTTATCTTAAAATCTTCTTTAATCTTCAATAAAAACCTGCACAACACCACTTGAATCTGTTGTGATCAATCACACACAAAATGGAGTCTGTTAACAATGGATATTCATAAGATGTCTTCAGATTTAAAAACAGTTCTAGAGATCCCGTCGATACTTCGATCTAGTTTGAGTGAATCTTATATCAGAAGAGAAGATTCTCAAGAATAAACAAACTAGGTGCTATTAAAGTTAAAACAAACGTTAGTCAATCAAATCAATCGAAAACTAATAACTCTCTAATTATCTATTTTCCCACCAACGGTACTCGTAGAGCTTCTTGATCCCACGGTAGTCTTTAAACGAGCGGTTGTAAGAGATTTCACCTAATTATGACACTTTCCTCTACGATTAGATGGCTCCACCAGAAACAATAAGAAATGAAGTTTTCCTGGCTCTTAGGATAGTTTGCTATAAATGAAAACTTAGGTATTTATAGACCAAGGATGTTTGGACACCAAGGAATTTCCAAAACCGAAAATATTCTCAAGATACTTGTATGTGTCAACATTCCTAGACCAAGGATGTTCGGAGTAATACTTGTATGTCTCAACACTCTTAGACTTTCTACTCTAGCCTAAAGGAAGTTAACTCTAGTATATAATCAAGCGACTTTAGATGAGTTTTGACACACTAAAATATGACAACCAAACTTGACATACCAACGCTTGGTGAGTTCAACCGAGCTATACTCTAACAGACTATGGATAGAAGATCGAGACAATACGAAAATTAAGTATGTTACTTGATAATAGGTTCTGACTTAACCAAACTCTATATGATCACTATCAAGTAATGTGGAGTTTACATAAACTGAAATTTACTTTAAATTATATAAACAAATAATATTCAGAAAACAAAAGTAAATCACACAAGAAGATTTTGTTAACGAGGAAACTACAAATGCAACAAAAAAAAAACACCAAGACCTAGTCCAGAATTGAATACTCTCAGAATTAAGCCAATATACAAAATATACACCAACTTCGTATAGTTGAGACCAAGCAACTACCCCTAGTTCACTTAGTTTCGTCAGTATTCTTGCGCTTTCGACTTCGATGAGTCGCGCACTGGTACAATTCCTTTGGATCGTACTCCAAACAATAAAGGAACAACAAATCTGTTTGGTAACAAATCTATTGATTCTTTCCAAGATATTGATATCTCAAGTCATACGCAAAGGCTCTTCAGTTTAATCTAATAAACTTTTTTGTCTGGTTAGATCAATCTATCCAATGACTACCAGAGTAGTTAAGTTTAGATTCGCAATCAATATGTATAGATCTCAATGGGAAACTATAAAGCGATGCCGATCTCATACAACTAATCAATTGAATAAATCCGATTCTAGTTGGATCCCAGACGATCAAGGTTTCTGCACACAGAAAGATACGAAAACCAATAAGAAATCTTCTTTGTCTTCAAATCTTCTTTAATCTTCAATAATAACCTGCACAACACCACTTGAATCTCTTGTGATGAATCACAAATAAAACCGAGTATGTTAACAATGGATTATAAAAAGATGTATTTAGATCTAACAACAGTTCTAAAGATCTTGTCGATATTTCGATCTAGTTTGAGTGAATCTTATATATTCTCAAGAATAAAAAAACTAGGTGCAATCAAATTTCAACAATTGTTATTCAATCAAATCAATCGAAAACTAATAACACTGCAATAATCTAGTTTCCCGCCAACGGTACTCGTAGAGCTTCTTGATCCCACAGAAGTCTTTAAATAAGCGGTCGTAAGAGATTTCACCTAGTCAAGATACTTACCTCTCTGAATAGACGGCTCCACCACAAACAATAAGAAATGAAGTTTGCCTGGCTCTTAGGATAGTTTGCTAGAAATGTAAACTTAGGTATTTATAGATTAAGGATGTTTGGACATCAAGGAATTTCCAAAACCGAAAATATCCTCAAGATATGCAATGAATGGCAAGATTCTGTTTTCCTAATATCAATAAATGCTTGTCCAATATTTCCGAAATCTCTCAATAGAAAATCTCAAATTAGTAATTGCACATTACTAATTTTTATTCTCTAGACATATGCATTTAATTTCTAGTAATTAAAGAATATAAAACCAAAACCCTTAATTAAAATATTCTTAATTTATCTCGGCATAGGATCTCCTTGAGTACTAAGGAATATCTTTGAACAATAAATGACAAGAGTTACTGTACGTGTTCAAAGTATGTTGATATCTCTTCACTGTAAATCCTTATTCATATTTACTTGGATTTACATTCTTAGAATCGGTTATACCACACTTCCAAACAAGTTTAGAATTGGTTGACCTGTATTCCAAGATAACTATGTGATTGATCAAATATAAAATCACATACATGGGTTCAATCGGTTCTACCAATTACTAGGATCGTTTATACCTTAACATGGAAATACTTGTAATCGGTCACACAAGTTACCAGGACCGGTTATATTTGTTACCAGGATCGGTTCCATATTCCCATGGTACTGCTTGTGATCGGTCACACCAGTTACCAGTTAATAGGATCGGTCACACCAGTTAATAGGATCGGTCACATCAGTTACAAAAATCGTTCATACCATCACATGGTGATTACTTAGGATCGGTTACACCAATTAATAAAAACCAGTCATACCATATCATAAGTCAGGCATTGTGATTAGTTATACCAAGATACATAAGCAAGGTTAAGATCGGTTCTAACATCTCACACATATTGGTCATCATAATATTTGCAATGAATAGCCGAAACAATAAGACTAATGATTTCCATTTCGATTCACAAAACAAGTTTATGAATGTACTTCCTTTGAAAAGACGAGGGTACCCAAATATACCTCAATCTAAAACTTTTCCACCTATAAGTCCTTTCTCCGAAAGTGATTTTCTATGGACTGAGTCGAGACAATACAACTAATCGGTTCACACTTCTTGTGATCGTCTATGGATACAAGATCGAGATAATACAACAATGAAGTATGTTTACTTGATAATAGGTTCGGACTTAACCAAACACAATACGATTGCTATCAGGTAAATATGAATTAATATTTGTGTATTTTACTTCTAATTATAATAAGACAATTATAATTGCGGAAATAGAAAAGTAAAAGACACATCAAGATTTTGTTAACGAGGAAATCGCAAATGCAGAAAAACCCCTGGACATAGTCCAGTATTGAATACTCTCGGGATTAAGACGCTATACAAAATTAAACCAACTTTGTATAGTTGAGACCAAGCAACTAAATCTATAGTTCACATAGTTCCGTCTGTATTCCTACGCCTCCAACTAGCAATAAGTCATGCACTTGGAACAATTCCTTTGGTTCGTATTCCAAACAGTAAAGGAACAAATAATCTATTCGGTGACAACTCTTTTCAACCAAGTGATATGAGTTAAAAGGCTCTTTCGTATATCCCAATAAACTCCTTTGTCAGGTCCTTAGATCTATCTAATAACAACTACCAAAGTAATTGTCAAGATTTTGCAATCAATACTTTTAATCATAAAGAATTGTATTGATGCCGATCTACTCAACTAATCAATCTAGATTATCACAAGGATAAACCGATTATAGTTGGATCATGTTCCATCCGAAACAAGTATTGTGCACACCAAAGATTATGAACCCAAATCAGAATTCTTCTTCGTCTTCAAATCTTCTTATATCTTCAATAAACACCTACACACAATCAACTTGAATCTCTTATGATCAATCACACACAAAATGGAGTCTGTTAATAATGGATTATCACAAGACGTCTTTAGATCTACAAACAATATAAAGATCCCCGTCGAAACTTCGATCTAGTTTGACTGAATCTTACATCAGAAGAGAAGATTCTCAATCATAAACAAGCTAGGTTCCATCTAAGTTCAACAACTGTTAGTCAATCAAATCAATCAAAAACTAATAATAAACCTCAATTATCTAGTTTCCCACCAACGGTACTAATAGAGCTCCTCAATCCTAAAGAAATCTTTAAATTGAGCGGTTGTAAGAGATTTTGCCTAATTAGGTTACTTTCCTCTCCGAATAGGCGGCTCCACCAGTAACAACACAACTAGGTAGTTTTGCTGGCTCTGAGGATTAGTTTGCTCGAAATGCTAACTTCAATATTTATAGACAAAGGAAGTTTGGACACCAAGGAATTTCCAAAACAGAAAATATTCTCAAGATATGCAATATATTTCCAAATTCGATTTTCATAATTCCTGGAAATGCTTTGTCAAAATATTGACCGGAATCTCAGTAGAAAATCTCCAATTATTAAATACACATTACCAATTTTTATTTTCTAAAGATATGCATTTTAATTACTGGAAATTAAAAGCATATAAAACTAAAAGCCTTAATTAAAAGATTCACAATTTATTTCGATCCGGGATTCCCCTTTAGCTATTAAGGAATATCTTTGAACAATAAAAGGTAAGAATTACTGCACGTGTTCAAAGTATGTCGACATCTTTACTTTGTAAGTCATTTTTCATACTTACAATCTTGGAACCGATTTACCACACTTCCAAACAAGTTTAGAATTGGTTCATCTGACTTCCATGAACTATGTGATTGATTATCCTATCAAATCACCAATCATGGGTTTCACGATTCTACTAAAACAAGTTTCGGTTCTACCTCCATGTGAGTATTGTACATAGTCATGCTAGTTACCAAAATTTGGCTGACTAGGTACTAGGATCGGTTCCCCACATACTTATGGTAACTACGTGTATTCGGTTGCACATGTTCATAGGATCGGTTCCCCAATGTCTAAAAACGTGTTGCACCTCTTACAAGGATCGATTCCCCACTTGTGATCGGTTGCACCTCTTACTAGAATCGGTTACCCAATTGATAGATTAAAGTTTCACCAATTACAACATATCGATCATACCATCTTGAGTGATTACTTAAGATCGGTTTCACTAATAAAAGTCATACTGATACATAAGTCAGGCCTTGTGAATAGTTTTACCAAGATACGTAAACAAGTTTATGAGCGGTTTACTAAACACATATATTGGTCATTCACAATGGATTTTTAATGAATTACCATACCAATAAGCCTAGCGATTTCCCTTTCGATTCATAAAACAAGTTTATGAATTGTACTTCCTTTAAACGAATGTAAAACATTGTTTCCTAGGATGAAATATTCACTCATACCCATACATAATCACAATAGCATTCATACGATTATGTCGATGTCTTATATACGAAGTTCAAAATATAAACGTTATACTTCGTATTGTAATCCTTAATACTATGTATAACTAGAGTATAATCATTCACAGCTTCGCAGCTATGTATTCAATATGCACGACTTGAAAGATACGTTAGGGAATGAAACAGTTCAAGTCAAATATTACTAACCTCAAGTGGAAGGATGATGTCGTCGTTGTAGCTCCTCACTTCTTCACATTCTTTAAGTCTTCACGTAATACTTGTAATGTCTCATATCCTAATACTTTCAAGCTAACATATACGAAGTTGACTCTAGTATATAATCAAGCGACTCTTTAAATGAGTTTTGGTTCACTAAAATATGACAACCAAACTGGAAATACCAACTCTTGGTGGGTTCAACCGAGCTATGCTCTAACAATCCCCCCATTTGTCAATTTTATTGTCAAAACTCTTACATCATATGGATAAACAAATTACAAGAATTCATTACACAGACGCTTGATTCCCAAATTCAACATCACAATAAATTGTATACATTCAATCCATAAATGTCGTTGTTGACATTATAATAACAAAGCTAATACTCCACCTAAAGGTAAGATACGTAGATTTTCAATCTGCACGTCTTTTTTATTTCTATCATCACATGATATGTTACTCCCCCTTAGTCTGTGCTTTACTCTTTCGTTAGATATAACATTTAAGCACCATTGTCCTTTCCTTAGTGATACCAAATCAATACAAATCAACATAAGTATCACTTGTTTACTCCATATATTTCTCCCCCTTTTTGTCACAAAATGACAAAGGTATGAGAAAATTAAAGAACAAATCGAAAGGATCTTACGAATCTTACAAAGAGACTTGCAACCTGTAAGAGTTAAGCACGAGGGTTCCACATACCATTTTTGATAACCAATATCAAAACTGAAACTACAAAGTAATTTTGTTTTGATACGTTACCAAGGAAACAATTTCCCATAGAAATTTTCCTTAATAGTTTAGCAAAACAAAAATCAACTAAGCACCTTAGTTCCTTTGCTAAACCGATTGTACAAATACAATCGCTTGTTCGATAAGACCAAAATAAAGATAAGAATTAACTCTATTTTTCTCATCAGGTTCTAATTATTCTCATCAATAACTTAGAGCTTTCACTTTTAAACAAGAAAAGTATTAGGTTAGTTAACTAGCATTTCTTGTTAAGGAATTCGATTAGACTTGATTAACCGGAACCTCCATTTTTATCAGTGTAGGACCAGAATATCGCTACAACGCTATTCCTGCGATATTAACAACACTTTTGCGAGCGTCACAAAAGACTCTTTAACAGCGTTTCGCGAGCGTCACAGAATATCCAGAAGAAAGACATAAAAGATGACAATGGAAGAGGTACATGAAGATTATGTTTATCCTGCGATGGTCATCATTCTTGCGAAAGAGAACATTGTAGTGATCGCGATGAGATCGCAGAATAGGTCCAAAATAGGAGGAAAACTTAGCTGTGATCCACTATGTAAATCCCTATATAAAGGGTTCGTTAGGTTCAGAAAAGGATGATGTCTTTTTGAGAGTTGATAAGGTTTTTAGGAGAGAGAAACTCTAGAAAGAAATTTGTACTTCTGAGTTCTTATATCTTTTGTAAAGAATTCTAAAATTAGAATAAGAAAAGTGTTGTTATTCATCTTCAAATATAATTCAATTTCTATAGATTCTTATCAAGGGTGTAGTGTAGGAATTCCTGCAACTACATTTTGGCGCCAGAAACAGGGAGAATCAAACTAAGAAATCTCTAATTACAACTTGAAAATTTGAAGAAATTGTTAGAGTTGAAGAAATAGCTAGAAGAAGGAGAAATACATCAGAACCACCGACAACTGTGAGGAGAAGTAAAAGACTTGCAGGTGAGGGAACAGGTGAATTAGAAGAATCATTAAGGATACGATCAGGAAGAAATATAATAAGAAATGAAGAAGAAAGTTCAATTCAACAGCCGAATCAACAAGCACAAACATAAGATAGGAATGTGGATTATGATAGAGTGAGTGTGCATACTTGGAGGTCGGATTCGATAGAAGAAGCAGAAAATCGACAATTAAGAAATGAAGAAGAAGGAGAAAGAAATCAAGAAATAGTTGGAGTATTAATTCATGAAGGACGTGAAAATGAAATAGTAGATGATTTGAGACAAAGAATACAGGAAGAAAGAAGATTAGAGGCAGAAGAGCGTGCGAACTTAACAAGACAAAATCATGAGCTAAGAATGGAGAATTTGAGGTTACAAAGAAGGAGATCAAGAAGTACTGTTAGATCAAATTCAAGATCATTCAGAGAAGAACCAAGGCAAAATTCCCCTATGAGAAATGTTAGAGAAGAAGTGCAAAATTTAAATGGAGAACAACGTCATAGAGAAGAAGAGATAATTGGAGATCGCTATAATTCGCATGGCGAAGCATTAGATAATAGACGTAACAATAGAAATCAAGAGGGAAGAAACAACCAAAATGAAGAAGAAAATCCAGAAGAAGGTAGGAGGATATTACATGGGCGAGAAAATCAAAGGAATCAAAGAATAATTGAAGAAGAAATTGAGAGACATTACGCCGAACAAGCACGCCTGGCTTGCGAGAGAGAAAGATTAAGGGCAGAAGTAGAAGAACAAGAAGTTCGAGAGGCAGTATGAAAAAATAACCATGAAAATCGAGAAAGGAGACGTACACAAAATCGCTACAATGATAATATTCAGGAGGAGTATGATAGGATACAGAGGAGATTAGAAAGACAGCGAAGAGAAATGAACAAATCCGCAGAGAAGAAAGTAGACAGCTGCGATTTCAAGAGGAGGGTGAAAGAGAAAATCGCAGAGAAAGACGGGATGACAATGAAGAAGAAGACACACAAAATCTCGCGAGACAAGAAAGGAAAGAGCGCAGAAGAAGGGAAGTTGCATTAAAAAGTCCAATGGAGCAAAACTCAACTGAGAATGAGCAAATATTGAGAGAATTAGCAGAAATGCGAGGAATGATAAACAATATAATAGAAGGAGGTAGAAGGAAGCTCGATGAAGCTATTGAAGAAGCCGTGAGAACTCCATTTACTCAAGAAGTACAATTAAGAGGAATACCTCCAAAATGTGATTTACCAGCATCTTTGATGGGACTACTTGTGTTGTTCAACACGTCAAGGCTTATGTTATATGCATGCTACAGTGGGAAAACTATGATGCTGTACTATGAAAATATTTTGCGTCTAGCTTAACTGGCGAGGCATTAAAATGGTTCGAGAGATTGCCAAAGAATACCATAACTTCTTTTGATCATTTACAGGCTACATTTATAGGATCTTATATTAGCAACAATTAATCGCGGCCGGGTATTGAAGATGTATTTGGGTTAAAACAGAGAGTTGGCGAGAGTCTGAAGCACTTAACCATAAGGTGGAAATTAATGTGCAGCGAGATGGCTGGAAGAGTAGATGAAAGATACCTAATTTTATCCTTCATTAATGCAATATTCGTGACCAATCTGTTGTACATACAAGTTTTCAGAATAAAAAATACAATCACCATGATAGAGTTGCGAGAGTTACAAGAAGAATACATTGCTTTGGAGGAGAAACAAAATGAGATGGAATCATACCCAATTGCGAACACCAGCTCGCTTGCGGAAAATGGAAGCTTACTTCCTAAAATGATAAATAATGTGGCGAGCACCTCGCAGGCACAACAAGAGAAAGTAGTAATTGATAACCAGCAAAAATTGGTAGCGATGGGCAGTAGAGATCAAGAAGAGTATGAAAGGGAAAAGAATTACTACAATCGCGGTGGAAATAATAAGATTCAAAGACTTGATCAACCGCAAGAAACTTATGGTGGACAAAGGCAGAACAGCTTTAAAGGGCAAGGAAACCAGAAGATAATATGAGAGGAAATTAAAATGCCACTTCTCAATGCTAGCATAGAAAAAATTTGGGAAGCTATCATTTTGATGGAAAATATACCATCGCCGTGGAACATGGGAAAAGAACCACATCCAAATAATCGAAGTCAAGAATTTTGTCCTTACCATCACTTTCATGGCCATTCAATAAATGATTGTAGAAATGTAAAGAGCATAATTTTTAGGATGATTGATCAGGGGAAGTTAAATCACTTTCTAGTAGGACATCCACAACCTCAGCAATTACCGCCAGCACCAGAAACTCGCAGAGTGAATGCTGTAAAAGGAGCAAAAACATTTGTGATAGAAGTTGGGGATAAAGCAAAGAATTTGTTTTGTAATTCCATTGTACATTCATACAAAACTGTGGAGGATTTCCATGATAATGTTTTAAGTAGAGTCTTCGCGAGAGACACAGATGGAAGAGAGATAATGAATATAGCGAGAGCCTCTCCATTAGAAGAGTGGCAGAAACAAACTCTATCTTTCACTGCGCAAGATGTACCAGAGCTTGGCGAGCAGCACGATAACCCTGTAGGTACTGAATATCGCAAGATAATAGTTCATGAGTATCGTAATAAATAAAGGAGAAAAGAATTATAAAATGTTACGATGATAGAAGAAGCGCAGAGAAATATGAAGTTTTGCGAGGATGGAGTAATTTTGCGAGTATGAGTTGCGATACTTCGTAACTCATGTACAGTTGTATAAGTTTTACTATAAATAAGAGTTCAAATGTAAAATTCGAGAGGTTCTTTTAGTGAGTGTTAGAAAATATTTTAGGAAAGAGAATAGAGAAAGTTGTAACTATTCTAATTCCATTTAGATACTTCTTTGTAATCAATTGAGAACATTAATAAGAAAATTGTTATTCATCATCAAGAACTTCTTGAGTTTTTACTAATTCTATTGAGGGTGTAGTTGTAGGTTATTCTGCAACTACATAATTGGAGCTAGAAACATGGACTTGAGAATTGTGGTAGCCTAAATTTGAGGGAATTGTGGAAAATTTGAAGATCAAATGAAGTCAGTAGATGGAGATGGCAAAAAAGAAGAATGTAATATGATCACAGACACAATGATTGATGAATTTCATAGTAATATGAAGGGAAAAATATATAAGCGAGATTGTAGAGGAAGAAAGATCATGGAGGAAGAAAAGATAACAACTTTAGAAGAATGGGAAAAGCAGAAAATCACATTTTCGTAGCAGAAATTCCAAATGAAGACTTGAACCACACTTCACCATTGGTGATCACATTGCCAATCATGCTAGAAGATAAGAAAGCTGAAGAAAAATGGAAATTAAACCGAATTTTGGTTGATACAGGGAGTTCTGTTAATATTATATTCTATCATGCACTTAAGGGGATGGGAATTAAAGATGAAGAAATCATAAATTCAAAGTGTCTTATTCATGGATTAGGAAAATCTACAACAAAATCTAAAGGAGAAATCGTGATGCGAATATTACTAGGAGAAATCGAAACATATGTAATCTTGTGTGTGATAGATATGGAATCTCCATATAACATGCTGATAGGAAGGCCGTGGATTCATGCGATCAAAGCTGTTGCTTCAACATTACATCAAAAAATCAAATTTCCTACACCAAATGGAATTCAAGAAATAAAAGGAGATCTTGATAGTGCAAAATTTTGTTATCAAATTGAAGTAACACAATGCGGAGGAAGAGCAAGAAAGAAACAACTTCGTAGGAAACTTGCGAAGGAAAAAAGAAAAGAAGAAGAATTCCGAGTGTATACAATAAGAGCAAAGGAAGGGAGAGGTATACCAAATGAAATTCCAGAAAAAGAAGGGGAACCAGCAAAAATAATTAAAGAGCCAACACCTATGGGGGAGCAAAGTCCAAGCTATGTTGCAGCTGAACCAACTAAAGAAATAAATATTGGAAGTAAAGAGGAGCCTTTATTCTTACGAATTGGAACTAAGATGGATGAAGAAGAAGAAAAAAGGACTACTGATCTTTTGCGAGAATATAAATATATCTTCGCAGGAAGTGTAGATGAGATACCAGGAATTGATCCATCAGTGGCATGTCATAGATTGAATATAGATAAAAATATAAGACCATTCAAACAAAGAATAAGGAAGATATCACAAAATTATCATGTACAGATAGAAGAAGAATTACAAAAGATGTTGGATGCAGGGATCATAAGGGAAGCAAAATATCCAGAATGGATTGCGAATATGGTCATTGTTCCGAAAAAGAATAAAGGAATAAGAATTTGCATAGATTTCACTGATCTAAACAAGGCATGTCCCAAAGACAGTTTTCCATTACCAGATATACCACAAATGGTGGAATCAGCTGCAGGTCATGATAGAGTCACTTCACTTGATGGGTATAAAGGGTATAATCAAATATCACTCGCAGAAGAAGATCAAGAACATACTGCCTTTTTTGCTCCAAGGGGTTTGTATTGTTATGTGAAGATGCCATTTGGTTTGCGGAATGCGGGTGCTACATATCAACGTATGGTTGAAAAAGTGTTCGCGAAGTGGATACATAAAACTTTGGAGGTATATGTAGATGATATGTTGATAAAAAGCAAGGAAGCTAAAGACCATGTGCAAGATTTGAAGGAAATATTTGAGCAAATGAGAAAGTTCAACATCAAATTAAATCCTGAGAAATGTATAATTGGGGTTTCATCACGGAAAGTTCTTGGGATACATAGTATCGAAGGAGGGAATACAAGTTGATCCAGAAAAGGTCCAAGCAGTTCGTGACATGCCAACACCTGCAACGGTAAAAGAAGTACAAAAACTAAATGGACTCTTGGCTTCACTTGGGAGATTTATTTCGCGAATGTCAGATAAGAGCAAGCATTTTTTCAACATACTTAAGAAGGGACCAAAATTCAAATGGACTGATGAATGTGAAAAAGCTTTTCAAGGAATCAAAGAATACCTCGCAAATACATCTATACTACATAAACCAGAGAAAAACGAAGAACTATTGGTATACCTCGCAACAACTCCATATGCTCTAAGTGCGGTTACATTTACGAGCAGAGACTTGAGAGTAAAAGGCCCATTTACTACATTAGTAAAACCTTTAATGCAGCAAAAAAGAATTATTCTAAAATGGAGAAGTTAATCTTAGCCCTGGTTTATGCATCATTCAAGTTACAAATATACTTTCAAGCACATGTAATAAAAGTAGTAACCAAAGTCCCAATTGAATCAGTCATGAAGAACACAAAAAGGTCAGGAAGAATAGAAAGGTGGAATGCACAAGTAAACCATTACAAGATAAAATACGAAGTGTTGTCATCGCAAAAATCTCAAGTTGTCGCAGATTTTTTGGCAGAATTTCCTTTGGAAGAAGATGAAGCAGTAGAAGAAATGATGGATGTTGAAGAAGAATTTGGAAATCCAAAAGACTTGTTAACAGAGCCTGATAGATGGGAAATTATGGTGGATGGATTATCCAATAGTGAGGGAAATGGAATTGGAGTCGTGTTGATTTCACCAGAAGGAGAAAGAACAGCATTCTCATTCAGACTAGAATTTGCATCCACGAACAATGAAAAAGAGTACGAAGCTGTAGTGCATGCATTAAAGATCGCAATAGAAAAGAAGCTTGAAAGTATAAGGATAACAAGTGATTCGCAATTAGTGATTTGTCAAATTAAATGGGAATATACCACAAATGAATCTTCTTTGAAGAAATACAAGAAACTCGTTGAGGAATTATCTGCGAAGATACCAAAATTAAAATGGAGACATATATCAAGAAAATATAACCGTCTCGCAGATGCTTTTGCATTTATTCCAAGCATGATGACAAATCCAAATACAAGAAATATCCAAATACAAACAATTCAACACCCATCAGTGGAAAAAGAGAAAGAAATTGAAGAAGCTGTTGCGATGGAAGTAAAAAGAGAGTTATCAAACAACATCGCAGATTGGAGAAAATAAATTCATGAATACCTCACAACAGGAGAAATATCCAGGAACAAACTAGAAGCACATAAATTAAAGAGTCGTGCAACAAACTATGAGTTGCGAGAAGGAATTTTATACAGAAAATCTTTCAATGGACCACCTCTCAGGTGCTTAACTCGCGAAGAAGGAGAAAAGATATTGAAGATGTTACATGGAGGAGAAGCTGGCAATCATAGTGGGGGAAGATCTCTAGCATATAGAGCAAAGATACAAGGATATTACTGGCCTTATATGCATACAGACGCAAAATTGTTCGTACGAAGATGCAAGGAATGCCAACGACATGGTAAAAGAATTCATGCACCAGGGGCTACATTAACTTCTTCAACAAGATGCTGGCCTTTTGGTAAATGGGGGTTGGATATTGTTGGACCATTTATACCTGGATCTGGACAAAGGCGATACTTGATAGTTGCAACAGATTATTTCACGAAGCTTTGAAGTAAAAAGCAAGACAAGCATATTCGTGATAAAGATGTTTTTACGTTTATATTTGAGAACCTCATTTGCAGGTACGGGGTTCCAAAGACAACTAGTATCTGATAATGGAAAACAATTTGAGGGGCAGAATATAGAGATGTTACTCACTGCTTTTAGAATAAAATATGGGAAGTCAACCCCGTTATATCCACAAGCTAATGGACAAGCTGAAGCAACAAATAAAACAATCGTAGATACAATCAAAAAGAAATTAGAAGGACATCTCAAAGGGTGGTGCGAGCAAGTACCTAGCGCAGTTTGGGCATACAATACAACTAGAAGAGAAGCAACTGGAATGTCTCCTTATTGTCTAACATATGGAGTAGAAGCAGTATTACCCACAGAGGTTGTAATTCCGACAACAAAGAAAGAAGCTTGGGAAAGAAATTTAAGTGCGGGAGTAATATTAAGAGAATTGGATGATTTGGAAGAAAAAGAGAAAAGGTGTTGCACCATATGAGGATTTATCAGGAACGATTAGCTCGAGAATACAACAAGAGAGTCATTGAACGTGAATATAAACCAGGTGATTTGGTCATGCGAGAAACACCTCGATATCAAAAAGAAAATGGAGGGAAATTAGCACCAAAATGGGATGGACCATATGTTATTAAAGAAGTTGTAGGAAGCGGAGCTTATCGGATGATGGATCCAGAAGGGAGAGACATGGGTTTGAGGCTTGGTATACCTTGGAACAGACTATATTTGAAAAGGTATTATCCATAAAACTCATGAAATTTTTTACGAATATTGTTTGCTCGCAGGAAATTGGGAAAAGTTACGAATTTTCAGAATTTATATTCCGATTAAAATTTCATTAATTTGCGAATAAAAGACCGCAATCTGTGATCAGCCTCCAAAAAAGAAAGAGAGCCGCAGAAAATTTTATAAAGGCAAACCTTTGTGGCGTACACCCTAGTTCGCGAAGCTATAATTCGTAAGAGGTAAAGTCCTAAAGTACGTCATTTAAGGGGGTACCTATAACGTGTCTAAGGGTAACCGGAACACCACCAAGGGCCCTTAGTACATGGTAAAAATTTTGTGGTACAACCCAATAATGGGGTGCCTATCCGGGTTAGACACCTTGGATTCTCACCTAATCTAACGACATTACGCAATATAAAATGCGGTGTAAGAGGATTTAGGCTGGGCGACTAAGGCATACTGTCTTTCCCAAGAAGTGCAGAAAACGATCAAGGCGTCGAGGTACACGGTTGAGTCAAGAGTGCCGGGTGAGGTTGAACCACATCTGCCATTTTTGACAAGTCTTGGCAAATGATGCACTTGGGCCAAAGATACCCCATAGGGCGCAACCTCGTAACTATAAGCCCTATAGGCAAAAAGGATAAGAGGTTGCGATCAAAAGCTGGTTGTTGGAAAAACCGGATGGGAAGAGCTAACCTTGTATGGTCGATGTACGCTTCCTTGAAGGGGAAATCAGGGGGAAGATAAAGGGCAGCACCCTCCATTAGGGAGCTGATACGTGCTATAAGACGCAAATGTCACGAGGCTTCTTGTTTGCGAAAACATAAAGGCTTGTCATATTTGTGCAACAAATGAAATTATGCGAGCCTTCTAAAAAAAAAAAAAAAAAAAAGAGAAAGAGAAAGAAAGAAAAGAATAAAGAACTCGCAGAACATTATAAAGTTAAGATGAGATCAATGGGTCGCTACATGAAAGTGTAGAGACGTCCTGCGATTTCATCGCAAGATGGCAATGTCATGGGGCTTTATGTTCGCAAGAATATTTAGGCCTGTCATATTGTCGCAACAATTCCTGAAGAGGATAAAATACTATACAAAGAAGTTAAGATGAGATCAATGGGTTTTTGCATGAAAGTGTAAGAACGTCCTGCGATTTCATCGCAAGACGATAATGTCACGAGGTTGTATGTTCGCAAGAATGTTCAGACTTGTCATATTATCGCAAATAATTAATACAAAATAGGTGGAAAAATAAGACCTTTACTTAGGAAGGCATGATAAGACCACAGAAATTAATGAAATTTATTGCATCAATATCACTGAAGAAATTATACAAGAATATACATTATGAAGATCTGAAAAGAAGACAACTTCGTCAATATCATTGAAGAAATTTTACAAGAATATACATCAAGAAATTTTGAAGAGAAGACAGCTCTGTCAATATCATTGAAGAATTTTTACAAGAAGTCCTATCAAAAAAGACAACATCATTGAAGAATTTTAATGAAGACTTAACAAAAGATGCGATTTTGATAACAATCAAATATAGATAAGTTCATATTCGTAAAAGTTTACGAGAATTACATACTTCTTATACTTCTCCATATATTGAATATTTCACAAAAAGATTGAATACTTCTTATAATTCTTCAAGAATATCTCATATTTATTATACTTCTTTAATGGATATTTCATTTGGTGAAAGTTAAATAATCATTATACTTCGTCATATGTTACATAATTATTCAAAGATCGAATACTTCTTATATTTCTTCATTTGATGAATTGAATACTTCTAATACTTTTTATATCTCTTCATTTGGTGGATCGAGTACTTCTAATACGTAAAAGGGAATTGAGTATTTCTAATAATTCATTTGGTAAATTGAATACTTCTAATACTTCTTATATCTCTTCATTTGATGGATTTGGTACTTCTAATACTTCTACAAAAGTTGAAACTTCGTAAGATAAACTGAGGCAGATATTTTAATACTTCAAACAATGTTTAATCATTTAAAGAGAAATAATAGGGGGAAAAGGATATACTAAGCTTTATCTGTGAGTTATATATTATTTCTCTTCATATGATCAAATGGGATACTAAGCTTTATCTGTGAGTTATATATTATTTCTCTTCATATGATCAAATGGGGCAAATTTAGTCAAAGAAAGGTTAAATTATCTTCGCAAAATATCAAAAAGAAAGGATAAATCATCTTCGTAAAATATCAGATGTACTTCTCAAAAAATAGAATTGTTCGCAAAAAGGAAACCAACAGTAACTAAGGGAAGGAATTCAGAAGAAAGAAAGACAGGAGAGTCAATGATAAATTGAACAAGGAATATTATCATGCTTCATCAACACTCTGTGCTGGATCTTTAAGATCAGAAGGGTCATTAGAAGCATTCGACTTTCGCGAGATATTATCCTTGGAAGAATACGCAGCAGGGACATCTCCTTGAGGAATAGATTCTTTCTCATCATCAAGATATTCATCATCACTCTCATAATCGAAATCACTATCAGGCTCACGAGCAACTTCATCGTCAGATATCTTCATAGGAGTAATCTTTACAGGAGGCAAGCCTCTTGATAAGAGAATGTTATTCGCAAAGACTTGAGCTTTCAGATGACTTTCACGAAGTATAGCTTTTTGATGATTGGTATCTTCGATATCTTTGGAATAAGCAAGATAATTGAATCTCCGAGTAGCACGGTCACGAGAGTTGATTAAGCGAGTAGAAAGCAAAGCGTTCTTCTTACGAAGCTCAGAACAGGAGGCTTCTAATCCAGCTTTTGCGTTACGAAGGTGATTCTCAGATTCTGCAAATAAAACAAAGTTCAAAGAATAAAATTTGCGAGTATAACGAAATTTAAAGATATACCAGAGGCAGTCAAATTTTAATGACTACCTTCTCTTTGCGAAGTAAGAGATTGAGTTAAAGATAGACAACAATTCTTCATTTGATTCATCGCATTATCAAAACCATCACCAACTAATCCTTTAAGTCGAGATTGAAGCTTTCAAAGATTGGCGAAGCAATTCAATTTCTTTTTCCAAGGATTGACGTGAAGAAGAAATGTCTGGATTGACGAAATTATTCAGAACTTCGCAAAATTCATATTGCGAACGAACATTAGTAGACTTCGCAGTATTGGTCAAAACCTCAGATAACATTCGGAAAGTTGAATAAATTCCATCTCGAATTTCTTGAGGAAGAGGAGAAGAATTTGAAGGAATAAGAGCAAGCTACAAATTGTCTGGAGAAATAGCACTCAAAGGATTTGGGGACAAGACAGGTTTTTCTAAAGAAGAAGTTGAAGAAATATTTTGCGAGGGTTGTTTTTCAAAAGAAGAAGTTGAAGAAATATTTTGAGAGGGTTGGTCTTGAAGAAGTGTTGATAAATTGACATTGATAGGAGATTGAAAAGCAGGTAATGGAGTAGAGGAAGGAGTATGTGAAGAAGCATTTTCACGAGGAGGAGAGGAAAATTCCTTATCAACTTCAGGAAGGAAATCATCAATCGGAATTAATGGTGTTGGTTTAGTTATTCGAGATCTCTTGCTTGGATTTGGTTTTTCGTCAACCTGCGAATCAAAATGTAGATTAAAAACTGAGGCAACAATATATTGTTCAGGAAAGAAGGCAGAGTATTTTAACTACCTTTTGATTCTCAGATTTTCTTCTTCGTGGATTAAGGCTTGGATTCTTTAGTTGAGATTTCATTTGAGAAGTTATTTTGCTGAAATAAACCAAAGTCAAATAACAAATTATACAGAAATTAAAGAGGAGAACAAATGAAATACACAGAGATAGAAGGAAATTACCTTGGAGAACTCATGAAGATACAGTAGAAGAAAAAATTGCAGAGAAAATAGTGATAGAGAGTATGAGTAGAAGATAGAATTGCGGAAATAAGAAAAAGAAAAGGAAGAGAATATAAAGGAGTTATATAAGGGAATAACTAAAAAAGAACGGTTACAAAAGACGTGTCAAAATTTCAAAATACTAAGTAACGGTTATGTTCTCACGATCATTTCTTCTTCGTAGAATTGACATGAGAAGAGGCAAGATGTAGGTACTGAATATCGCAAGATAATAGTTCACGAGTATCGTAATAAATAAAGGAGAAAAGAATTATAAAATGTTACGATGATAGAAGAAGCGCAGAGAAATATGAAGTTTTGCGAGGATGGAGTAATTTTGCGAGTATGAGTTGCGATACTTCGTAACTCATGTACAGCTGTATAAGTTTTACTATAAATAAGAGTTCAAATGTAAAATTCGAGAGGTTCTTTTAGTGAGTGTTAGAAAATATTTTAGGAAAGAGAATAGAGAAAGTTGTAACTATTCTAATTCCATTTAGATACTTCTTTGTAATCAATTGAGAACATTAATAAGAAAATTGTTATTCATCATCAAGAACTTCTTGAGTTTTTACTAATTCTATTGAGGGTATAGTTGTAGGTTATTCTGCAACTACAAACCCATTGGTAGTACGATTGGAGATAAATCCAAAACAAATGCAAGAAAAGGATGAAGAAAATGACAGTAAAGCTGAAGACTCTTGGGCCATCAACAGAGTCTTAATAGACACATGGAGTTCAGTCGACATCTTATTCAATCATACCTACAGAACCATGGGTGGAAGAGACGAAGATTTGATACCATCAACGTATAAAATCTATGGATTTAACGGTACAGCTAACAAACCAAAAGGGGAGATTGAAATGCGAATTCCACTAAAAGGGATATCTTCAAAAATATTATTATGTGTTGTGTACATCGAATCACCTTACAATGCTCTGATTGGACGACCCTGGCTACATGGGATATTGGGTGTAGCATCTACCTATCACCAGTGTATTAAATTTCCTCATCCTAAAGGTGTTGGAGTTATTAAAGGAGATTGGGGAGAAAACAAGAAATGTTATGAAATTGATATGAAGTCTTGCGAAGAAAGAGCTGAGAAGAATAGCAATTGGAAGAACAAAATCAATCAACGACAGAGATGTGAAAGGTTAATGATTGATACAATAGAGCGACAAGAAGAAGTTTATGACGAGCATCTCGCAGATGAAGAAACAACAACAAAACGTAGCAGAAAATAGTAAGTAGAGAGGTAAAGTGATGAACTTTAGAAGACTTAATGAATGATTTGTTCGAAGAATATGTAATTGAATAGGGTATTCTACTTGAAAGAATTGCAAGATTTTACAAAAAGAAAGAAGATCAAAGTTGTGAAATTTTATCAGAGTTACAATACTCGCGAGAAGCGCGAATGAAATTTCGCAGATAATAATAGAATGAGACGAACCTTTATGGCGTGCACCCTAGTTCACGAATAAAATTTCGCAAGAGGCAAATGTAAGACCTAATAGCGCGTCATAGGAGGGGGTATCTCTTGACATGATTCATGGGTAAGGTTATACCGATGCTGGATCCTGAGTCATGCAGATGTTGGGGTTAAAGAAAACCTATCCGGGAGAGAGATCTTGGATTTCCAACTATATATGGTTATACCCTAGTTGGACGACCGAGAATCT
Source organism: Papaver bracteatum (assembly GCA_023529315.1). Classification (NCBI taxonomy): domain Eukaryota; kingdom Viridiplantae; phylum Streptophyta; class Magnoliopsida; order Ranunculales; family Papaveraceae; genus Papaver; species Papaver bracteatum. The sequence continues at coordinate 1,838,635 of JAJJWX010000727.1, forward strand.
CTTCCAAGAAGTGCAAAGTATGACCAAGGATCCGAGGTACACGGTTGAGCCAAGAGTGCCCAGGGCGTACGAAACTCCCTTGCCATTCTTGGTAAGTCTTGGCTATGATGCATTTGGCCTGAAGAAAGCCCCTCTTAGGGTGCAGTCTTGTAACTATAAGCCATATAGGCATAAAGGACAAGAGGCTGCGAAAACAACTGGTTGTTGGTAAATATGGATGGGAGGAGCTAGTCTTGTATGGCCGATGTTCCCTCCTTGAAGGGGAAACCAGGGGGAAGATAAGGGCGGCACCCTCCATTAGGGAGCTGATAAGTGTCTTAAGATGGCAATGTAATGGGGCTTTATGATCGCAAGAACATTTAGGCCTGTCATATTGTCGCGTGACGTAAATTATACAGAGGAAACAAGCCACAAGATAAATGTTAAGATGAGATCAATGGGTTTTTACATGAAAGTGTAAAGACGTCCTGCGATTTCATCGCAAGACGGTAATGTCATGAGGCTTTGATCCCGCGAGGGAGCTTACACTTGTCATATTGTCGCAATACAATCAAAAGAATAAAGATAAGGCAAGATCAATGGGTCAACACACGCAAGTGTAAAGACGTCCTGCGATTTTTTCGCATAAAGAAAAAATTGTGCCACAATAAGACCTTTAATTAGGAAGGCATAATAAGACCGCAAGATTATTGCGATAATACTCGCAGATTTTATAAGAATTGCAATTTTACGCAGTTGTTGTTAGCGATAATATCGCCAACATTGAGGCAAATTTTATTTAAAGACTAATATCTAATCTCTACTCAATTTTTTCATATTGCAGATGAATAATAGAGGCAAGTATGGGAATGCATAAGAACGATGAAGTTATTATTCATCCATCATAAAAAAAAAATTGCATAGAGATGAGATTATTAAATGATAGGTTTGCATAGATATTTAAAAGATAATAATTACATTGATTGATTAATTTGCAGAAAGAGAATTGTTTTCTAATTCATACAGATAGAAGCAGAAGAAATTTACAGAATTGGAGAAACTTACAACAATGTTACAGAAAGAAGAAAATAAATGTACAAAGAAGATAGAAGGAAGAAGAAGAACTAGCTAGATCCATCACCATCCTATTTGTTAGATTTCTCTTCATCACCAGGTTTCTCCACTTCATCATCGCTATCTTCATTCTTATCAGATTCTTCTTCTCCACCAGACTTTTCTCCTTCGTCATTATTATCTTCATCCTCGCCAGAATCCTCAGCCTCGCTGTCAGAGATGTCAAGATTTGGGATTTTTGCGGGGATTTCCTTTGCAAGATCAGGATATATAGAAGGGGGAATTCCATGATCATTGCAAACCAATCTAACAGAATCATTACGAACAACAATGAGAGATCTATTGAAATTCGCGGTAGTAATGTCAAACTGCTCTTTCAATCGTGAATATTTATTGTTGCGAGCAGCAAGATTATTCGCGAGTTGATTCTTCTCATTTTCAAGTTCCCCAATTCTTTCAAGATATCTTTTTTCAGCTCCTGCGAGAATATGACAACAAGTTAGAAATTTTGTAAAGAAGAATAATAAAAACAAGAAACTAGCAAGAGGAAGAATAGCTAACAACATTCTATTTCAGAAATCATATCCCTAATTAAAGATGCTTGTTCAACTTGAAGGATAACATTTATACCTAAATCATTCCTAGCATTGTCAAGAATCTTCGCTGCCCAAGAAAACTCATCATCGCTATTTATAAGGAGACGAGATCGAACTTGAGTTTCCCTCGAAAGAAGATCTTTATTCTCGCGGACAAGTTTGTCGCTTTCCATTTGAATGTTAAGAAGAGTCTTATGGAAGTTGGCTAGAGTCTTGGAACTATTTTTAGCAGCAAGATCTTTCTCGTCAATAAGATCACTATTCCTCTTTCTTAATCTATCTATTTCTTTCTTTGAATTAAGATAAAAACGCTTATATTTGTTGGTCAAACCTAAATTGAATCTGTGTTCAATTTTTAAGAGGTTAAGTTTGGATTTAAGTTCATCTATGGAGAGGGATTTAATCTTATCATCTGAGAAATTACTTAAAGAATTATTAAGGCGAGCAAGAAGAGTATTATCATCTACAGGTTCAGGGAAAGATTGAAAGAGTGTAGCCTCGTCAGTAAGACCATAAATATCTGCAAGTTGAAAGTGGGTGCTTGAATAAGCCGCGATAGAGTAAGAAGAATTAAGAGAGAAGGGAAATAAGTCATACCATAAAGTTGCTGATTAGCTTTATCAAGATAAGATATTTTTTGCTTATAAACTGAAGCTTCAGTCTCCAACTGTTTATTCTTCTTGCGAAGCTCAGCAACTTCAAATTCTAATTTTTCTTTATCTTGGCGAAATTTAGCAGCCTTCTTTTCAGAGTTGGCGCGTCTTTTATCTAAATCAGAAGCAACAGTAAAGGAAGCTCTTCCAACATGCGAAAGAATAATATAAGTTGAGATCTAGCGATGGAGTAAATACATAAACAAATTGAAGAAATAAAAGCATACCAGGGTACCAAGAGAATTTAAGAGACTGGGAGTCAGCGATCGTGAGACTCCTTGGAGAGAATCATTGTCCACCAGTATGGGAGCATCGCAGACATTGACAAGAGCTTGGGATGTCTTGTTAATAACCTCATCCTCATCATTACAAGTTATGCTGTGGGAAATATTGCCAAAAATTCTAGATAAATGGTCCATCGAAGAATCAGATGAAGGAGAGTTCTTTATAGAAGGGAATCTGCTTTCATTATTATTAAAATCTTCATCATTATTATCCTTATAAAATTCAACACTTGCGTTTTCTGGAATGGGTTGAGGAGTTGAAGAAGAAGAGGGTCGGGTTTTCCTTTTCTTCAAAGGAGGATCGCCAGATTCTTCACCGCAAGGGGCAGAAGGTTTCCCTTTGGGAGGAACAATAGATTTATACTGATCACCAGATTCTCCACCATGAGAGGCATATTCAAGTAGCAATCGGATACAATCTCCACCCAATTGATATATCGCTCGCGAAAACCTTTTGTCAGAAATTATTTGATAAAATAGCGGAAGTTCTGGGTCATAGAGAGGAATGGGAAGACCGGCTTCAAGTTGTCCTAGCGATACTATAATTTTCTCACGAGAACATTGATCATCAGTAAATAATTTGAGAGAAAGTTCAGATCTAGAATCCTAATTTGGAATTTTAGACAAAGTAAAACCTTTGTTTTTGAGCTTTTCTTGCATCTCACCAAAAGCAATCAAGTTTTTAGCACCAGCGATAACCATTTTTCAAGTATGGGAATGAAGAAAAGGACTGAAAGATAAGAAAGAAATCACGGCGATAACAGAAGCGCAATTCGCGGAAGAACAGTAAATTTGCAGAGAGGTTATGGAGAGAAAGAAGAAGAAAGTAAAAGAGAAATAGAAAGGAATGAGAGAAGTATTTATAGAAGAAAAAGTTTCTCGAAAAAGATGAAGGCAATTAATGCAAAGAAAAGACGTGGGTGGTCAGATCGCAGCGGTTAGAAGGGACGTGTCAAAAATTTATAAGAAGAAAGAATACGTGAAAACAGCTGGCGAAGGACACAGAAACGTGTCAGAACAGAGAAGTCTGAAAAGATAAGCAGTTACGGCATTCTAAAAGTTCTCATGATCTTCTCTTCTTCGCAGAAAATACATGAGAAGAGGCAAGATGTAGGACCAGAATATCGCTACAACGATATTCCTGTGATATTAACAACACTTTTGCGAGCGTCACAAAAGACTCTTTAACAGCGTTTCGCGAGCGTCACAGAATATCCAGAAGAAAGACATAAAAGCTGACAATGGAAGAGGTACAAGAAGATTATGTTTATCCTGCGATGGTCATCATTCTTGCGAAAGAGAACATTGTAGTGATCGCGATGAGATCGCAAAATAGGTACGAAATAGGAGGAAAACTTAGCTGTCATCCACTATGTAAATCCCTATATAAAGGGTTCGTTAGGTTCAGAAAAGGATGATGTCTTTTTGAGAGTTGATAAGGTTTTGAGGAGAGAGAAACTCTAGAAATAAATTTGTACTTCTGAGTTCTTATATCTTTTGTAAATAATTCTAAAATTAGAATAAGAAAAGTGTTGTTATTCATCTTCAAATATAATTCAATTTCTATAGATTCTTATCAAGGGTGTAGTGTAGGAATTCCTGCGACTACAATAAGTCTAACTAAGATTAGAAAACTATTAGTTTATCTTATCCGGAATCGAATTGGACTAAACAATTCATCCCGAAAACCTTTTCTTTTGTTAAGCCATAAACAATTCATACAAACCAAATAAATCAACTTGCATAATTATTTACCTCAACCGAAAGCAATTGAAACAACATAGACATTAAAGTACCGCAATTGCACCGAAATTTTGTAAGCCTAAACAATTGATACCAAACAATAAAGCAAGATAACAATAGTTTTTCTTAACCGGAGACAATTGAATCACACACACATCCATACACAAATAATAGAATAAACAACAATTGTACCGAAATTCTGTTAAGCAAAAGCAATAAAATCAGGCTTTTCTTAAACAGGAAAATGATTAACTAAAAAATTCGTTACCTTAAATTCTGCATCCTCTTCTCCATTAATGTTTGCATCTTCCCAGGGAGAATTGATACCAAGATATCATTATGTTTTCATCCTCTTGCGAGACAAAAGAATAACAACAACCAACCTTTACCAGAGAAAAGTTGAAAAACCCGAAACACATATGCTTTTATGATAAACCAAACGATTCAACATATTGTGACTTTTTCACATATTGTTTCAATCAGAACCCGTCATGATCCTTTGATAAAGCCTACCAACATGGGCTAAAACTTAATCCCGCTAAATAAAAAAGTCACCCAAACCATAAGGGTTCACACATTATGATATTGAATATTAAGGTGATAAAAGCGAAATCAAACATCCCATAAACATACATAGCAATAAAATAAAGCATTCAAGTGCAGGCTATATAAACAAAAACTATCACAAGAATAATTATAAAATAATAATTTTATTTATAAATAAGATAATTTTATTCATAATAGACCTTATACAATTATTGAAAGCAATCAAAAATTGATGTCTATATTTCTGGATTAAGTATCATAGCAAATTAACTTAATCTCTAGTAGTGCTCTTATTGTTTACTAAGGTTTCCTCAATACTAAAACTTTTGAAGAAAGTCTCAAGAGACTTGTCTGCAACCACTTTCTGTTTTTCTGGTTCTTCAACTAGAACCTTGAGTTCGAAAAGAACACCTTTTGTTTGGTCAATTTTTTCTTTGAGCTAATCTTGATGCTGAACTGTCATAATGAGATTGGTTCTCAGTTCTTTAAAACCTTGGATATAGTGAATCATACTATCAGAACGAATCCACTTGGTTTCAGTTGGATCTTGTAAGTTGTAAGCCAACATACATGACTCATCTTGTGATCCAACTGAGCTATCAGAATCATAATCAGACATGATTTTTGATATGTTTTTCTTCTTCCTCTCTGTATTGATTCCCTGAAAATCCTTAACCTTTTGAGCTTCCTCCTTATTAGCCTTTGAGACTGCGAGTTACTGGAGGCATGCTCGGTTATTTAAATAGGGATTGGTCAGGGTTTCTGAATACAAGCAAGAGATAGTTTCTCTTTAATAAGAGACAACTTTTTGGACCGAAAAATATCAAGAAATTCCGAAAATATAAAAGAATATATTATATTTTCTTTGTCCGAACTTCTCATGCTGGAAGGTTTATTAAAATTAGAAAATTTTAAATAAAACCTATTTTTGGAAGATCACGTTAAACATGAACAATTTTTAGAAAGACATGGATTCGCAGTCATCCATAAAATGTCACAGATTTTTCTGATAAACAAATACAAAAGAAATGTGTTCTTGTTTTATTGTGCTTTTCCCATCTAAAATTATGAGCACGAATAGGATGGGTTTGCAAAATCTCCATACAACTAGGTTGTATCGGAGTAAGCTTTTTCTAGCTTACATCGTATATCAGAAACATAATTCATGTTTCCCTTTGGAAATTTCTGCCCAAAATATTTTCTGCCAAGATAATGATCTTTTTTAACTCTAGAGATGTGATCACGTGGAGAAGATATATTGATGTGAAAATTTTCAGAGATAGATAAATTCTCTTAATTCTATCAATGAGATTTTCATAAGATTTTCTTATTCTAAGGATTTCCTTATGCTGCACATCATTATGATTATCTGAAACAATTATCGGAAGTTCCTGATTGTTTCTTTTGGCATAGATTATCTCTTTCCCTTTCTTTTGGAGTCGTTCTTCATTAAAACAAGAATTGTTTCGATATGGATGAGGAGAAGTCTTTTTCCAGAAGATATTATCAACTCTTTCCTCTATTTTTTTTTTGAGTTGATCTTATTGGGTAGTGGTATATTCTGTCTCTCTACTGAGGAATGGTCTTTCAGTTTTTTAAGATAATAAAATTCTTTCAATATTTTAACTACCATATTTTGAAGAAGTATAAGTTTCCTTTCAAGTGGTTGAAAGTTGTATTCCTTACGATCATGTTCACGGAATCGATTCAAAGTTTCCTTTGGACAAGATTTCATCTGATCATCAGTAGAAGTAGAAGATGGTTTCTCATCCTCTTCTGACTTGATGTAGTTAGGCAGACTACCATGATCTTGATCTGTTTTAGATGCGACTAAACCGGTTTTATTACAGTCTGTAAAAGTCGAGCAAGGACTTTTAGTTTCCTCATTATCAGAAGAAATCAAAATAACATCATTAGTCAGAGTCATAGGACTTGTCTCTTTAACTTGAGTGAGAGATTTACTAAGAGCTTCTAATTTGACATTGAGATCCATATTCTCTGTGGATAGAATATCTAGTTGAATGTCTTTATCTATGATCTCATGTTTAAGAAGATTTGACTTTGTATTTAATATTAGCATTCTTGTTGACAGAGATTTATAGGTTTTAGGAGTTTTGCCAACTTTTTATCGGCATCCTCTTTTCCATCAGATAATGACATAGATGTTTTCGCAACTCCTTGACCATGAGTTAACGAAGTGGTAACATCTTCAACTTTTGAGTATTCATACTTTTGCATAAAGTTAACTGAATCAGACATAGATTCAATTTCTTATAGGTTGGATCGCTCAAAACACGGATTGTTAGATCTTTTTGTATTTGCCCGCTCTGATACCAATTGAAAAGACGAGGGTACCCAAATATACCTCAATCTAAAACTTTTCCACCTATAAGTCCTTTATCCTAAAGTGATTGTCTATGGACTGAGTCGAGACAATACAACTAATTGGTTCACACTTCGTGTGATCGTCTATGGATACAAGATCGAGACAATACAACAACGAAGTATGTTTACTTGATAATAGGTTCGAACTTAACCAAACACAATATGATTGCTATAAAGTAAATAGGAATTAACGTTTGTGTATTTTACTTCTAATTATAATTGAGGAAATAGAAAAGTAAAAGACACAACAAGATTTTGTTAACGAGGAAACCGCAAATGCAGAAAAATCTTAGGACCTAGTCCAGAATTGAATACTCTCAGGACTAAGCCGCTATACAAAATTAAACTAACTTCATATAGTTGAGACCAAACAACTAAATCTATAGTTCACCTAGTTCCGTCTGTATTCATGTGCCTCCAACTAGCAATAAGTCATGCTCTTGGAACAATTCCTTTGGTTCGTATTCCAAACTATAAAGGAATAACAAATATGTTCGGTAACAACTCTTTTCAACCAAGTGATATGAGTTTGACAAAAGTCTCTTCCGTTTATCCCAATAAACTCCTTTGTCAGGTCCTTAAATCTATCTAATAACAACGACCAAAGTAATTGTCAAGATTTTGCAATCAATACTTTTAATTACAAAGAATTGTATTGATGCCTATCTAGTCAACTAATCCATCTAGATTATCACAAGGATAAACTGATTATATTTAGATCCTTTTCCAGTCGAAATAAGTATTGTACACACCAAAGATTATGAACCCAAATCGGAAATCTTCTTCGTCTTCAAATCTTCAATAAACACCTGCACACAATTAACTTGAATCTCTTGTGATCAATCATACACAGAACGGAGTCTGTTAACAATGGATTATCACAAGACGTCTTTAGATATTCACTCATACCCATACATAATCACAATATCATTCATACGATTATGTCGATGTCTTATATACGAAGTTAAAAGATAAACGTTATACTTCGTATTGTATTCCTTAATACTATGTCTAACTAGAGTATAATCATTCACAGCTTCGCAGTTATGTTTTCAATATGCACGACTTGAAAGATACGTTAGGGAATGAAATAGTTCAAGTCAAATATTACTAACCTCAAGTGGAAGGATGATGTCATTGTTGTAGCTCCTCACTTCTTCACATTCTTTAAGTCTTCACGTAATACTTTTAATGTCTCATATCCTAATACTTTCAAGATAACCTTTACGAAGTTGACTCTAGTATATAATCAAGCGAATCTTTAAATGAGTTTTGGTTTACTAAAATATGACAATCAAACTTGACATACCAATGCTTGGTGGGTCCAACCTTGCTATGCTCTGACATCCTTTAAACAAATGTAAAAAATTATTTCCTAGGATGAAATATTCACCATAACCCATTCACGTAATCATAACAGTATATACAAGATTATGCCGATGTCATATCTACGAAGTTCAAAAGATAAGTGTTATACTTCGTATGCTAATTCCCTAATACTATGATCATACATATATGACAATGTCACATCACTATATTATTATACAATATGTACAATATATACAGCTTCGAAGTTATGTTTTCAATATAGCATGACTTGAAAGGTACGTTAAGAATGAAATAGTTCAAGTCAATATTGCTAACCTCAAGTGGAAGGGTGATTTCGTCGTTGTTGTTCGTTACTTCTTCACATTCTTCAAAGTAATACTTGTATATTTCAACATTCCTAGACTTTCTAGTCTAACCTAAATGAGGTTGACTCTAGTATATAATCAAGCGACTTTAGATGAGTTTTGACACATTAAAATATGACAACCAAACATGACATACCAACGCTTGGTGAGTTCAACCGAGCTATGCTCTAACAATCTCCCCCTTTGTCAATTTTAGTGACAAAATACTTATTACATATGGATAAACAAATTACAAAAGAATTCATTTTACATACGCTTGATTCCAAGTTTCAACAACAAAATAACCTGCATATATTTGATCAATAAATGTTGTTGTTGACATTTGAATAACAAAAGATTTTACTCCCCCTAAAAGTAAGCTAGGTAAATATTCAATCCGAAAATCTTTGTTATTCCCCTTTTTGTAGTCAGAAATACTACAACAACAATATGATATGTTTCTCCCCCTTAGTCAATGCTTTACTCTTTCGTTAGGTATAATGTTTAAGCACAATTGTCCTTTCCTTAGTGATTGCAAATCACTTGTTTACTCCATATATTTCTCCCCATTTTTGTCACAAAATGACAAAGGTTCGAACAAATAAAGGACAAACCAAAATGATCTTACAAATCTAAAAGACTTGTAAACAACTTATAAGAGTTAAGCACGAAGGTTTCACATACCACTTTATATAACCAATATTAAAACCGAAACTACAAGTAATTTAGTTTTAATATGTTATCAAGGAAACAATTGCTCGAAGCAATTTTCCCTAATAGTTTAAAAAATCGACTAAGAAACTTGAAAAGATGAGGGTACACAAATACACCACAATCTTTTTGTTTTCAACCTATAAGTACTCTTACTGAAACTGATCGTCTAAGGACAAAGTCGAGACAATACAACATATCAGTATTCACACTTTGTGTGATTGTCTATGGATACGAGATCGAGACAATATGACTACCAAAGTGTGATACTTGATAATAAGTTCAGACTTAACCAAACTCTATAGGATCACTATCAAATATATCGGAGTTAACGTTTGTGTATTTTTCTTTTAATTATAATAACAATTATAATTATGGAAATAGAAAAAAGTAAAAGACATGAGAAGATTTTGTTAACGAGGAAAAATGCAAGTGCAGAAAAACCCCGGGACCTAGTCCAGAATTGAATACTCCCAGAATTAAGCCGCTATACAATATCTACACATGTTTGTGGGTAAAAAATGTTTCTGCAGATTTTGGTAATTTGAGTGTGTGGATGAGAAACAAATCTAAACCTAAAACAAATACACTGCATGGGAGTACTTTAGATTCGAGAGATCAATCTGTATAATCCTGATCTAAACCAAGAAATTTCCATTCCAGTCTTACTTCGGTCACAAAGTGAAGGAGAAGGGTTGGTCTTAGGGAGGGAAGCAAAGAAGGTGTTGAAACCAGAATGGTTAATTCTGAAGGTGTGGCTATTTTATGACTTGTATCAGAAATTGGAACTGGCTTGTGGAATGAAAGCTATCAGTTCTTTGGTATTTTCAGGATAATGTGTTGTTGTTCTCACCAAAACTTGTTGTTTTATGGAAAATAGGTAAAACCTATTTATACAAGTCATAATTGAACACACTCTGGTCTCGTATGAAGTGAGAGTGATTAGGTGATGGAAGATTGGAGTAATGTGTAACTGCCAGAAACCACGCCTCCACTATGAAGGAAGCGGGTTTGTTTACACCTACTACTTCTTGCCACCACCAATTTCCCTGTTTTCCTGACACTTTCTTATGATGGACGTGTTGCACACCGCACGCCGTAAATCGCCAGACTAATACCCTGATGAGTATCCCCCAGTTTGTGACATGTTTGATGTCTCGAGTGTTTTCGTGGAAAATGTATAGCAGATTGCTACGTGTGGCAAGTTATAGATGGGGCAAAACTATTTGCTATTTTTTATGGAATTGAGGAGACGACCATGCGGAGGAGACTCCTTGAACCGAGCAAAATGTTCAACCTCACACAGATGCACTGCAAGAAGGGAGTGATTTGAATTCGAGAGATCAATTTGTAGTACTCCGGCCTAAACCAAGACAATGGCCGTTCCAGAGTAAATTCGGTCACAAGAGAGGATGGGTCGATCTGTAGGAGGGAAGCTGAGAAATGTATGGAATAAATGGTAATCAAAGATTGTAGGTGTGATGTGAATTCTAAATATGATAAGTTCTGAATGATTGAAATTGCTCAGTTGAGAGTAATTGCTCAATTGATGAGTTGATGATCCCGTGATGTCAATGAGACGTGAGATTCTCGTCGTTTTTGACGTTGTTGTTTCAATCATGATTCAGAGACTTATTTATATTACTGGAATTATAGATACCATGATCCCGTGAAGTGTGACAGTTGATGGAATCAAAGAGTGGAGAGATGGAAATAGTGTTTGAAACCAGTTGCTCATCGTGTGGAGACTTGGTTGATTTTCCACCCACTACTTTGTTAACTCCTTCAACTGCTTGCACGACTTGCTCATATTCCATCGTGTGTTTGAACACACATGCCATAGACCTCCAGACCAAAACCCTAGTTGATATCCCCCCAAGTGACACGATTGACGTCTCGTGGTTAATTTAGTCAGTTGCTGACTTCGTGATATCATGGGACGATGAGTCCATGTAATTACTGAGTTGAACATGATTTTGTAAAAATATTTTAAAACTCATGGATTGAACGTGGGCATGATCCTTACGTTGATAGTTGAGGCGAGAAAGTATTGCTCATTCGATGATTTGCTGAATATTGATAGTTGAACCAATATTATATGTTTTGAGCAAATATTACTTATCTGAGCAAGTGTTGCTCATCTGATGAATTATTGCCAGCGTGACCAAAATAAAATATTAATTAAAATACTGGTAGTTGAACCGAGTATAATTAATAAGAATATTGATCATGAGATCGTCATAAATTTATTAGTGTTTGAATATGGAATTATAATCCTTGGACTCCGAAACCTAATTTGACCAATTGATGACCACTTCATGGTTTGTTAGGAATTGAACCATGGAAAGAAGTAAGGATTAGTTTCATGAGACCGTGGGTCAATCATATAACACCCATATTCTCACGTGAGCAAACACCAATACCTATTGAAGAGTTGGTGACTTGTTGATTGAAAGAATGATTAAATGCTGGTTTAATCATTTATTTGAATTACTGTTGGGTTCAGCATTAGGTGATAAGACCTAATTAATTATGAAAAAGTGGAGGACCGACCAAGGGGTCATGAAACCGGCCCTGGGTGGTCACGGGATCAAGTGTTGATCGTTCCATGAAGTTCCAAGTCGTTTGGAATAGTTTTGGACCTTATACGTGCAATTGCGAAAATTAGGTCAAATTGTGAACATATGTAAGACCGGCTCATTGAGAGCCAAAGAGCCAACCTTGGTCGGTCAAGGTAACATGCTCATGTCCCCAAAGTGTTCGTATCTTAGTTCTGAGAATTTTGATATTTTCAGATGTGCGTTTGAGCAATCATTTTAGAAAATATGAAGAAACCAGGGTTTTTTGATAAAACCGTCAAAACTTCATGAGATGAAGGAAAATAATGAAAAAGTAAAGGAATCATGAAGTGTGGGACCAGCCATGGACAAGGCATGTCCGGCCGGCCAAGGGAGCCAATCCACACGGTTTTCCAAAATTTTATAATATTTTCATGATTTTAGGGAAATATGATAAAATCAAGGAGTTTTGCTAAAATTAAAGAGTTTTTGTTCAAATCCAGGAGTTTCCATGAGATTAAGGAAACATAAAAAATAATAATAATAAAATAAGGGAGGTGTGGGAGTGTGGGACCGGCTTGGAGCATGGTTGGCCGGCCAGGGCCCGGTCCCTTGCGTTTTCCCTAATTTTATGTATTATTTCACAATTTAAAGGAAATTTCATAATTTGAAGGAAATATCATGAAATCAAGGAATTTCATGGGATTATGAAAACATGAAAAATATAATAATAATAAAAAGGGACGTGTGAAGCCATCTAGGGTTTTACTGACCGGCTATGGCCCTTGCACACGGGTTTTCCTAATTTTATATTATTTTTCATGGGACCAAGGAAATATCATGAGATTAAGGAGTTTTCAAGAAATTAGGAAAATAATAATAAAATAAAAAGGAATCATGAGGTGTGGGGCCGGCTGGGACCAAGGCATGGCCGGTTGGCCAATGGTCACGCCCCACAATATTCTTCCCTAATTTTATATTATTTCTTTGGTGTGAAAGAAACACCATGAAGCTGAGGAGTTTCCTCAATACACAAGATATTTGTTCAAATGAAAGAATTTTCATGAACTCAAGGAAAATAACAAAAAATATGATAAAAATATGAAACTGCCGTGGGATTGACCACAATACGGTCGGCCAGTAAGTGGGCCCATGCTACCAGCGCCTTGGTCAATTTTTAGTTATTTATTATTTTCTTTCCTATTTTGGATAGGTTCATCGTCTCGTCGTATTTTGAAATACTCGTTCGTGCGGTGATTGTTAGTGCATCGTCGTTGAGTACACTTTCACCATTTAAATCGGGGCTTACTCAGAGGTAGCTCAGACGCACGTACATTGAATATTTATTACTAACCCATGGATTTCTGCTGGGAAGAACCATGGTTTGCAGTAATGAAATATCTACGAAAATATTTGAATATTTTCGGAAATTCTGTGGATGAATCCAAAAATTTGGGAATAATTACCTTATGGCTCTATACTAGTAGAGCAGGCTGTCTAGGAGCATTAATTAATTCGATATGAGCTTGCTGGAGTTTCATATCCTTTATATAGTCAGGGTAAACTCGTTGTTTGTATCCTGAAGACGTTATCGCTCTATACTAGCAGAGCAAGCTGTCTAGGAGCCGTCCATCCCGTGATACAATATAAAAATAATTACTAAAGTGTTCAGTATTCATGAGATATGCTGTTGTCTAGCCGTGAGACCACATATCTACATGTACTCTGAGAGAAAGTATTCTCAATCAGAGGATTCGATGAAAGACCCGTGTCTCAATACTCACATCTGATTGCTGGATCAGAAGTTCATACAGTTATGGGTTTACGATTTTATCCTTCGTCGAAATCCACCATATACACAAGTCAAAGTCAAGAGACTTTCCGAAGGAAAATAACATGTGATGCTATTAGGCTTGCCTTGGATGGCCGCCTAAAATTTGCCACAAGCCTGTCAATTCCATGCCGAATTTGTACAGCTGAGATTGTAGCTTATGAGAAAGGATGGCCATTGATGTTGTATAGTAAAGTGGCGCCATTGGCATAGTGGCGCCTAGCGTAGCCGTGGCAGCTGTTAGACCCAAATATGACTTCTGAAACATTGGCATTGTTGCTAAGTTAGTCTTAAGGCCTTATGAGAATCACTTGACCTAGTTGGCATGGAAACTTTTAGCTAAATTAGGGTTTGGCATTTCAAAACCCTAATTAGCATGTGCGGCATAGATGTGGCACGGTGGTGTGGCTGGTATAGTTAGCGCATGCCAGTGGCACGAAGTAGCGCCTGGCGTAGCCATTGCCGCTAGATTTTGGAAAATTGGTGTTAGACCCAAATGTGGCGTGGAAACATTGGCCATGTTGCCACATCATCCCCAACGCTCCGGGAAACATTACTTGGCTTGGTTGGCGTAACAACTTTTCCCAGATTAGGGTTTGGCGCGCCAAAACCCTAATTAGCGCATACGGCATGTGGCATGTGGTCATGGCACATAGATGTTTTTTGTGTAAATGGTGCCATAGACATGCCAAAGGAACCATATCCAGGCCATCATGTGGAAACAACCTCATGATCAAGGATTCCCACGAGTGGCCATAATATGGCGCCATTATTAGTGTTTCCTGGGTCCCACACAGTTTGTGGCATGTTGTGGGGCCCGAAGTGGCATGATTTGTACCACGACTGGAAATTAGAGTTTCGACCATGCAAGGTCGTGTTTCTAGTTAGGTTACCCATATTGAATTCTGTTATGGCATTAACCATGAACAGAAGGTGGGTGGGCACATAAGCGCATTATTTATGGTATGTTTCCACGTTCAGCATGCTTTTGTGGCAAAGTGGTACGTCGACTCGTTGGGTATGCACGTTTGGAAAGCCAATTTGGTATTTGTGTAACTTTGCTTCTCTTTTTTAATACTGTGGTAGGTTTAGAGAAACCTGAATGGTCGAAAAAGAGAGGGCCGACCAAACACGAGTGGCCACACTTCTGATGTGAGTGTGGCAAGTTTAGAGCGACCTGATTGGTCGAAAAAGAGAGGGGGCCGTCCAAGCATGGGCATGGCCACACTTCTAGTGTGCGTGTGGTGGATATAAAATGACCTGATTGGTCGATGGGAAATAAAGCCAACAAGTATGGGCCCATCCAACGTGTGGCGGGTTTAAGGCGACCTGATTGGTTGATGGGAAATATGGTTGGTTAGGCAACATTGGAGTGATTGGGTGATGGAAGAGTGGAGTAATGTGTAACTGCCAGAAACCATGCCTCCACTATGAAGGAAGCGTGTTTTTTTACACCCACTACTTCTTTCCACCGCCAACTTTCCTATTTTCCTGACACTTTCTTATGATGGACGTGTTGCACGCCGCACGCTGTAAACCGCCAGACCAATACCCTGATGAGTATCCCCCATTTTGTGACATGTTTGATGTCTCGAGTGTTTTCGTGGAAAATGTGTAACAGATTTTGGTCGGTTGTCAGCCGAGCAAAAATAATTTCACTTTCTTACTAACTAAAATAAATGAAGTACGTGATAAGAAAGAGTTCGTATCCACAGAGAGGCAATTGTGGTTATGCAACTTTTCAGTTTCTTAGTAACCAAAGGGGGGGTTGATTTATCAAAGCAATAAAAATGAATTGAAAGCAAATTAATAATAAAAGTAATCAATAAGGAGAAAATATTGGTCACGGGATAGTTTCATTCACAAACTTGAATTCTCAACAATGACTAGAATTGAAATTTTAATCTCTCATTTACTAAAAGTCCTAGGATACCTTGATCGCAAGTATATCCCGCTAATTCCCTGATTTCATCACAACCACATTAAAATATGCATATGTGACTTCTTCCTAGAAAGCAACCTAAAGTGTAAAAGCACAATTAGATTTAATTCTCTAAAAGCAATAAGTTTTATGGAATAAGACTAAACAAGGCAATCAAAATGTGTAAAAGCACTAAATCGATTTAACCCAAGTTATGATTCATATGTGACTAGTAGGATATATCACCACAAGCACTACCCACATTTATGCTACTTAAAATCAGGGATTAACAACGTTTTCGTATTGAAAACCCTAATATAGCTCTAGATACGAATGCAATCGGATTGATTCTGGACTCAACCAAAACAAACAATCAAATCATAAACAATATGAACCATGAATCATAAACAGTAAATTATTGAGACAAAACTAATACATTGCATTAAATCTTATTTGTGAAATCCACTTTATATCCCATAACCAATAAATGAAATTTAGTTACTTATAGTTTTGATGTTCATCATATTCATAATCAATAATAAAATTAAGAAGATGAAAAATAAACGAAAGCAAACCCTAGTCGCTGCTCTCCTCCAAAACTCTAGTAGAATAAATATGTGATCCCCCAAAGAAGTAGAAGTCTTTTCTTTTTGTAGCTTTTCTCCGTTCTCAAAACTAGGTCAAATATCAAAAGCCCATATCCAATGTGTCCACCAAGCCCACACAAGAGAAACGCCCATGTAAGAATATGTCCCAAAAATATGTCACCGGAAAACTGTGTTTTCCGCCGGAAGTTGGCCGGAATCCGGCTACGGAACAAATCTCAGGTGACCGGCAAAGTCCACCCGGTCACCGGTCAACTCGGGTCATGCTCACTGAGTCAATGTGAGTCAGGGTCTCAGCTCAGCTGATTTTGTGTTGCGCAATCATTGTGTTGTAGCATTGCTATCCAGCCAAGATGGCCCTGTATGTTGCATCCCTGCTATAGCTTCTCCACTTGCAACTCCAACAACACCTGTAATTCAGTTCAATCCTAATTACCACAACCAATACCTCCTGCTACACAATAAATTTGCATCTCCCTGTATTGTCTTGCCTAACCATTGCATTAACATCTCACCATTATCTCAGCCTTTACCAGCAAATAACAATTGCAGACTTGAGCCGTTCTTGACTGCAACAAGTCTTCACTGTCACAGCCCTGAATTACCAGCAACCAAGACCCAGTTTCTCCACCTACATGCCAACTGCAAGATTCAACGGCAACCATATTCGTTTCCTTGATTCTCTCCCCAACAAGCAAGTCCACCAGCTCAAGCCGCACCTACTACATATATCTAATTCATAACAGCAAGCACAATATCAACACAGACACCAGCAAGTGCGACTGAGTCATCTCTTGCTTTTTTTTCAGCACCATACAGTTCATATCTCACCTGCAACATACCAATTACCAAATTTTCCAGAGACTTTCAAATCTGCTGCAAACTTCACAATTCACTACTTCATTTGGCTGGTGCAAGCCTGCAATCACCAGCTCTTCTTCCTGCCAATCATCCACTGCCAATAAAAATATGCTCCACAAACCAGCACCCTAGTTGTTGCAACAATACCACTAGTCACATCTCAAACCCAGTAGCATCTCCACTTCTTGACATAGCTCTAGCACATACAACCACTACCATTTTCAGCTCAGCCACCTGCCAACACTGCAAACCAAATACACCAGTGCCTAGCCACTTCTGCAATCTCATCAAAAACTGACCATTACAGCATCTCCTAGAACTTCACCTGCGCTTCACAGCCCTAGGCTCACCTGCAACAGCTGCATCACCAATTTACTTCAGTACCACCATGTAGCTCCACTTTGCAGTTTCACTACCTTCCATTAGCACCAACCTCAATTCAGCATCACCAGGTCCCTAGCATACATCTAAACCTTGTAAACCATAGCGCCAACACGTCCCTTGTACAATCCACCTGACCCATGGCTAACAACTGCTCTTTTACTGGCTACTTAATTGCTGCTATGTTGATTCCAAATACAACCCAAACTCTGCTTAGTGTCTCAACTTCCAAATATGAGTCCTCAAAGCAAAGTCTACAGCTTCTCTTGCTGGTTGTTTCTCGGCAGAAATATGTACAAACTCTAAACTCCTCTCATACACAAGCCAAACTAGAGCAGAACCAAGGTCCATTCTGCCGTGTTGCTTTTAAAACTCCTCAAAACTCGTACACACATTTTCTGCTTGTTCTCAGCCTGTAAACGCTGTCATGAAGCATTAAAAAAATCCCACAAAGTCAGTGGAATACCTGGTTGTGTTTCAGGCATTTCTTCAAACACATTATATGCCTGAAACTGATAATTGATACTTAATCCATTCTGCTGCTATACGAAGTCTCTTTCGACCTGTAATTTCAAATTGGAGACAAGCCCATGCTCATAAACCTTCTCAAACATACATACATTCATTCAATAATCACACAAGGTGGTTATCTTCTCGCTGGAAATTCAAGTTCAAATCCGAACCAGAAAGGCAGAGAAACTGTTTATTCGCTGTTAAATTGAATCTGCAGATGAACCCATTCTCATAATTCATCACAGACTCTTCAAACACCTCTTCAATTCAGCCATATAATCAATGGAAGTAAGGCTTGCTTCTCCCCTGAACTTCACTAATTCAAGTTTCTTCTCAGGCAACAGAACCACCATCTGTGTATTCTTCTTTATTTCTGAATTTCTAGCAAAGCCCTTACAATTCAAACAACTAACCTTCAGTTCCTCATTCCTTTGAGCATCGACAGAACCCTAATTGAATATGGCTATAACATCCCTAATTTCATCTTGGATGCATTTCAACTCGAACCACATCTCAAATGATCAACTCCATTCTCTGCTGACCTCTCTTTTCTGAATTCCATGGCCGCCATCTCAGTTCCTTCTCGGTTTCAGGTAGAGTGAAGGAAAGAAGAACTAATGATAAAGGCAATAATTGCTCCTCTGATTTTTTTAGGTCTTTGTATAGTAATTGTAGATGGCTACAGCCACCCTGGTAGAGTAGATAAGGGGTAGTAGCCCATATATGGCTTGTGAGTTTCAGATAACCGACAGCCTAACTTCTTTGTTGCTCAACCGTAGATAGTTTTTCTCGCCTGTGAATTGGTCCTTTGTGCTCCTTTTCGCTCCAAATGAACGCCTTCTTTCGCCTTCCACCAACAACAGCCGTATTTTACTCCTCATATTCACTTCTTCTCTTCAATGAGAGTCATCACTAAAGTTGTCGTGCTTTTCAGACAGAAAATTTGCATCACTAAAGCTGACATACTTTTCAGACAGAGATGAAGAAATAAAAGCAAATAATGAGAAATAGTTAGTCTCCAACAGCAGTTGCACCTTTTTTCCTTTAAAACGACGTCTCTTCTTCCTTTGCTCCAAATGACTCCAAAGTACCTAAATACTCAAAAACATACATAAGATACATAATTTACAAGAAAACTTAGCAAAGAAAGCATAAACAATAGATAAATATCAAGGTGTTTTAGACACCTATCAAATTCCCCCACACTTAGACTTTGCTAGTCCTCGAGCAAATCAAACAAAATAATTCTAAAACATACATACAACTCCGTCTCGTCGAGGCTACGGTTACTCTAAGCATAAATAACAAGCCTTTGAAACCCTAGGTGTCCCTAGTGGACGATTTTTAGTCTCATGATGGTTTACAAGAGGTCTGCCTACAAAACCTATATTTCCAACTCCGTCTATTTTTAGTCTCATGATGGAAAAGTGGAAGATTTCTCGCGATATATTGGTTGTTGTGTATAAATAAGAAATGAGAAGACCAACACAGGGGATAATCGGGAGTTTGGGTTAGCTGCAGAGCTAAGAACAAAGCTGCAGAGCGATTCTGTAGTAGCAGCTTTACTTTGATTTTATTTTATTTTACTTTTATTTTACAAAAATCAGAAATCCCCCCTTGGTTATTTACGAAACTAGAATTTGATAACAACAATCGCCTCTCCGTGGATACAAACTCTTCCTTACTTTATACTTCATTTATATTTTGTTGAGTAAGAAAGTGAAATTATTTTTGACGCCTATGACAGCGATCAAATTTTGGCGCCGTTGCCTTGGAGGCATTCAGCTAGTTATTAAGTTTTAGTTTTTTTTTATTATTTCTGCTTGCATACTTGCTTTTCGTTTCTTGTCTTGTTTCTCACTTGTTTGCGAGAATTGTTTTCATGTACCTAATCCCTGGCTTATAAATATTGGAATTATCCAAGGTGCGGGATAGCTACTCGAAAAGGCACAATACTCCAACCAAGGCAAGGCACAACGGAAGAACAACACTTGGAAGTAGAACACGGTACTTTCCATCAAGTAGAAGAAGAAGTTGTAGAACAAGAGGTTCCGGTTGAACAAGAACCACCTTTTGAAGAAGAAGAAGAAGAAGAAGAACCAATGGGTGACGCAAATCGTACACTCAAGGACTTGGCTTCTCACAAGCTTGATACTCAGCCGGGTTGTATTAAAACAAACTCTACTTTTGAGATCAAGTCGGGGTTTCTTAGAGAATTACCTAAGTTCCATGGCATGGTGAATGATGACCCAAACAAGCATCTTATGGACTTCCACACCATTGTCACGGCTATGCTTCCAGTGGATGTTGAGGAGGATGGTGTTATGTTGAAAGTGTTTCGATTCTCTTTGGCGGATAGTGCTAAGGATTGGTTATACTATTTTCCTTCCGGAAGTGTCACAACATGGAATGGGCTGAAGAAACTCTTTCTATAGAGATATTTTCCTACATCAAAGGCTACTTAAATTCGCAAGGAGATTTGCGGAATGAAGCAAAATGTGGGAGAATCCTTATATGATTGTTGGGAACGATATAAGAGATTGGTGGCAAGCTTCCCCCACCACCAATTCAGTGACGCGATGATTATCCAATACTTCTATGAAGGACTCCAATCAAGTAATAGGAATCTTATTGACGCTGTGGGTGGTGGTGCACTAGTGAGCAAGACGGTGGCACAAGCTAGAGAGTTGATTGAGAATATGGCAGAAAACTCCCAACAATTCTTGAGTCGTGGCTCGGATGTGCTTTTTAGGAGAGTAAATGAAGTGAGCGAGGTAGAGGAACTTCGTCAACAAATGGGTAACATGTCAGCAATGATGCAACAAGTCGCAGCCGCGGTGATACCAAGTTCTCATGGGTATGAAGACGTCAATGAGCAAGTTAATGTGATCTTTCCAAATCAGCAAAGACGGTATGATCCTTATTCAAACACTTACAATCCGGGATGGAGAGATCACCCCAATTTTAGCTATGCGAACAATCAAGGAGCGTCTCAACAACCTAACTTCAACCATTCAAGTGGATTTCAACCTCAACAACAATAATTCTAGCCGCGACAACAATTTCAACAACCACAACAATCAATGCAAAATCAAGGTTCCGATATCGATTCAAAGCTTCAAACAATGATGCAAGGCATTTCTACTATGTTTAAAGAAAGCCAACAAGAGACTAAGAGTGCGATAAAGGATTTGTAGACATAAATGGGTTCCATGGATACTGAGTTGAACCAAGTGAAGACACAAATTGGTGGGAAACCCCCTTTTCAACCTATCAACCCAAAAGAGGGTGTCAATGCAATTACGTTGAGAAGTGGTACAACACGTGTGCAACCCGAAGTTTCTGATTCGGGAAAGGTGGAAACACCAAAGGAACCTGTTTTGTAGGAGAAGAATGAGGATTCTCCCCAAACTTCTGAGGTACCTATTTCTAACTCTAAAACTCCTGTTTCTACTTATGTTCCTCCTTTACCTTTCCCTCGCAGATTTGCAAATTCCAAGAAGGAGGCACTAGAAAAGGAAATTTTATACGTTCTCAAGAAGATCCATGTGAACATACCACTCATAGATGCTATAAAGCAAGTTCCAAAGTATGCAAAGGTGTTGAAGGATTTGTGTACCAATAAGCAAAGGCTCAAAGGTAATGAAGTTCTAAGTGTGGGGGAGAATGCTTCAGCAATCTTACAACACAAACTCCCACTGAAATGCAAGGACCCAGGTAGCTTTGACATTCCCGTCACAATTGGTAATACTATATTTAATAAAGCTATGTTGGATTTAGGTGCATCCGTAAATGTTATGCATGCATCTATGTATAACTCACTTGATCTTGGTCCTCTTAAAAAGGCTGGAATTGTGTTGCAATTAGCCGATCGCTCTAATGTCTACCTAATAGGTATTGTTGAGGATGTTCTTGTGCAGGTTAATCAACTTGTATTTCCAGCTGACTTTTGTGTCTTAGAGATGGATGAAGGTTCACCGGACTCGTCTCTTCTATTGCTACTTGGGCGTCCCTTCATGAAAACGGCGAAAACCGTTATTGATGTTGACAAGGGAACACTGACTATGGAGTTTGATGGAGAAATAATATGTTTCAATATTTTCGAGACGATGAGATATCCTAGTGATGTACACTCTTGTTTCTCTATTGATGTGATGGACACATTGCCGCAATAAATGTTTGAGTTGAATGGCGTTGATTCTTTGGAAACCGTGCTCACTACACATATTGATAACGGTTTGGAGTACGGTGATGAGATTAAGGAAACCATTGGTTCTCTTGACTCATTACCGGAAAAATCTGCACTTAAGAATATTTCATATGTTTCTTTACCTTGCAATGATGAAAAACTTGTACCTTCAATTGTTAAATCTCCAAAATTGGAATTGAAACCTCTTCCAAGTCACTTAAAGTACTTGTACTTGGGTGACAATAAAGAGTTGCATGTGATTGTTTCTAACGAGCTTAGTGAATTACAGGAGCAAAAACTTCTAAGGGTGCTAAGGAAGAACAAGACGTCCATAGGATGGACAATTGCCGATATCAAGGGTATAAGCCATGCCGTTTGTATGCACAAGATCCATTTGGAGGACGATGCAAAGCCTACAAGGGAAGCACAACATCGTTTGAACCGTCCCATGATGGAAGTTGTGAAAAAGGAGATACTCAAGATTTTGGAAGTGGGTGTTATCTACCCCATATCCGAAAGAAAGTGGGTGAGCCCGGTACAAGTTGTACCAAAGAAATCAGGTGTGACTGTGGTGGAGAATGATAAGAATGAACTTGTCCCAACTCGTGTGCAAACCGGTTGGAGGGTTTGTATTGATTATAGGAAATTGAATGCCACTACTAGAAAATATCACTTTCCATTACCTTTTATTGATCAAATGCTTGAACGTTTAGCTGGACACTCTTATTATTGCTTTCTTAATGGCTATTCAGGTTACAATCAGATTGTGATAGCACCGGAGGATCAAGAGAAAACCACTTTCACTTGTCCTTTATGTACTTTTTCTTATACAAGGATGCCTTTTGTCTTATGCAATGCTCCATCTACCTTTCAAAGGTGTATGGTAAGTATCATTTTAGAATATGTTGAAAACATAATCGAAGTGTTCATGGACGACTTCAGTGTCTTTGGTGATTCATTTGACCTTTGTTTGAACAATTTGTCACTAATCCTTGAACGATGTGTTGAAACAAACCTTGTGCTAAATTGGGAGAAGTGCCATTTTATGGTAACTCATGGCATAGTTTTAGGACATATAATATCTTCTAAAGGCTTGGAAGTTGATAAATATAAGATAGACCTTATTCGTGCTCTAACCCCTCCCACTACGGTGAGGGATATACGTTATTTCCTTGGTCATGCAGGTTTCTATCATAGATTCATCAAGGATTTTTCCAAGATAGCATCACCACTTTGCAACTTATTGCAAAAAGATGTGGTTTTTAACTTTGATGAGAAGTGTGTGGCGGCATTAAATCGTTTGAAAGAACTTTTGATTTCAGCCCCTATCATTAAACCACCGGATTGGAGCAAGCCTTTTGAGCTCATTTGTGATGCAAGTGATTATGCAGTTGGTGCGGTGCTTGGGCAGCGTGTAGGGAAGATACCTCATGCCATTTATTATGCTTCTAGAACGTTAAATGAGGCCCAACAAAACTACACAACCACTGAAAAAGAGTTATTAGCTATTGTTTTTGCTTTGGAAAAGTTTCGCTCTTATCTAATTGGTACAAAATTTGTTGTTTTTTCTGACCATGCAGCACTTAGGTACTTGCTTACAAAGAAAGAGGCGAAACCAAGGCTCATACGATGGATTTTACTCTTGCAAGAGTTTGATATTGAGGTCAAAGACAAGAAAGGAATTGAGAACACCGTTGCGGATCACTTGAGCCATCTTTCTGTAGATAAGGAAATTATCCCGTTGCGTGAAAGTTTCCCGGATGAGCAACTATTCTCAATTTCCTTTGGAGAACCATGGTATGCTGATATTGTTAATTACTTAGTGTCTAAACAAATCCCAAAGAACTTGTCTCATGCTGAGAGAGACAAACTTAAGAAGCTAGGAAACCAATACATATGGGATGATCCATACTTATGGAAACATTGTAGTGACCAGGTAATACGAAGGTGTGTTCCTGAATCTGAATTTCACTCTATCTTGTCTTTTTGCCACTCATAAGCTTGTGGAGGACACTTTGGGAGCAAGAGAACCGCTCTCAAGGTACTAGAATGTGGTTTCTATTGGCCAACTTTGTTTAAGGATGCACATGCATTTTGTATTACATGTGATAGGTGCCAAAGAACAGGAAATCTAGGTTCCCGAAATCAAATGCCACAAACTATTATTCAATTTGTTGAGGTCTTTGATGTATGGGAAATTGATTTTATGGGGCCGTTTGTCAATTATAGTGGAAATTATTATATTTTGCTTGATGCGGATTATGTATAGAAATGGGTGGAAGCTAAGGCCACCCCAACTAATGATTCTAAAGTTGTTTCAGATTTTGTGCAAACAAATATTTTTGCAAGGTTTGGAATTCCAAAGGCTATAATTAGCGATGGAGGTTCACACTTCAAAAACAGGTTCTTGCAAACCTTGTTAAGGAAGTACAATATGTCACATAGGATTTCAACACCATACCATACACAAACAAATGGACAAGCCGAGGTTTCCAACCAAGAGGTGAAATCCATTCTAGAAAAGACGGTGAATCCAACAAGGAAAGATTGGAGTTTGAGACTCAATGATGCTTTGTGGGCGTATAGAACCGCATACAAGACACCTATTGGGATGTCTCCCTTTAGGATTGTTTACGGTAAACCTTTTCACTTACCTGTTGAAATTGAGCATAAGGCGTTTTGGGCTATTAAGCAATGCAATATGGAGTTGGATGGTGCTAGAAAGCAAATGAAGTTGCAACTCCAAGAGTTAGAAGAGATTCGCAATGATGCATTTGAAAGCTCACGGATTTACAAGGAAAATACGAAGGCATTTCATGATAATATGATTACAAAGAAACAATTTTGCATTGGGCAGAAAGTGCTTTTGTTTAATTCTCGTTTGTAATTATTTCCGGGTAAACTAAGGTCACGTTGGATTGGACCTTTTGTTGTTACTAATGTGTTTTCTCATGGTGCAGTTGAAATTCGTAGTTTAGATACAGGGAATGAACTTAAAGTGAATGGGCACCGGTTGAAACCATATTATGAGAACTTCTCTTCGGATGTCGTGGAAGGAGTTATCCTTGTGGAAGTGCTCCCTCTGGAGGAGTCTTAGCAAACAGGGAGCAAGTCGGGCTGACGACTTTAAACCAATCGCTAAGTGGGAGGAAACCCACCGGTTTTGTATCTTTACCTTTATCTTTTTATTCTTTATGCATTTTATCTTTATTTTCTTGTTTTTGCATATCATTTGCGGAATTTCCCACCTTGAACTTTCTTTGAACGATTCAATTTTACATTGAGGAAAATGTAAAGTTTAAGTGTGGGGGAGCATTTATATGTTTGTATAGTTTCTTTTAAGTTTGTTTTATACCTTTAATGCAAAAAAAAAAAAACCAAAAAAAAAAAAGTTGTGTTTTTTGAACTCCGAAATCTAGAAAATTGTGCCTTTAGGATGACATCATTAGTGGATGGAACCATTTTGATTGCAGGAGTTGAGGAACCAACTAACTAAAATGGACGAACATAGCTCAGAAATCACAAATAAAATGATAGTTGTTACCATATCACATTCTATTTTTATTTTTCCATATTTATCTATTGTTCTCTAAGTGTTTTGGTAGGTCACTAAACATCGACTTGTTATTATTTCTAGGATGAAATAGAGTGATTGAGTTGCTAAGAAAAAAAAAAGAGACCGACCAATTACACCAAACGGAATAAAAAGATACTTGGATAGCAATATGTGTGAAACGTTGTCCTTGTCTCCGTCGCCTAAACAAGCGTGGAATGCAGGATCCAAGGCAACTATCACATACTTGCTGACAAGAGGCATGCGCTTGGATCCAAAAGATTTAATCATGCTGTCTAAAAAAAAAAAGAAAAAAAAAGTGAAAAAGAAAATATTATTATTGTTTTGAATAAAGTCACTCCTGGTTCCCTTGTATATGCCGGTTGAGTTGATGTAGAATTAAGATTGTTGACCACTGGTTCCCTTGTATATGCCAGTGTGTTGACACTAGAATTCATACCAGTAGCTCAATCCAATAGGATGCATAGGTTCATCTTGGCGGTGACCTTCAGACAGATATGGGAAACACCAATCACTTGTGAACATTCACCAACATCTACATCTATATCCATCTTCTTAATATTTTCATTGTGATTGTGGTTAGTTAGCTTCCGAGTTTTGTGGTTTGTTCGACTATCTAATTAGAGCTTTATTTGCTAATATATGAACTGAATTTGCGTAAGGTACCTCCCCCTGTAGTCATTTTGGATTCGTTCATTGATTTGTCACAAATAGACGGAGTTGGAAATATAGGTTTTGTAGGCATACCTCTTGTAAACCTTCACGACATTAAAACTCGTCCGCTAGGGACACCTAGGGGTTCAAAGGCTTTCTATTTATGCTAAAAGTGACCGTAGTCTCGACGAGACGGAGTTGTATGTATGTTTCATAATTATTTTATTTGATTTGCTCGAGGACTAGCAAAGTCTAAGTGTGGGGGAATTTGATAGATGTCCAAAACACCTTATTATTTATCTATTGTTTATGCTTTCTCTGCTAGTTTCTTGTAAATTATGTATCTTATGTTTTGTTTTTGAGTATTTAGGTACTTTGGAGTCATTTGGAACATAAGAGGAAGAAACAACGCAAAAGTGTCACCTCAAGTGCAACTGCGGTTGGAGGCTGATTATTTCTTATTACTTGCTTTTATTTCTTCATCTCTGTCTGAAGAGTATGTCGGCTTTAGTGATGCGATTTTTGCCTGAAAAGCATGACGACTTTAATGATGAATAGAATTGAAGGAAAGAAGTGGATATAAGAAGTAAGAGATGAGCTGCTATTGGTGGAAGAATTCAAAGAAGAGAAAAAACAGCGTTTCTCACGTGCAATTTCTATTGGAAGCACAATGGAGCAATTGGAGCTGTCATTCTTTGGTGGCTCATATCAACACTTAGGGAGCCTAGAGTCATCTGGCTACCCCCTTAGTCAATTCACCTGAGTGGCAGTATTATTTCAGTTCTCTTACCCTAAAATTCAGAGAAGAGTATCTTCTCATTATTTCCTACAACACCTGAAATCAAGAGAGGAGAGGCGGCACCGTTATGATGCAGAGAAGTCTCCAGAAGTGAAATTAGGGATCTGAAAAGGGAAGAATCTGCAAATCAGAGAAGGAATTCAAGCAACTGTGCTCAAATTGGTGATGAACAAAGAACAAGGCAGAATGGGTTTGTGTGATTCAGACAAGGAAGAAAAATTAATGGGTTTCGGTGGAATGATTAGGGTCTGAATTTGTGTGATATTGCTGTTGAATCGAGAGAGGAGCAGATGAATCTGGGATGGTTTTGTTGCTAAAATAGGATTGTGGCTTCGAATCAGTGCAGAGACGAAGAATTGATTCTAGGGTTTCAGATGAATGGAACATGGAGGACTTTCATGGGTTGGTGTTTGTGTGAACTGCAAACCAATGTGATGATTTTGCATTGGACTAGCTGGTATGATACATAGGAAATAATTAGAAGATAATGGTGGTGACTGAATTGATGGGACTAAGAAGAAGTTTTGTTGCTAGTGATGCACTGCTGGTGGTTGCTAGTATTGAGGATATGGTGAAGTTGCAGCTACAATGGTACTCTATTAGAGGATATTTGAAGCTGTTGCCGAGAACCGAAGTGAAGCCAAGATATGTACTAGACTAGTTAAGAGAAGATGTGATTTGACAGGTTGGAACTGGTGCTTATATGGGTTTAATGGTGATGAACTTTTACACAGAAGAATGATGGCACTGTGAAGACCTGGGTTATGATTAAATGGTGCATTGATTGTGTTGCTGCACTTGGTGAGAATGTAATGGTCTTGTTGGATTGAATTGCAGCTGTGACATAAGAACTAGAGCTTGAGCTCGTTGTATTGCAGGTGAGATTATTGAGCTGTGAGCTACAGACAGGTTAGTGATAGCTGGTGGGTCTGTGTTGCAGTTAATGGAGATATACTAAGAGAGTTCAGGGGAAGAAAGTGTTTTGATGCTGTTACATGGGAGATGTAGTCTTAGGTGGTTGTGTTGGTGCTAGAATGGAGATGTGGGTGAAGCAATTATAGGTAGTGCATCTATGACTGAGTTGCAGTTAAACCTGAGGAGACGGCAGTTGTGGCTGATGCTAAACTAAGTCATGGTGTTGTTAGTATGAATTGAGGCTGGTAAAGATGTAGTGGAACTGTGGGGTGCATTACAGTATTGTTTGTGCAGATGAGCTGAGTGTTCTGTGGGTTGCTACTGAAATGGTTGTACACAACTAAGATCCTAGTGGCGCTGAAATGGTGTTTACAGGGCTGGAGTGTTGGTTTTCCGTGGTGTTTGAACTGAGTAATGGCCACAGCGTGTGTGCTTGCATTGAGAAGATGTTACAGAAATGGACTAAGAGATGGTGGTGGTTTTAGCAGGAACTGAAATAATGTTGTCGAGCTTTTAGATAAGACCATATTGAGCAGATGGGTTTGATTTATTTATGTTGTTGCTTGTGAGAACAATACATGGAGTTAACTTGAGCTGTAATGAGTGGAATTGGTGGTGTGATGTTACTAGTTATGGAAGAAGGAAGCAAATTGCAGCTGCAGTTCTGGTCTCACTGAGGTGCAAAGAAGGTTATGAAGTTGCTACAATTGGTTGTAGAATGGACGGTTGTGAAGCTGGTTTGCAGTGGAGATGCTATAGAGCTGGAGGCAGTGATGGATCGATATGGAGTTCGCTGGTCGAGTTTGGTAGGTGATGTGTGTAGAACTGATGCTGAGATATGGGAAGTTGCAGCTGTAATCCACAGCCATCATGGCTGGATAATAGTTGTTGGCCATCACAGATTTTGGCATGTGCAATGGCTAAAGCCAAAGCCATTCAGCTGAGTTAGCACTGACTCAGATCTGAATGAGATGGTCAAGTACCTGAATCGGTTGACTGAACATAGACCGGTGATTGTTGACTTTCTGGTCACCGGAGATACCATTCCGGTTGATTTCTGGTCAACTTCCAGCGTGCACCAATTTTCCGGCGACATATTTTTGGCAGAATTTCTACATGGGTATTTTTCTTATGTGGGCTTGGTGGACTTTTGGGTGATGGAGTTTGAAGTTTAGACCTAGTTTTGGAAGGAAGAAAACATACAAAAAGGAAAACTTCTACAACTTTTAGAATCACGTATTTTCTACTTGGAGTTCTGGAGATAGCCGCTGAAACTTACGCTTCTAGGGTTTGCTTTCGTTTCATCTTCTTTAATTCATTATTATTGATTATGATGAACTCCATAGATATGTGTAGCTAAATCTTATATTATTGGTTGAGGATGTAGTCCTATTTCTAAAACTTGTGCTTAATTAATGCATTAGTTTTCTCTCTTGATTATCGTTCATATCTCTTCTGTTTTTAATATCACATGATTGATTTATTGTGATAGGGTTTTGATGTTTGTTTAGTTAAGTGGCCAATTAATTAAACTTGCATCTTGTCCATAGCTATTTTAGGGTTTTTCATCGAGCGATAACCCTAAATAAAAGTAGCATGATATGATTATAGTTTGTAGTGATACACTCTTATAATCATATGTAGAGTTTGACCATTGTCTGAATTGTTATGCGCAATGTATGACAATTGAATTGATTAGCCTATTTCCAAAACTTAATTCTCTTGGGAATTGAACTTCATTAGCGCAAGGCGTTAGGTTATTCTTTAGGTAGAATTCACATACGCAGCTTTAATGTGTGTATTGATTAACTTGGGAAATTATTAGATTATCTTGCTCTCTTGATATTCTAGGCTTTTGATAATAAAAGAGATTAATTGTAATTCTAATTATATATGCAAGCACATGTTTAAGATTGAAGATGAATTCTTTGACCAATATCTTTCGCTATTGATTACTTCCAACTATCTACTTTGCTTTTATTTTACTTTTATTTTACAAAAATCAGAAATCCCCCCTTGGTTATTTAAGAAACTAGAATTTGATAAGAACAATCGCCTCTCTGTGGATACGAACTCTTCCTTACTTTATACTTCATTTATATTTTATTGAGTAAGAAAGTGAAATTATTTTTGACGCCTACGACAGCTATCACATGATAAAAGTAAAAAAGTGTATATCTCTGAAGATGATCACTCTGAGACAGACTCATCAGATGAAAATCTTGACAAATCAGTCTCGATGATCACAAGACAGTTTAAGGATATTCTATTGAAGAGAAGTAAACGGCTCTCCAGAGATAAGCCTAAGGCATCAGTCAAACCTCATAACCGTGTTCCTCCTAGAAACAGGGATATTGATGAAACTGATGATGAGGATATGCCTCAGTGCTTTAAGTGTAATGGATTTGGTCATTTTGCAAACGAGTGTCCAAATCGTTGAAAATACACTAGGAACAAAGGTCTTGCAGCAACCCTTGATGAAATGTCTGACAGCTATGACTCTAATGAAGATGGTAAATAAAGTGTTGCATTTCTTGGTGAAAATACTGATTTTTATAATTGTATCAATACACATATCAATTTTGATATTCTTTAAGAAGATAATCCAACCATTCTGGAAGAAAAAGTTGACCCCTTTCTTGGAAACTCTATTTATAATGTTTCAGGATCCACTATGTGCCTAGCTGCTTGCATATTTCAGAAGCCTGATTACTATCCAAGTGTGACGTGCTCGTATTGTTCATTAAAAGGTCATGAACTCTCAAAGTGTTACAAGTTCAAACACAAGTAAAGACACGTCAACAAACTTCAACGAAGAGCAAATCATCTAGCAAGAAAGCTTAAACTTGCTCAGAAGACCGCAGAGGTATGTAATATTTTATCTTCGTCTAAGAAGTTAGTTTCCAAGGAAAAACCAAAACCATTTGAAAAGAAAGTATGGTCAAACCGTTTTGATATACATAAGTCTGTGGATTTTTCACAAGAGGAAATTGGTGGACAAATTGTAGTTCACCACAACGCAACTTGATTGTGTTGTTCTTAAAATCTTGTCTCATGTGCCTGATCAAAAGCGACAATGATTTTGTACCTTTCATGCTTTAGAAAAAGTTTTTTTTTCTTAGAAGTATTTTCCTTATGTCTATCAAACAGAAGAAAGGGTACTATCGACAATTTTACTCTTTATAGGGATAAGAGTTGATCGTCCACGAACCTGTTTTAGGTTTCAAACCCTACATTCCTTTTCCTTCTCTAAAACCTCTCTTTATCTTAAGACTACTTGTTGAGCTAATTGTGAATTCCTCTCATAAACCCATACGCTTATGGATGCTTCAAGAATGATGTCTTCTGATGAAAAAGAAGGTAATGTGATTGTTAAGCCATCAATCATGAAGGAAAAAGAAAAATCTCCATTGCCTCCAACCTTGAAAAGAAAAAGAAGGAATATGAGGAAGCCAAAAGTTGTTCCTTCAAATTCTCAGAAGTTTTCTGATGTTCTAGAAGTGTTGAAGGAGATGCGAAAGGAGATTCATCAAATAAAGGCTTTTGCATATAAGACTCATGAGATTCAGAAGGCCCTAGTTCGACAACAGCAACCAAGAAGGTTCATCGATATAAACACCTTTCTTAATGAACCTTATGTTTCCATGGCTGTTGACGACAAGGAGTTCGGGGACAATAATGAATTCTTCAAAGGTTTTATTGTCTAGTAAATCTTCTATTGTTTCTCTTTTGTTTAGAAAAATAACTAGTGTTTTGGAATAGCAATTATTGTGATTTCACATAGCTATATCCAATGTTTTTCATCTTCTTGTTTTTAGATTTATTGGTTTAACTTCTAAACTTGTTTGGAAGATGATGGTTGCAATATTAATCTTTATGGTTTTATATATTGTAATATTCTGATGGGATATGTGTGTTTACGTTCGTAAACTTGATTGTCCTATATTTTGTCAAAAGTAAAGTCGTTCGTGAATTGATATGCAAATATTGATAAAAAGACGAATAGACTTTTGACAAACACAAAAGTTAAGCCTATATTGTCAATAATTGATGTAAGATAGGTTAAAATAAAATTCTTTTGGATTCTTTTGATTTTTTGATTTTTCTTGTTTTTTGCTCTGTGAGCATTGCAAAGTCTAGGATTCATGTCGTTTTTCATATTTAATTGATATTGAAAAGGACTTCCATGTTTAATCAATAAAAGAGGGTTAAAATAGATAATTCTGCCTTTTTTAGGGTTATAGTTGTGGTACGTGAATTCTTTGGGTATAAAGGTTCCGTAACCCTACATTTTTTTTTCCTTCTCTAAGAAACTTTTTTATCACAAGTTTGCTTGTAGAGCTTGTTTTGATAAATTCCTCTCACAAACCCATATTGTTAAGGAGACCACAAGCATCATAACTTCTGATGGAAAAGATGTTAATATGATTGTTAAGCAATCAATCATGAAGGAAAAAGATAAATCTCCATTACCTCCAACTTTGAAAAGAAAAAGAAGGAATGTGAGGAAACCAAGAGTTGTTCCTTCAAATTCTCAGAAGTTTTCTGATGTTATTGATGAGTTGAAGGAAACAAGGAAGGAGATTCAACAAATAAAGGCTTTTTTGTTTAAGACACTTGAAATTAAGAAGGCCCTAGTTCGACATCAGTCAAGAAGGTTTGTTGATATCAACTCCTTTCTTCAGTAACCTTATGTCCCAATAGCTGTTGACGACAAGGATTTCGGGGACGATAAAGAATTTTTCAAAGGTCTTAATGTTTAGGAAACTTCTTATGAGAATTTATTCTTATGTTTTAAGAAGGATAACTAGGGTTTGGAATAGCCATTATTGTGAGTACAAATAGAAATTTCCAACCATTTTCATCTTGCAATGTTTTCAGATTTTATTTATTTAAATTCTAAAGTTTATTTGGAAGATGATTTTGCAGTATTAATCTTTATGGTTTTATATTGCAACTTGTTATAGGATATGTATGTCTGCGTCCGTGAACTTTGATTACCCCATACATGGTCAAAAGTTAAGTCTTTCATATGTCACTATGGAAGTATTGATAAAAAATTGAATGAACTTTTGACAAACAAAAGTTAAGCCAATTATGTCATTATGCAAATATTGATGGAAGATAGGATGAACTTTTGTTTACAAAGATAAAGTCTATTATATGTCATTGTGAAAATAGTAATGAAAAATAGAATGAATCTTTGTTTATTCCGCAATATCGATCTTCCCTAATCCATATCTTTATTGAATACTATGTGGCTCTGTAAGTTCTCTTATGCGAGCATTTCCGATTAAATTAATCATAGATTCTCTTGTGGTTAATTTAATTGAGATTTTTGGATACAAAGTCATGTTTCATGTGATTTGTTAATGTCCAAAGAAATCATTCTTTTCTTGTGAAAGTAAGGTCGCTCTTGTTGTTCTTTCGAGAGTGACATTTTATGGGGGAGAGTTCTCAATTGAACTTGTGTTTAATTTCCAAATCTTTGTGGGGAGTGTGGCTGTGGAATATTATAGGGCTTATCTTGTATCTTTATAAACTCCTTGATGAATGCATTTAGTTTCGGCTATATGATTCCATCTAAAAAGTTGTTATGTGCTTTTCTTTTGGTCATGTAGTATCTCTATGGAAATTTTATTAGGATCCCACTAATTTTCGTACCTTTGCCAATTTTATTGACAAAATGGGGGAGAATTAATGTGTAGTTCACACTACAAATACATATGGTTTTCGGATCATTATGTAAGGGGGAGTGGTTTTCATGTGATATGAAGCATTGACTAAGGGGGAATGATACATATCACCATAGTATTGTTGTCAAAGTTTTGATACAATTGAACTTTGATGCTGTGTAATAATACTATGACACTGTATAACAATGATTGAAAGTTATTATTTTCTCATTTTTATGGCTACGGAACTTCAACAACGATGATGCTTAATTGAATACCTTTAGAATCATTGGAGTACTTGGAAGTGACGAAGATTTCGAGTAATGTTGAAGAACCAAGGAGATCAAGCATTTGGATGAGAAGCTACAAAGTTTATTTATTTTGTATTCCATATGTATTGATAGTTTTGTCACTAAAATTGACAAAGGGAAATATTGTTAGAGCACTACTCGGTCGAACTCGCAAGCGTTGCTATCTCAAGCTTGTTTGTCAAGTTTAGTTGCCAAAACTATAAGTCTTGATTTCTGGTCTACTTATAGCTAAGTCTCGGATTAGGATAGTAAATGTAGTTGAGCCTTAGACTCCATGGAGTTTATCGAATGAAGACGAAGAACTACTCAAGGGAACTTATGGAACTTCATCAACAAAAGGTATGTGGAGACTTGAACTTATCTATCACTCAAAAGTCTATCTATTATATCTCCTATTTTGAGACAAAAGTCGTATTGCTATATAGACTTCAATTATACACATTTGCTATTTTGAGACGAGTTTATCTCGCTTATCTATTTCTCGAAATATGTGTTGGTAAGCTTTCGCTTTAGCCAAGTTCATCTTTACTCGTGACGAAAGTCATGTTGATTATTTCAATAACTTGAAAATTGCTTTGATGAAAATAGTTTGTGAATAACGATTATTTTAACATCCTCTAAGAAAGTTTCAATGATTGAAATGAGAGTTTAGAACATATAACCATGTTTGGATATAAACATAGTGTGTTCACACATTTGTGTAAAATTTCAAAACCGGGAACCCAAAGTATGCATACCCGTACGTGTACTGGCTGTTGTTGGAAATACGGGCTAGTATGCGTACCCGTACGCATACTGGCGTAAAGTTCACGTCCGTGAATTTCTGCTAGAGTTTGGAGTGAAAAACAAACTCAATCCGGTTACTTAAGTACCCGCACCTGTTTGCATACTTAAGTAGGTTACTTTCTAAAACCAGTTTTTTCATGAACTAAAACATTTATATAATAAGGAATGCAATCTTTCCAAACCGTTCCTATAATGTTCATGAATCGATTTGAGTGAATCAAAACTGATTTTCCTTAGATTGTGTCTTGTATACTTCTATAAGATCTAAGCAATTGAACAACTCTCTAACTAGTTCATTTGAGTCATTTGAACTAGTTATGGTAAAGATGAATAAGGTTGATATGAATGTGCTCATATGGTTAACCATTGGTTAACTATTGTTGAACCAACTAAGTGTACAGGTTTAGGTACGGTTACTCAAACCTAAATTAAGTTACATTTCATTTGTGTAGAACAAGCTAAATTTGATCTTACGTTTAAAAGATATTAGCTTGAATCTAATCAGGTTTTTATCGAACGGTGAATATTGAATGCTTTGTTACCAAGGTAACTTAGATTGCAAACCCTGATATGAAGACTATATAAAGGAAAACTCTAGAAAATGGGAAACCTAATCCCCACACCTCCTGTGTGATACTAGTTGTATAATCTTGAGTCGATTCTCCTTTAACCTTAGGGTTTTCACGAAACCCAGTAGGTTAACGACTTAAAGACTTCATTGGAATTGTGAAACCAGACCCAACTATTTTCTCCGTAGTTGCGTGATCTGATCTTGCCATTTCTATCGTGATTGAGTACAATCGTAAGATTGGATTGAGATTTATATCTCTGATAGGAAAGATAGAAAAGTAGTCACAAACACATTCGTCTCATCGTTTGTGATTCCACGATATCTTGTTTAGTTAACCGATTAAGATTATTGTGAGGTGATTGATAATGTTAGGCTGTTCTTCGAGAATATAAGCCCGGGTTATCAATGGGTTCCTGTTCATCGTGATTTATCAAAATACTGAACAAAACTCGTAGGTATATATGTGCTAGACATATTTATCTATTCAATAGACTTTTTTGTGTGATACAGATTTGTTTATCAAGTCTTCGACTTTGGGTCGTAGCAACTCTTAGTTGTGGGTGAGATCATCTAAGGGAATCAAGTGCATAGTATCCTGCTGGGATCAGAGACATAAGGAGCACGATTGTACCTTGAATTAGTGTGATATTGATTAAGTTTCAACTACATTCCAAACCGAAGTTATCTTTGTAGTAGGCTAGTGTCTACAGCGGATTAATACAGTATGGTGTTCAAATATGGACTAGGTCCCGGGGTTTTTCTGTATTTGCGGTTTCCTCGTTAACAAAACTTCTGGTGTCTGTGTTATTTTTTTTCCGCATTATATTTTATTATATAATTGAAATATCACAAGTTGTGCGTTGAATCGATCAATTGGTAAATCCAACCTTTGGTTGTTGATTGAAATTGATTTATCCTTGAACGTTGGTCTTTGGTACCGTTCAAGTTGTTTCACATAATAATCAGGCTCACAAATTTCTATTTGTTTGATTTGCTGATTACATTGTGAAACAGAGATACGCACTCTTTGATATACTTTTCTTATTAAGATTGAGTCTGACTGTCTAGTTGATTATCTTGAAAGTATATTGGAGTTAGTCCATACAGATTGCTAAGCGAAATATTGGGTGAGGCTGTTAGCCCCCCGCTTTTTCACATATGTTTATGCTAAACACAACTCATGTAAACACAAATTGATTCAACATATTGTGACTGTAGGACCAGAATATCGCTACATCTATTCTCTGCGAGATTAACAACACTTCCCAGCGAGCATCACCGCAAGATCTTCAACTACACTTTGCAAGTGTCACAAAAGCCTTCAAAAGAGTGACGTAATAACTGACGATTGAAGAAAACATAAAAAGAGCATGTTTGTCCCGCGATGATTACAAAGCTTGCGATAATGAACATCGTAGATATCGCGGTACAATCGCAGAACCAATCCGAAATAAGAGGAAAACTTAGATTTCATCCACTATGTAACTACACTATAAATATAGACCCAATATGTCCAGAAGAGGATGATGTATTTTTGAGTGTTAAGAAAGTCTTGAGGAGAGAGAAACTTCAAGAGAAAAGTTGTAATCATGAATTCTTCCATTTCTGTAAACATTTCTGAAAACAAAATAATAAAGTGTCGTTTTTAATCTTCAATTATGAGTTGATTATAGCAAAGTCTTAACAAGGGTGTAGTGTGGGAAATCCTGCAACTACATTTTGGCGCCTGAAACAGGGAGAATCAAGTTAAGAAATCTCTAATTACAATTTGAAGATTTGAATAAATTGTTAGATTTGAAGAAATGGCTAGAAGAAGAAGAAATACATCAGAACCACCAACAACTGTAAGGAGGAGTAAAAGACTTGCAGGAGAAGAAACAAATGAATTAGGGGAATCTTTAAGGATAAGAGCAAGAAGAAATAGAACAAGGATTGAAGGAGAAGATCAAATTCCACAGCCTAATCAACAAACACCGATACAAAATAGAAATGTGGATTATGATAGAGTGAGTGTGCATACTTGGAGATCGAATTCGATGGAAGATGTAGAAGATCAACAATTAAGAGACGGAAGAAGAGAAGAAATAAATCAAGGAGTGGTTGAAGGATTAATTCATGGAGAAGGCGAAAATGAAACAGAAGATGATCCAAGACAAAGAATACAAGAGGAAAGAAGATTAGAGGCGGAAGAGCGTGCAAATTTAACAAGACAAAATCACGAGTTGAGAATGGAGAATTTGAGGTTACAAAATAGAAGATCAAGAAGTACTGTTAGATCGAATTCATGATCGTTAAGAGAAGAATTAAGGAAAAATTCTCCAATAAGAAATGCTAGAGGAAATATCCAAGAGGAAATACAAAATCCAAATGAAGAACAACATCATATAGAAGAAGAAGTAATAGAATATCACCATGATCCGCATGGCGAAAATTTGGATAATAGATTTAACAACAGAAATCAAGAGGGAAGAGACAACGAAAATGATGAAGATAATACAGAAGAAGGTAGGAGGATATTACATGGGCGAGAGATCCAAAGAAATCGAAGAATAATTGAGGAAAAAATTGAGAGACATTATGCTGAACAAGCACGACTAGCTTGCGAGAGAGAAAGATTAAGGGCAGAAGTAGAAGAACAAGAATTCCAAGAGGCAGTACGATAGAATAACCATGAAAATCAAGAAAGGATACGTACACAAAATCGCTATAATAATAATATTCAAGAAGAGTATGATAGAATACAAAGGAGAATAGAAAGACAACGAAGAGAAATAATGAGAAATGAAGAAATTCGCAGAGAAGTACAGCTGCGATTGCAAAAAGAAGGTGAAGCAGAAGATCGCAGAAGAAGGAATGTGGGTGTAGATGAAGACACACAAAATCTCGCAAGACAAGAGGTACATGAACGCATGAGAAGGGAAGCTGCATTAAAAAGACCGATGGAACCAAATTCAACGGCAAATGAACAAATTTTAAGAGAATTAGCAGAGATGAGAGGAATAATAAATAACAGAAGAGAAGGAGGTAGAAGGCAACTTGATGAAGCTATTGAGGAAGCTGCGAGAACTCCATTCACTCAAGAAGTACAGTTAAGAGGAATACCTCCAAAGTGCAATTTACCAGCATTAACCAGCATTTTTGATGGAACTACCTGTGCCGTACAACATGTTAAGGCTTATGTCAGGTGTATGCTGCAATGGGAGAATCATGATGCTATATTGTGCAAGTATTTTGTATCTAGCTTAACTGGCGAGGCGCTTAAATGGTTTGAGGGATTGCCAAAGAATACTATAACTTCTTTTGATCATTTAAAAGCTACATTTCTGGGAGCATATATAAGCAACAATTCATCGCGGCCAGGTATTGAATATGTGTTTGGGATAAAATAGAGGGTTGGCGAGAGTCTGAAACATTTAATCATAAGATGGAAAACAATGTGCAGTGAGATGGAAGGAAGAGTAGACGAGAGATATCTTATCTTGTCTTTTATCAATGCAATGTTCGCGACCAATCTGCTGTACATACAAATTTTCAGAGTCAAGAATACAATCACTATGACTGAACTACGAGAACTAAAAGAAGAGTACATTGCTTTGGAGGAGAAACAAAATGAGATGGAATCATATCCAATCGCGAATACCAATTCAGTAGCAGCAAATGGGAGTTTACTTCCTAAAATGATTAACAATGTGGCGAGCAGCTCGCAAGCACAGCAAGAGAAAGTGGAAATTGATAATCAGCAGAAGTTGGTAGCTATGGGCAGTCGAGATCAAGATGAATATGAAAAGGAGAAGAATTATTACAATCACGATGGGAATAATAAGATTCAAAGGCTTGATCAGCCGCAAGAAACTTATGGTGGACAGAGTAAAAACAATTTCAGAAGCCAAGGTAACCAGAAGATAATATGGGAAGAAATTATGATGCCACCTCTAAATGCTAGTATAAAAAAAATCTGGGAAGCTATCATTTTGAAGGAAAATATACCATCACCATGGAATATGGGAAAAGAACCGCATCCTAATAATCGTAGTCAAGAATTTTGTCCTTACCATCACTTTCATGGTCACACAGTAAATGATTGCAGGAATGTAAAGAGAATAATTTTAAGGATGATTGACCAAGGAAAGCTAAACCACTTTTTAGTAGGACATCCACAATCTCAGCGATTGCCTCCAGCACCAGAAATTCGCAGGGTAAATACTGTAAAAGGAGCAGAATCATTCGTAATAGAAGTTGGGGCTAAAGCAAAGAATTTGTTTTGTAATTCCATCGTACATTCATACAGAACCCTTGAGGATTTCCATTATAATGTTCTAAGCAGAGTCTCCGCGAGAGACACAGACGGAAGAGAAATAATGAATATAGCGAGAGCCTCGCCATTAGAAGAGTGGCAAAAACAAACTCTATCTTTCACTGCACAAGATATACCTGAGCCTGGCGAGCAGCACGATAACCCATTGGTGGTACGATTAGAGATAAATCCAAAACAAAAGCAAGAAGAGGATGAAGAAAATGATGATGAAACTGAAGACTTTTGGGCCATCAACAGAGTCTTAATAGACACAGGGAGTTCAGTTGACATCTTATTCTATCATACCTACAAAACCATGGGTGGAAGAGACGAATATTTAATACCATCAACGTATAAAATCTATGGTTTTAATGGTACTTCTAACAAACCAAAAGGGGAAATTGAAATGCGGATTCCATTAAAGGGGATATCCTCAAAGATCTTGTTCTGCGTTGTGGACATTGAATCACCTTACAATGCCCTGATTGGTCGACCTTGGCTATATGGGATATTGGGTGTAGCATCTACTTTTCACCAGTGTATTAAATTTCCTCATCCTAAGGGCGTTGGAGTAATTAAGGGAGATTGGGGAGAAAGCAATAAATGTTATGAGATTGATATAAAATCTTGCGAAGAAAGAGCTGAGAAGAATAGCAATTGGAAGTACAACATCAAGCAACGACAGAGATGTGAAAGGTTAATGATTGATACAATAGAGCGGCAAGCGAAAGTTGATGGCGAGCGTCTGGCGGATAAAGAAAAAATAACAAAACGTAGCAGAAAAACAAATCCAGAAAATAGTAAGTAGAAAGGTAAGATGATGAATTTTGGAGAAACAAACGAATGAAGAATATGTAATTAAAAAGTGTACTCTACTTGAGAGAGTTGCAAAGTTTTACAAAAAGAAAGAAGATCAAAGATGTGAAATTTTATCAGCGATACAATACTCATAAGAAGTGCGAATAAAATTTCATAGAGATTAATAGAATGTGACGAACCTTTATGGCGTGCACCTTAGTTCGCGAATAAAATTTCGCAAGAGGCAAATGTAAGACCTAATAGCGCGCCATATAAGGGAGTATCTCTTGACATGACTCAGTGATAAGGTTATACCGCTGTTGGAACCTGAGTTATGCAGATGTTGGGGTTAAAGAAAACCTATCCAGGAGAGGAATCTTGGATTTCCAACTATATAAGGTTATACCCTGGTTGGACGACTAAGGACCTCTTCTAAGGAGTGCAAAGTATGACCAAGGCGCCGAGGTACACGGTTGATTCAAGGGTGCCCGGGGGGTACGAAACTACCCTGGCAATCCTTGGAAAGTCTTGGCTATGATGCACTCGGCCCGAAGAAAACCCCACTTTGGGTGCAGTCTTGTAACTATAAGCCATATGCCTAAAGGACAAGAGGCTACGAAAATAGCTGGTTGTTGGCAAATCTGTATGGGAGGAGCTAGTCTTGTATGGCCGATGTGCCCTCCTTGAAGGGGCATCCAGGGGGAAGATAAGGGCGACACCCTCTATTAGGGAGCTGATAAGTGTCTAAAGACGGCAATGTCATGGGGTTTTATGATCGCAAGAACATTTAGGCCTGTCATATTGTCGCGTGACGAAAGTTACACAAAGGCAACAAGCCAAAAGAGAAAAGTTAAGATGAGATCAATGGGTTTTTACATGAAAGTGTAAAGACGTCCTGCGATTTCATCGCAAGACAGCAATGTCATAAGGTTTAACTCTTGCAATAGAGTTTATACTTATCATATTGTCGCGGAGATGCTGAAAAAATATTGATAAGACAAGATCAATGGGTCAATACATGCAAATGTAAAGACGTCCTGCGATTTTGTCGCAGAGAGAAAAAAAAAGTGGCAAAATAAGATCTTTAATTAGGAAGGCATAATAAGACCATAAGATTATTGCGATAATGCTCGCAGAATTTATGAGATTTGAGATTTTACGCATAGATCATAAAGTTATGCAACTGTTGCTAGTGATAACATCGCCGATATTGAGGCAAAATTAATTTGATTCACAACTAATATCTAATCTCTACTCAATTTTTTCATATTGCAGATGAATAATTGAGGCAAGTATGAGAATGCATAGAATGATGAAATTATTATTCATCCATCATATGATAAAATTGCATAGATGATACATTTATACAGATAATTAAAGGATAATAATTATATTGATTGATTAATTTGCAGAAAAGGAATTGTTTTCTAACTCATACAGATAGAAGCAAAAGAAATTTACAAAATTAGAGAAACTCGCAGCAATGTTACAGAAGAAGAAAATAAATACATAAAGAAGATAAAAGGAAGAAGTAGAATTAGCTAGATCCATCAGCATCCTCTTTGTCAGATTTCTCTTCATCGCCAGATTTCTCCACTTCATCATTATCATCACATTCTTCATTCTTATCAGATTCTTCTCCTTCACCAGATTTTTCTCCATCATCATTGTCATCATTATCTTCATCCTCGCCAGAATCCTCAGCCTCGCTATCAGAGATTTCAAGATTTGGATTTTTTGCTGGAATT
Source organism: Papaver bracteatum (assembly GCA_023529315.1). Classification (NCBI taxonomy): domain Eukaryota; kingdom Viridiplantae; phylum Streptophyta; class Magnoliopsida; order Ranunculales; family Papaveraceae; genus Papaver; species Papaver bracteatum. The sequence continues at coordinate 1,881,263 of JAJJWX010000727.1, forward strand.
CCCTTTGCAAGATCAGAATATGTAGAATGAGAAATTCCATGATCATTACAAACCAGCTTAATGGAATCATTGCGAACAACCACGAGATAACTATTGAAATTCGCAGTAGTAATGTTGAATTACTCCTTCAATCGTGAATACTTCTCATTGCGAGCAGTAAGAATGTTCGCGAGTTGATTCTTCTCATTTTCAAGTTCCCAAATCCTTTCAAGATATCTTTTCTCAGATCCTGCGAGAATAGGACAACAAGTTAGAAATTTTGTAAAGAAGAATAATAAAAACAGGAAGCTAGCGAGGGGTGGAACAGTTAACAACCTTCTCTTTCAGAAATCATATCCCTAATTAAAGCCGCTTGTTCAACTTGGAGGCTAACACTTACACCTAAATCATTTCTGGCATTATCAAGAGTCTTCGCATCCCAAGCAAACTCATCATAACTATTAATAAGGAGACGAGATCGAACTTGAGTTTCCCTCGCAAGAAGATCTTCATTCTCGCGGATAAGTTTATCTCTTTCCGTTTGAACATTAAGAAGAGTTTTATAAAAGTTTTCTAGGGCCTTGGAGCCGTTTTTAACAACAAGATCCTTCTCATCAATAAGACCACTATTCATTTTTCTTAATATATTCACTTCTTCCTTTGAACTAAGATAAAGGTTCTTAAACTTGTTGGTTAAATTTAAATTGAACCTATGTTCAATTTTTAAGAGATTAAGTTTGGATTTAAGTTCATCAATAGAGAGATATCTAATCCTATCATCTGAGAAGTTACTTAAAGAACTATTAAGGCAAGCAAGAATGGTATTATCATCTACATGTTCAGGAAAGGATTGGAAGAATGTAGCCTCATCAGTAAGACCATAAACATCTGCAAATTAAAAATGGTTTGCTTGAATGAGCTGTAATAGAGTAAGAAGAATTAAGAGAGAAGGGAAATAAATTATACCATAGAGCTGCTGGTTAACTTTGTCAAGATCAGAGATATTTTGCTTATCAACTGAAGCTTCAGCCTCCAACTGTTTATTCTTCTTGCGAAGCTCAGCAACTTCAGATTCTAATTTTTCCTTATCCAGGCGAAATTTAGCAACTTTCTTTTCATAATTAACGCGTCTTTTATCCAAATCAGAGGAAACAACAAAGGAAGCTCTTCCAACCTGCGAGAGAATAATATAAGTTAAGATTTGGCGATAGAATAAATACATAAACAAGTTGAAGAAATGAATACATACCATGGTACCAAGAGAATTTAAGAGACTGGGAGTCATCGATCTTGAGATTCCTTGGAGAGAAACATTGTCTACCAGTATGGGAGCATCGCAGAAAATTTTATTGTCTACCAGTATGATGTCTTACTAATAACTTCTTCTTCATAATTAAAAGTTATACCGTGGGTAATATCGCCAATTTTTTTAGATAAATGAGCCATCGAAGAATCAAAAGAAAAAGAATTCTTTATAGAAGGGAAGCTGTTATCATTGAAATCCTCATCATTATTATCCTTATCCAAATCAACACTTGGATTTTCTGGAATGGGTTGAGGAGTTGAAGAAGAAGAGGGTTGGGTTTTCCTTCTCTTCAAGGGAGGATCGCCAGATTCTTCACCGCGAGGGGCAGAAGACTTCCCTGTGGGAGAAACAGTAGATTTTTCCTTTGAAGATTTCTCCTTAGTTCTCGCGGGTTTTATTGGTTCTAGTTCTTCGATTTCCTGTGAGCACAGATGAAGATAAGAAATAGGGGAAACAATATATTGTTAAAATTTATGAGGAGATATTTCTTACTTCATCCGTGAAAGATTTAAGAGCTAAGAAAGTGCTGGGTTTCCTCAAAGCCTGATAGCTGAGTTTCATTCTGTCAATCTGGAAAAGATTGAAGTAATTAGCAAAAATATAAAAATGTGGGGAATATATTGAATAATGATTATACCAAAGATCGGAGAGAACATACTTCTTTAGTTCTTTCAGGCCAGTTGAAAACCCAAGGTTGATATTCTGAAAGATTCGCGGGTAATGCGCAAGAACCCGAAATATAAGGACCCTCAAGACATAAAGGAAAAATGAACCACTTGTCATCGCTGGAATGGCAAGGGCCTTGATTAGTATATGTATGCCAATCAATATCTAGCATAAGAGCTTTATCATCAGCGATCTTTTCTTTCTTCAAGCGAACACCCCAGCAAGTGATATCCCTCTTCATAGGGACTATTTTATAATTTTCAAAGAAGTTGTCCACAATATAATCTGCATAGACAATGGGAACATCTTTAAATTGAGGATTCTTCGCAGCTTCAGGGTAGCGAGATCCTTTGTAAGCACCGCGAGAAGCATATTCAAGCAGCAATCGAATACAATCTCCACCCAATTGATATATCGCTCGCGAGAATCTCTCGTCAGAAATTATTTCATAGAATAATGGAAGTTCTGGATCATAGAGAGGAATGGGAAGACCATCTTCAAGTTGACCTAGCGATAATATAATTTTCTCGCGAGAGCATTGATAATCAGTGAATAATCTGAGAGAAAGTTCGGATTTAGGGCCCTGATTTGGAATTATAGACAAAGTGAAACCTTTGCTTTTGAGTTTTTCTTGCATCTCACCAAAAGCAATCAAATTTTTAGCACCAGCAACAACCATTTTCAAGTATGGGAATGAAAGAAAAGGTTGGAAAATAAGAAAATAATCACAGTGATAACAGACATGCAATTTACGGAAGAACAGTAAACTTGCAGAGAAATTACGGAGAGAAAGAAGAAGAAAGTAAAAGAGGAAAAGAAAAGAATGAAAGAAGTATTTATAGAAGAAGAAATTTCTCGAAGAAGGTGAATGCAATAAATGTTAAGAAAAGACATGAACGGTCAGATCGCTGCGGTTAGAGGGGACGTGTCATAAATTCATTAGAAGATAGAATATGTGAAAAACAGATGGCGAAGGATACAGAAACGTGTCAGAAGAAAGATTAATGAATAGATAAGTAGTTGCGGCATTTTAAAGTTCTCATGATCTTCAATTCTTCGCAGAAAAGACATGAGAAGAGGCAAGATGTAGGACCAGAATATCGCTACATCTATTCTCTGCGAGATTAACAACACTTCCCAGCGAGAATTACCGCAAGATCTTCAACTACACTTTTCGAGTGTCACAAAAGCCTTCAAAAATGTGACGTAATAACTGACGATTGAAGAAAACATAAGAAGAGCATGTTTGTACCGCGATGATTACAAAGCTTGCAAGAATGAACATCGTAGCTATCGCGGTACAATCGCAGAACCAATCCGAAATAAGAGGAAAACTTAGCTGTCATCCACTATGTAACTACCCTATAAATATAGACCCAATATGTCCAGAAGAGATGATGTATTTTTGAGTGTTAAGAAAGTCTTAAGGAGAGAGAAACTTCAAGAGAATAGTTGTAATCTTGAATTCTTCTATTTCTGTAAACATTTCTGAAAACAAAATAATAAAGTGTCGTTTTTAATCTTCAATTATGAGTTGATTATAGCAAAATATTAACAAGGGTGTAGTGTGGGAAATCCTGCAACTACAGTGACTTTTCACATATGAGTTTCAATCGGGGGTACAACAACCACACCCAATATTTCGCTTAGAAATCTGTATGGACAACTCCAATATAATTCCAAGAGAATCAACTAGACAGTCAGACTCAATCAATGAAAATATATCTAAGAGTTGTATCTTTGTTTCATAATGTAATCAGCAATAAAAAAAATAGAAATCCATGAGCCTGATTATTATGTGAAACAACTTGAACGGTACTAAAGACCAATGTTCAAGTGGCAATCAATTTATATCAACAACCAAAGGTTGGATTATATGATTGATTGAACTACGCACAACCTGTGATATTTCAATTATATCTAGAATACAAAACAAAGCTTGGTTAAGTTAGGCTAGATAAAGAGCGGCCGAGATTTTTCTAGGAGGGATAAATCCACGGCCATGGTTTTTCCAACTGACCATTAATATAAATATTTTATTAATTAGTGTCCTATTAATTGCTCATGATGAATGATTAATTAATTTTTCATGATAAATGTTCATTTAATGAATCTAATAAATACATATTTTTATTTATAAATAAGCTTAGTAAAAATTATATATATATTGATCGGTAAAGAATTTGGTGCTGGATAGTTTCGAACTCAGGTAACTGGTATCATCACCAATGAATTTACCACTGTACTACAGTGATTCCGGTTAAAAATTATATTAATAATTTTTAATGGTAGTAGTAAAATTAAGAAGCAATGGGTGGTGGAAACAGTGGCGGGTATTTGTGAGTGGTGGAGGTGGTAACATTACTGGTGGTGGAAAAATAGTGGGGGTGGATGGTTTTTACGTACGGTGGTGGATGTTAGTGAATAGTAGTGGACAATAATAGTTTTGTGTCTTTACAAAATGGGCAACATTTTATTGTGATAGATGTAGTTGGCTGTTTTTAGCACAACTGGTAAGGACAAAACACAAATATTTTGAGGAGGATACTAAATCATATAAGACAATATGATCACGACCGCTGGATCACCCAAATGGGATCCCAACTATTTATAGTACCCGATTGAATAAATCATGGTTTTTAGTACTAAAATAAAATTGATTACATTTCTAGAATACAAAAAAAAGTTTGGAAAAGTTAGGCTAGATAAAGAACGATCAAATTTATACTTGCAGAACATAAATCTACCGCTATAAATGATCACGTTTAATTAAAATTTAAATAATAAATGTTCAATTGATATTTCATAATAAATGTTTCTTTAATGAATCAAATGAATATATTTTTGTTGACACATAATAAATTTATTTGATATTAACCATATACGTAAGCATTAATGGTGGTTGTGATGGTGGGAAGTGGTGGGTTAATGGTGGTGGGTATTGGTGAGACTGTAGAGTGGTGACGATAATGTAGTGGTGGAAGAAGTAGTGGTAGTAGGGTGAGAAAAGGAGTCCTAACTCCTAAGATAGGTAAATTAAGCACTAATGGTGGTTTTAATGGTGGGTGGTGGTGGTGGATCAGCAATGGGGATAATGGTGGTGGGTATTGGTGAGACTGGTAGAGTGGTGACGATAATGTGGTGGTGTGGTAGTAGGGTGAGAAAAGGTGTCCTAAGATAGGTAAATTATTTAGTCACCCTTGGTTAATTTTTCTTCGTTTTCTTTTAATTTGATTTTAGTTTTCAAATTACTTTTTTTTTATTTTTTAATATTAAAACAATTTTTAAAGACCATATTTTTCCAAAAAAGAAGATGTTGTCATTTTAAGATTTTCCGGGTAGTGGGAAGGAAGAAAAATGAAACCTATAAAAAAAAATTGACCAAACACAAGGGTACACGCGAATTAATTGCTCGGTTCAGTTTCTCACATCTCTCTTTAATCCCCTTTTTTTGTCATGGTTTCTGTTTCTGTCATTATTTCTCCCCTACTTCAAGGGATTATGCAAGGCTACGCGTGAACTAATTATAATCGATTCAGTTTCTCACATCTCTCTTTATTCCCCTTTTTTTTGTCATGGTTTCTGTTTTTGTCATTTCTCCCAAACTTCGTGTATTTATGCATGCTTGAAAAATAGTTCATGATAATAGGTAACGAGACAAGAAAGGAAATGGATCAAGAATTAAATATTATTATAAATTTTAGGAAAATGAATAAACACAAATCTATGTAAATTGGGAACCCAAAAATTTATATCAAAGAGAAAAAATAAATTCTAATGCTAACAGATTTTGCAAGATTAATCTAATTGGTTTTAAAGTAATTTTAGGTGTTTTTGGTTTTGTTACAAGCTTGGTGAATGACCTTTGATGATTTTTTTTTTGAAGTAGTGAACGAAGTAATCTTCTATTGCCCATAGGATTTGCTCTAACGATTAACTATGTTTGTCCCAAAGGGTTGTATGACTTACATACATAATATTAAAAGATTCAAGGATAAGGACATGTTTATTAACCAACTCCTCAAAACATTTAGACTTGGATCGATCGGTGCGATTCTTCCCAAACAATTACGACATGTATGAATCAATGGGTACATTTGAAACAGCTATCCTTGCCCATGCCGTTACGGCACGGGTTGAGACCTAGTAAACAAATATAATGGGGAAAAGAAATAACACAGACACGACAAATTTTGTTAACGAGGAAACCGTAAATACAGAAAAACCCAGGGACCTAGTCCAGATTTGAACAATATACTGTATTAATCCGCTACAGACACTAGCCTACTCCAAGTTAACATCAGACTGGAATATATTTGATCACTACCAATCTCACACTGATTAAGGTACAGTTACGCTCCTAACATCTCTGAATCGTAGCAGGACTCTACGCACTTGATTCCCTTAGCTGATCTCACCCATAACTAAGAGTTGCTACGACCCAAAGTCGATGACTTGGTAAACCAATCTGTCTCACACAGAAAAGTCTATTGAATAGATAAATTTGTCTCCCACAGATAAACCTAATAGTTTTGTCCTGTCTTTTGATAAATCAAGGTGAACATGAACCAATTGATATACCCGACTTATATTCCCAAAGAATAGCCTAGAAATATCAATCACCTCACAATAATCTTAATCATATGGTAGCTGAAAAGGCGAGGGTACCCCAAATATACCTCAAGCTATTACTTTTCCTTCCTATAAGTCCTTTACCCGAAAGTGATTGTCTATGGACTGAGTTGAGACAATACAACAAATCGGTTCACACTTTGTGTGATCGTCTATGGATACGAGATCGAGACAATACGACAACAAAGTGTGTTTACTTGATACAAAGGTTCGGACTTAACCAAACTCAATAGGATTCACGTATCAAGTAAATAGGAATTAACGTTTGTGTAATTTACTTTAATTATAATAAAACAATTATAATGCGGAAATATAAAGTAAATAACACGACAAGATTTTGTTAATGAGGAAACCGCAAATGCAGAAAAACCCCGGGACCTAGTCCAGAATTGAATACTCTCAGGATTAAGCCGCTATACAAAATAAACTAACTTCGTATAGTTGAGACCAAACAACTAAACCTATAGTTCACATAGTTCCATCTTTATTCCCATGCCTCCAACCTGTAAACAAGTCACGTACTTGGACCAATTCCTTTGGTTCGTATTCCAAACAGTAAAGGAATAAAAAATCTGTTTGGTATCAACTCTCTTCATCCAAGTGATATGAGTTGCGCAAAGGTTCCCTTGCTTATCTTAACATAAACTCCTTTGCCAGGTTCCAATATCTATCTTATGTTCAATCACCCAAAAGGCAATCGTTAAGATTAAGCCAATAAATACCTTTAATCACAAGGAATCGTATTGATGCCGATCTTCCTCAACTATTCTATCAAAATACCCAAAAGGATAAATCAATTATAGTCGAATCCTCTTTTCCCAAACAAGTATTGTGCACACCAAAGATTGTAAAAACCAAGTCAGAAATCTTCAATATCTTCTTTATCTTCAAATCTTCTTAGATCTTCAATAAACACCTGCACACAACTACTTAAATCTCTTGTGATAAATCACACACAGAACGGAGTCTGTTAACAATGGATTATCACAAGATCCTCTTTAGATCTAACAACAGTCTAAAGATCCCTGTCGAAACCTTGAACTAGTTTGACCGAATCTTATATCAGAAGAGAAGATTCTTAAGCATAAACAAACTAGGTGCAATCAAAGTTTAACCACCGTTAGTCAATCAAATCAATACGAAAACTAAAGATAAACCGCAATATCTAGTTTCCCACCAACGGGTCGCGCTAGAGCTTCTCAATCCCAAAGAAGACTTTAAATTGAGCGACCGTAAGAGATTTCACCTAATTAGATTACTCTCCTCTCCGATAGGCGGCTTCACCAGTAACAAAGACCAAAGAGTAAGTCTAATGTTACGCATGATTAGTTTGCTAGAAATGCAAACTCAAAGTATTTATACACAAGGAAGTTTGGACACCAAGGAATTTCCAGAACCGAAAGTATTCTCAAGATATTTTTCATTACTCCACCAAATTCGGTTTTCATAATTCCTATGAATGCACTGTCCAAAAATAATGATCAAAATCTCCTTGGAAAATCTTTAATTAGCAAATGCACAATACTAATTCTTATTTTCCATATATAATTAAAAACCCTTAATCAAAAAGATTCTTAACTTATTTAAATTCGATCTTGGGATTTACTTCCTTCTTAGCCGTTAAGGAATATGTTTGAACAATATAGAATAAGCATTAATACACCGTGTTCAAAGTGTGTCGACATCTTACTCTTGCAAGTCTTTTCCATGCTTGCTCACTTGAAACCGATTTACCACACTTCCAAACAAGTTTAGAATTGGTTCATCTGAATTTCAACAACTACGTGATTGATCAAGTACCACTCAATCACAACTCATGGGTTTACGGTACTACCAAAACAAGTTTCAGTTCTACCTCCATGTGAGTACTGTGCATAGTTACACTAGCTTACCAAAGATACGGCTGACTAGGTACTAGGATCGGTTCCCCACATATACTTGGTATCTAACTTGTATGCACTGCACATGTCCATAGGATCAGTTCCCCCTTCCCAAAAACGTGTTGCACATGTTCATAGGATCGGTTCCCCTTTCTTCCATAAACCTTGTTGCACCTCATACAAGGATCGGTTCCCCTCGTTATGCACTACACCTCTTATTAGGATCGGTTCCCCTTCTTCCAGTAATAAGTTCAGATACTCACAACCCGATCATACCCCAGGTGATTACTTAAGATCGGTTTCACTAATAAAAGTCATACCAATACATAAGTCAGGCCTCATGTGAATAGTTTTACCAAGAACACAAATAAGTCATGAGCGGTTATACTAATCACACATATTGGTCGCTCATAAGATATGCAATGAAGAACATCCCCAATAACGCCTGGAGATTTCCTTTTCGGTTCACAACACATATCATGAACTTACTTCCTTAGAACACATGTAAACATTGTTCCCTAGGATGAAATCCTCATTCCTCACCTCATACCCATACATAATCACAATAATATTCATATGATTATGTCGATGTCTTATATACAAAGTTTAGTGGTTAAGTAAGAAACTTCATATTGTATTCCTTAATACTATGTCTATCTAGAGTGTTTATGCTTCGCAGTTTTATGTTTTCAATATGCACGACTTGAAAGATACGTTAGGGAATGAAACAGTTCAAGTCAAATATCACTAACCTCAAGTGGAAGGATGATGTTGTCGTTGTAGCTCCGTATTTCTTCATTTCTTCTGTAGTACCAGAATATCGCTACAACGATATTCTGGTGATAAGAACGACATTTCCACGAGAAGGTTGAATACTCCCACTACAAGAATGACATCTTTCACGAGAGCGTCGTGAGAATTCTCCAACGAAATTTGGTGAGCAACATGAGAAAGCATCAAGATAGTTGACAATTGAAGAATCATGATAAAAGAATGTTGTTTCACGAGGATTACGAAAGATGGCGAAAATAAACAATGTAACTACCATGATAAGATCACAGAATAGATCCGAAAGAAGGGGAAAGCTTAGCTGTCTTCCATTATGTAATTTCCTATATAAGGAGATCAGGTAAGTCCAGAGGATGATGATGTATTTTTTAGAGTTGAGAAAATCTTGAGGAGAGAGAAACTCCAGAAAAGAAAGTTGTAATTCTGAGTTTGAATATTTTCTGTAAACATTTTTGAGATCTAAATAATAAAAGTGTCGTTTAATTCTTCAATCTTCAACTAGTTTCACTTAGATTTTTATAGGATCTTAATAGGGGTGTAGTGTGGGAAATCCTGCTACTACATTTTGGCGCCGACTAAGGGGACCGTTGAATTAGCAAAATCGAAGAAAAGGTAAAAAAGAAGACATGAATTATTCAAGATCAAGGAAACTTTGAAGAAGATTGGTGAAATATTCAGAAGAAAAATGATTAGAATTAAAGAAAATTGTAGGAAATTGAAGTATGAATTAGTGTCAAGAGAAATGATCGATAAATTTCATGAAAATATTAAGGGGAGGATACATAAACGTGAATTTGAAGGGAGAAAAATTATGATGGTAGAGAAAACGCCATTATTAAAGAATTGGGAAAAGCAGGAAATTACATTTACAGCAACAGAAGTTTTAGAAGAAAATATAGATCATACATCTCCTTTGGTGATTACGGTACCCATGATACCAATAAGGAAGGAAAAGACAATAAAATCTGTAGAAAAATGGGCTATAAATAGAACTCTAGTTGACACAAGAAGTTCTGTGGATATAATGTTCTATCATGCTTTTAAGAAAATGGGGTATAAGGATGAAGAAATGTCTATTTCATCATATCATATTCATGGTTTCGGAAAATCTATAACAAAACCAAGAGGAGAAATAATAGTACGATTACCACTTGGAGAAATTGAAACACAAGTAACACTATGCGTGGTAGATATGGAATCACCATACAACATGATATTGGGAAGACCGTGGATACACGCGATTAAAGATGTAGCGTCAACCTTACATCAATGCATCAAATTCCCTATGCCTAGTGAAATTGGGGAAATTAAAGGAGATACAGATCTTGCGAAGACATGCTATCAAATTGAAGTAAAAAATTGTGAAGAACGTCCTAAGCAGCGAAAAGCTCGCAGAAAATTGATGAGAAAAACAAGAAAAGAAGAAGAATTTAAAATTTACATGATAAGAGCAAAAGAGGGAAAAGGGATACCCAAAGAATTTTCGCGAGAAGGAGATGAACGTGCGGGAGTCATAAAAACACCAGCACCAGAAGCCAGTTACACTGCAGCTGAACTAACAAAAGAAGTAAATGTTGGGAGTGAAGAAGAACCTAAAATACTGAAAATTGGGACTAGAATGGAGATAGACGAGGAAGAAAGAACTATAAATCTTTTGCGAGAATACAAAGACATTTTCGCGTGGAGCATGGATGAAATGCCAGGGATAGATCCATCGGTAGCATGTCATAAATTAGAAATCAACAAAAATGTAAGGTCGTTCAAGCAAAGAATAAGAAAAATTGCAACAACATACCATTCTCAGATAGAAGAAGAATTACAAAAGATGCTTGATGCAGGAATAATAAGGCAAGCAAAGTATCCAGAGTGGATTGCAAATATGGTGGTGGTCCCAAAGAAGAATAAAGGAATAAGAATTTGCATAGATTTTACCGATTTAAATAAAGCTTGTCCTAAAGATAGTTTTCCACTACCAGATATTCCTCAAATGGTTGAGTCAGCAGCGGGAAATGCAAGAATATCTTCGTTATATGGATATAAAGGATACAACCAAATCCCTCTCGCTGAAGAAGATCAAGAACATACTGCATTTTTTGCTCCAAGAGGGTTATATTGTTATACAAAAATGCCCTTTGGATTACGAAATGCTGGTGCAACATACCAAAGAATGGTGGAGAAGGTATTTGCAAAGTGGATCCACAAAACACTGGAGGTATATGTAGATGATATGTTAATCAAGATCAAGAAAGCTGAAGATCATGTACAAGACTTGAAGGAGATTTTTGAACAAATGCGGCAATTTAATATCAAAGTAAATCCTGACAAGTGTACTTTTGGAGTGACTTCAGGAAAGTTTCTGGGGTATATTGTATCAAATGAAGGAATACAAGTTGATCCATAAAAAGTGCAAGCGATTCGCGATATGCCCACACCAGCTACAGTAAAAGATGTGCAAAAATTGAATGGGCTGTTAACCTCGTTAGGAAGATTCATCTCGCGATCCTCTGATAAATGCAAGCATTTTTTCGATATACTCAAAAAGGGAACAAAATTCAGATGGACAGATGAATGTGAGAAGGCCTTTCAGGGAATAAAAGAGCATTTAATGGATATAACCATTTTACAGAAAGTTGAACCAGGAGAAGAGTTATTAATTTATCTCGCGACAACGGCATATGCGCTAAGTGCGGTATTTCTGCGAGTAGATGCTGGGATAGAGAAACCAATTTACTATATTAGTAAAACATTCAATTCAGCAGAGAAAAATTATTCAAAGATTGAGAAATTAATCCTAGCATTGGTACATGCAACTTTAAAGCTTCGCATTTACTTTCAAGCACATAAGGTCAAGGTGTTAACAAAAGTGCCAATTGAATCAGTAATGAAGAATTCAAAAAGATCAGGAAGAGTAGAAAGATGGAATGCACAAGTGGGACATTTCGATATCAAATATGAAATTCTATCCTCGCCAAAATCCCAAGTCATCGCAAATTTCTTAGCTGAATTTCCTTTGGAAAATGACGAAGCTGTGGAAGAAATGATGGAGGCAGAAGAAGAACATGGAGATCCAAAAGAATTATTGACAGAACCCAATAGATGGGAGATATTAGTGGATGGATCATCTAACGGAGAAGGAAATGGGATTGGAGTTGTTTTTATTTCACCAGAAGGAGAAAAAACATCTTTCTCATTCAGGTTAGAATTTACATCCACTAATAATGAGACAGAATATGAGGATGTTATCCACGCTTTGAAATTTGCAATAGAAATGAAGTTGGAAAATGCTAGAATTACAAGTGATTCTCAATTGGTTATTCGTCAAATAACTGGATAATATATAACAAATGAACATTCTTTAAAGAAATACAAGAGACTCGTGGAAGAATTATCTGCGAGAATTCCAAAGATAAAATGGAGGCACATATCAAGGAAAGATAACCGGCTTGCGGACGCTTTTTCCTTCATATATAGCATGATGACAAACCCACTTGCGAGATGCATAAAAATTCAAACACTCTTATTACCTTCAGTAAATAAAGAAGACGAAGATGTGGATGGGAATTCCGTCGAAATTGACGAAGAAGGAGAGAAAGATGTGATGATTGTAGAAAATGGTGAAATAGAAGCAAAAGAGAGAAACAAAGATTGGCGAGCGGAACTTCTTGCTTATTTGGAGAAAGGAGAAACTCCAAGAAATAGACTGGAGGCACACAATCTAAGAAGCAGGGCAACTAATTATGAGTTAAGATACGGAGTGTTATATCGCAAATCTTTTAATGGACCATCGCTAAGATGTTTGACAAGGGAGGAAGGAGAAAAGGTGTTAAAAATGCTGCACAGTGGAGATGCTGGTAATCATAGCGGAGGTAGATCTTTGGCATATAGAACGAAGATTCAAGGGTATTACTGGCCTTACATGCATGAAGATGCGAAACAACATTCAAGGCGTTGTGAAGAATGTCAGCGATTTGGAAAAAAGATACATGCACCAGGAGCACCACTATCATCCTCAAAAAGTGTATGGCCCTTCGGAAAATGGGGATTAGATATTGTGGGACCATTTGTGCCTGGCTCTGGACAAAGGAGATACCTCATTGTGGCTACAGATTATTTCACAAAATGGGGAGAAGTAAAAGTAGTACAACATATTCGTGATAAAGATATTTTCACATTCATATTCGAGAATATCATCTGCAGATTTGTAATACCAGCACAGTTGATGTCTGATAATGGAAAGCAGTTTGAAGGACAAAACATAGAATTACTACTCAATGCATTTAAGATAAAGTGTGGAAAATCTACTCCTTTATACCCACAAGCAAATGGTCAAGCTGAGGCAACTAATAAAACGATCGCAGATATTCTGAAAAAGAAATTAGAAGGGTATCACAAATCATGGTGTGAGCAAGTACATAATGCAATATGGGCCTACAACACCACTTGAAGAGAGGCTACTGGAATGTCACCCTTTTGTTTAACATATGGGGTTGAAGCTGTATTACCAACAGAAGTTGCTATTCCTACAACAAAAAGAGAAGCGTGGGAAAGGAATTTAAGTCTTTGGTATGATTTTACATAAACTAGATGAATTGGAAGAAAAAAGGGAGAAGACTCTACAGTATATGTAAAACTACCAGCGAAGGTTAGCTCGCGAATATAACAAACGTGTCAAAAAACGAGAATTCCAAATTGGTGATTTAGTTCTGCGAGAGACACCGAGATATCAGCGAGAGAATGGTGGAAAATTGGCGAAAAAATGGGACGGAACTTACTTAATTAAAGAAATAATTGGAAATGGGGCATACAAATTAATGGATCCTGAAGGAAGAGATGTTGGCCAACGACTTGATAGACCATGGAATAGACTATTTTTGAAAAGGTATTATCAGTGACAAATCTTTGTAAGGTAAGAAATATTGGCATAATTAAAGGTTATTATCAGTGACTATTTTTATTTTAAAGATTACACGAGCAATATCGCGAGAAACGCGAATGAAATTTCGCAGAGATTAAGAGAATGGGACAAACCTTTATGGCGTGCACCTTAGTTCATGAGTACAATTTCGTAAGAGGCAAATGTAAGACCTACAAGCACGTTATAAGGGGGGTATCTCTTTATATGATTCAGGGATAAGGTTATACTGCTACTGGAACCTGAGTCATACAGATGTAGGTGTTAAAGAAAACCTATCCAGGAGAGAGATCTTGGATTTCCGACTTTATAAGGTTATACCCTGGTTGGACGACTGAGAGTCTCTTCCAAGAAGTGCAGAGTATGATCAAGGCGCCGAGGTACATGGTTTATCCAAGGATGCCCGGGATGGACGAACCTACCCTGGCCATCTTTGGTAAGTCTTGGCTACAATGCACTTGGCCTGAAGAAAACCCCACCTAGGGTGTAGTCTTGTAACTATAAGCCATATAGGCATAAAGGACAAGAGGCTGCGAAAACAACTAGTTGTTGGTAAATCTGGATGGGAGGAGCTAGTCTTGTATGGCCGATGTGCCCTCCTTGAAGGGGCAACCCGGGGGAAGATAAGGGCGGCACCCTCCATTAGGGAGCTGATAAGTGTCTTAAGACGGCAATGTCATGGGGCTCTAAGATCGCAAGATCATTTAGGCCTGTCATATTGTCGCGTAAATTATACAGAGGCAAAAAGCCATAAGAGAAAAAAGTTAAGATGAGGTCAAGGGGTTTTTACATGCAAATGTGAAGACGTCCTGCGATTTCATCGCAAGACGGCAATGTCACGAGGCTTTGTTTTCGCGAGAAAACTTAGGCTCGTAATATTGTCGCAATATAATAAAGAAATATAGATAAGGAAAGATCAATGGGTCAATACATGAAAGTGTAAAGACATCCTGCGATTTTGTCGCAAAAAGAAAAAATTGGCAAAATAAGACCAATAGAATAATCTCAAAAATTAATTATTCTTTGTTAAGCATGCAGGGAAGATTTCTTTATCACAAGAAACAAGTTGAATTCAACAAGTCTCAAGAAATTTAATGAGGAGGCAAGCAAGGGAATAAATATGTAGGATTTCATTAAGTTTCTTGAGAATATTATAGTTCAAAAAAGGTTATAGCATTTGCGAGAAAGAAGAAGAAAAAAGAAATTAAAAATAGAACTCAAGCTTCAAGCGGTAGTCTACTTGATTTAGAATTGTCAGGATTGTTATCATCACCAATATTTCTTTCATCGCGAACATCATCGCCAGAGTTCTTTTTGTTACGATCTTTTCCTTCTTTTGGAGGGTTTTCTTCTTTTCCTTGATCATCTTCTTCTTCAGCATCTTCTTCAACATCTCCTTCAGAACACGGATATTCTAAATCTTTATCCATAGGAAGAGGGACTTCATCATCGTCAACTTTCAAAGGTAGAACGGATACAGGAGAAAGAGAGTTGGAGATCAAAATTTCGTTCACGAGAACTTCAGCACTAAGATGAACTTGGCGAAGGAAAACTTTGTCACGATTTCTGATCTCTATATTCTTGAAATACTCAAGATAATCAAGTCTTCTTTCTGCTTTATCACGAATTTCTAAAAGGTTGAGAAGAAGAGTCTTGTTTTCTTTGCGAACACTGTCTAGCTCCTTAGTAAGATTGGTGATAGTAGAATGAAGGATTTTTTCAGATTCTGCGAGCAACAAAATAATGAAAGGTTATAAAAATAAATATATCGTGAGAATATCAACAAGTGAAATATAACATAAATTGTGACAAGGGAAATCAACAAGTGAGGCAGTCATAATTGACTACCTTCTTTTTGCGAAGTTAAGTTTTGGATTAATGAAAAGAGGCAGTTCTCCCATTGGTTCATAGCATCATCAAATTTGTCGCCAACTATGCCTTTTACACGAGATTTCATGTTCTCTTATTTGGTGCGTAAATATGAATTTTCTTTTGACAATGAGGAATGAGACTCCTTTAGTTGGGAATATTCATCTCGAAGCTTGCTGGCATTCAAACTAAGAGTTAGTCTACCCTTGATAAGTTTGTCTATTTCAAAGCGCGAGATGATTGATTACTTCGTCAAGTTTATTTTTAAGAGAGCGGAGAGACTTCTTTTGGTCATTACATATCCCTTGAAGATTGTTTACTTTCTGCGAGTAGATCGCCGACAAGCTTGATAATTTGTGTTTCTCTTGAGATAAAGTTCTATTCTTGTCTGGCAAAGATTCTATAGACAAATTAGTCTTGGATAACGAATAGGAGAGGCGAGTAACCTCGTTGTTTAGAAAACTGTGATTTTGCAATAATTGATTATTCTCATTTGTGAGATTTCTTATTTGATCAACTGAATACGTATAAAGATTATCTAATCTACTATGCTGGTCCATCTAGGAATCTCTTTCAGTGCGAGCTTCATCAGCTATGGTTTCAGATTTAAGTTTTTCGATGAAACGATTTCGGTTGGAAACTAATATATAAACCGAGAATTTAAAAGGAGGATTAAGTACGAAGAATATGGAAATAGAATAAAAAGATAAAAGAACAGAGGCAAAAAGAAGCTTACTTTTTAGCTCATCAATCTTTCTAGCGAGATTCTCGCGATCCAGTACAGAGTTATTGAGCTTGTGGTTTAGAGTTTCACATTCAGAAATTTTATCTTGAAGACTTTTTCTTAAAGCAGCATTTTCATTCTTTAGAGAAGATCGTGAAATAAAATTGTCTGAGCCAAAATATTTGAGCAGAGTTTCGCAAACTCCGCTTTGGAGAGAATCAGTAGAAGAATCTCTAGCATTATTTAGAATGTTAGATAAAATTTTGAAAGCAACATCAATTCCTGCAATGGTCTCATTTGATGAAGGAAGGGATGTAGAAGGTGAAATAGAGGAAGTGAGGACAAGATGATGATTTGAGTCATTAGCAATGGTTGCATCATCAGAAGGAGGAGTTTTCGGGAAAGTAACATTTGGAGGAAGTAAAGGGCTATAGGGAGTTTCAGTTATGATGGGTTCTGCAATTTGAATTGGTAAAGGACCAGTAGAGGTAGTGGTAATGAAAGCGAGCTTCTCGCCAGAAGAAGGAGGAAGATCAGATTGCACAGGTGTAGGTGAAGCTTTCGCAAATATTAAGGGAGGAATGACGAAATTACTTCCAAAGGTCTTATTTAATTGGCGAGATCTTTTAGGAGGATTAGCATTACCCTCGTCATTCTGCAAACAATAATCTAGATAAGAAACAGAGGCAACAATATTGTTATAAAGAAATAGAATGTGTTTCTTACTACCTTATTGCTCATGAGAATTTTATTTCCTTTTCCGATCGGCCTCTTGTGAATAATAGGTTTTTGAGTCGAGGATTGGGAAATAGATGCGGCTCATTTGAAGAGTACATAATATGGGGTTATAAAGAATTAAGTAAGAGAAGATCGAAGAATATAAATAAAAAGTTTGATCTAAAAAATACCATGATCAAAAATATACCTCGAGGACTCCATTAATACGATAGCGAGAAGAATGAGAAGGAGAAGAAGTTGCAGAACAAAAAGCAAAGAAACTAAGTAAAGAAGAAAGAGAGTTAAGAGAAGAAAACTAGAAATGAAATTCGACTCTTCCTTTTATAGGCAAAGAAGGGAGTAAATTATGTGAGACGTGTCAATACAAAAGGACAGATTTACAACACGTGTTAACAAGGAAAGCTGAATTAGCGGAATATTGTCGGAGAAAAAAGTTCAGATATTCTTGCGATAGTTAAGGATTCTCATGATCGTTTCTTCTTCGCAGAAAAGACATGAGAAGAGGCAAGATGTAGTACCAGAATATCGCTACAACGATATTCTGGTGATAAGAATGACATTTCCACGAGAAGGTTGAATACTCCCACTACAAGAATGACATCTTTCACGAGAGCGTCGTGAGAATTCTCCAACGAAATTTGGTGAGCAACATGAGAAAGCATCAAGATAGTTGACAATTGAAGAAGCATGATAAAAGAATGTTGTTTCACGAGGATTACGAAAGATGGCGAAAATAAACAATGTAACTACCACGATGAGATCGCAGAATAGATCCGAAAGAAGGGGAAAGCTTAGCTGTCTTCCATTATGTAATTTCCTATATAAGGAGATCAGGTAAGTCCAGAGGATGATGATGTATTTTTTAGAGTTGAGAAAATCTTGAGGAGAGAGAAACTCAGAAAAGAAAGTTGTAATTCTGAGTTTGAATATTTTCTGTAAACATTTCTGAGATATAAATAATAAAAGTGTCGTTTAATTCTTCAATCTTCAACTAGTTTCACTTAGATTTTTATAGGATCTTAATAGGGGTGTAGTGTGGGAAATCCTGCTACTACATCTTCAAGTCTTCGCAATACTTGTAATATCTCACCCTAATACTTTCAAGCAAACCTATATGAAGTTGACTGTAATACATTTAAATCAAGTGACTCTTAAATGAGTTTTGGCTCACTAAAATATGACAACCAAACTTGACATACCAACGCTTGATGGGTTCAACCAATCAATGATTTAACAATCTCCACCTTTGTCAATTTTAGTGAAAAAACTCTTACAATCATATGGATAAACAAATTACAATAATTCATTACACATACGCTTGATTTCCGAATCCAACAACACATAACCTGCATTCATTCAATCCTTAAAATGCAACAGCTATACTATAATAACAAAGCTCATACTCCCCCTAAAGGTGAGATAGGTAGATTCTTAATACGCACGTCGTTGTTATCCCAATCATATGATATGTTACTCCCCCTTAGTCTATGCTTTTCCTCATTTGTTAGATAAACGTTCAAGCACCATTGTCCTCTTCCTTAGTGACACCAATCAACCATAAATTGATACCAGCATCACTTGTTTACTCCATATATTTCTCCCCATTTTTGTCACAAAAATGACAAAGAAACGAAAAATAAAATAATAGACAACACGAAAAGGATCTCACAAATCTCAAAAATAGACTTGCAACCTGTTGAGTCAAGCACGAGGGTTCCACATACCATTTTTGATAACCAATATCAAAACCGAAACTACAAGTAATTACGTTTTGATATGTTATCATGGAAATAATTGCCCGAATAAATTTTCCCAACTAGTTTAGCAAACTAAAAATCAACTAAGCAACTTAGTTTCTTTGGTAAACCGATTTTATAAATACAACCGCTTCATTCGATAAGACCAAAACAAAGATAAAATTCATTTTTCTCATCAAGTTCTAATTATCCATATAACTTAGACCTTTAGATTTTAAACAAGACAAATACTAGGTTAGTTAACTAGCATTTCCTTATTTAGGCTTTCGACTAGTCTTGAATAACCGAAACCTCCACTTTGATAAGTCTAACTAAAATCAGAATTAACTTAGCTTATCTTATCCGAAATCGAATTGGATTAAACAACTCATCCCGTCATCATATTCATTCGTTAAGCCATAAATAATTCATACAAACCAATAAATCAACTTGCATAATTATTTACCTCAACCGGATACAATGGAAACAACACACACATATCAAGGTTTCACTATTGCACCAAAATTTTGTAAGCTTAAACAATTGATACTACATAATAAAGCAAAATACCAATTGTTTTACTTAACCGGAAGCAATTGAATTAACATAGACATTAAAGCACAACAATTTCACCAAATTTTGTAAGCCTAAACTATTGATATCACACAACAAAGCAAGATAACAAAAGTTTTACTTAACCGGAAATAATTGAATCACACAAACATCCACACATACATAATGGAATAAACAAATCAATTGTCCAACTATTTCATTTAAGCAAAAACAATATATATATCAAATAAAAATCGGCTTTTCTTAAAACAGGAAAAAAATTAACTAACAAGATTGTTACCTCAATTTCGCATCCAACTTCTCCAAATATGATTCCATCGCTTTCTTCTTCCGGGAGAATTGATACCGAAATACCATTATGTTGTCATTCTCATGCCAAAAACAAAAGAATAACATCAACCAACCTTTACCATAGAAAGGTTGAAAATCAGTTTTAACAATTGCAAGTAAAAGTTGAAAACCGTCGAAACACATATGCTTTTATGCTAAACCAAAACCGATTCAACATATTGTGACTTTTTCACATATTATTTCTACAAGAATCCCTCATGATCCTTTGATAAAGCCTACCAACATGGGCTAGAACTTAATCTTGCTAAATCAAAAAGTCACCCAAACCATAAGGGTACACAACATATTATGAAATCGAATATCAAGGTAATAAAACCGAAATCAAACATCTCATACACATACACATACATAGCAAATAAATAAAGCATTAAAGTACCGGCTATGTATATCAAAACTATCACAAGAAAAATTATAAAAAAAATAACTTTATTCATAATAGTTTTATTCAATAGACTTATACAATCAATGAAAGCAATCAATAATTGATGTCTATTTTTCTAGATTAAGTATTACAGCATATAACTTAATCTCTAGTAGTGCTCTTGTTGTTCAACGATGTTTCTTCAGTGTTCGAACTGTTAAAGCATGTCTCAAGAGAATTGTCTGCAACCACTTTCTGTTTTTCTAGCTCTTCAACAAGAACCTTGAGTTCAGTGAGAGCTTCTTTTGTTCCTTCGATTCGTTCTTTTAACCAATCCTGATGTCGGACTGTCATAACTAGACCAGTTTACAGTTTTTCAAAAATTTGGATGTATTGATTCATACTATTTGAACGAATCCACCAGACTTTAGTTGGATCTTGTTTATTGTAGGCCAACAGACATGAATCATCTTGTGATCTAACCGAACTCTCATAATCATAATCAGACATGATTTTTGATATGCTTCTTTTCTTCTTCTCAGTATTGATTCCTTGACAATCTTTAA
Source organism: Papaver bracteatum (assembly GCA_023529315.1). Taxonomy (NCBI): domain Eukaryota; kingdom Viridiplantae; phylum Streptophyta; class Magnoliopsida; order Ranunculales; family Papaveraceae; genus Papaver; species Papaver bracteatum. Next base: position 1,902,345 of record JAJJWX010000727.1, read on the forward strand.
CCCTTTGAGCCTCCTCCTTATTAGTCTTTGAGACACTGTTATTGGAGGCATGATTGGTTATATAAGATGATTGATCAGGGTATCAATAAACTGGAAGGACTAGTTTCCCTTTATAGGGAGTCAAGTTTCTGACCGAAACACATCAGTAGAATCTGAAAATATTGAAGAATATGTTTCATTTTCTTTTGTCCGAAATTCTTAGTTTTATTCAAAAATTCCAAATAAAACTTATCTAGAAAATCATCATAAACATGAACAATTTCTTGGATTTACAACTATCCATCAAAGTCTACAACTTTTTCTGATAATCAATCACACAAATTACATGTGCTCCAGATTTATTGTGTCATTCTCATCCATAAAAATGAGCACAGAAGCGGATGAGAATGCACAATCTTGATACAACTAGATTGTTTTCAAGCTTACATTGAATATTAGAAACATAGTTTATATATTTTTTATGGAATTTCTGCCCAATATATTTTCTCCTAAGACGATGATCTTTTCTAACTCTAGAGATATGATCATATGGAGAAATAGTATCGATGTGAGAATTCTCAGAGACTGATAGATCTCTCTTAATTCTTTCAATGAGTTTTTCATAATATTTTCTCATTCTAAGTGTTAGAGCATTGATCGGTCGAACTCGCATGCGTTGTTATCTCAAGCATGTTTGTTAATGTTAGTGATCAAAACAATAAAGTTTTGATTTCTGGTTTACTATATCTAAGGTCTCGGACTAGGATAGAAAGTGTAGTTGAGCTCAAGAACTCCATGGAAATCATCATACAAGATGAAGGACTACTCAAGGAACCAGTGGATCTTCATCGACTAAAAGGTATATGGAGACTTGAACTTATCTATCACTCAAAAGTTTATCTACTCTATCTCCTATCTTGAGACAAAAGTCGTATTACTATATAGACTAAGAATATACACATGTGAAATTTCGAGCTGAGTATATCTTGCTTATCTATTTCTCTAAATGTGTGTTGGTAAAGCTTTCGATTTATCCAAGTTCATCTTTTCCTAGTGATGAAAGTCATGTTATGTTTCGATCACTTTGGAAATTGCTTTGACGAAAACTAGTTTGTGAATAACAACTATATGACGTCCTCTGAGAATGTTTCAATGGTTGAAATGAGAGTTTAGACAATATAACCACTGGGGGATATAAACATTGTTGTGGTAACACATATATGTATAAGTCCTTAACACTTGAACCGAAGTTTGCGAACTTTGTTGATCAAGTGAAAACCGGAACTTGAGCAGTCAACCCAGTCCGCGAACGTTCGTAGTTATCGAACCCGAGAATTTCTGCTGGAGTTGTAGCTTAGTTTCAGTCTGTGAACTCAGTTCGTGAACGTGCGTAGTTCTCGAACCCGAGAATTTTTGTTGGAGTTGTAGCTCAGTTTCAGTCAGCGAACTAACAGAAGTTCTCGAACCCGAGAATTTCTGCTGTAGTTTGTGAACTCCAACCGGTTAACTTGAGTCCGCGAACTTGAGTGGTTATGTCTAAAAATGATGTTCGTGAACTTATCTAAATTATCTAAGGAATGCTATTGCAAACCGTGGCTTTATAGTTCATGAATTGATTCGAGTGAATCACATCATTTTTGCTTCAATTGTGGCTTGTGTAGTACATACGATCTCATAGCAATTGAACAACTCTATAACTAGTTCATTTGAGTCATTTGGACTAGTTATGGTGAAGAAGAATATGGTTGATATGAAAGTTATCATTTGGCTAACCATTTGGTTGACTAATATTGAACCAACTATTGTACACGTTTGGGTACGGTTACACAAACCCAAAATCGTCAAGTACATGTGTGTATGGCAATCTAAGTTTTTGATCTAATGGTTGAGATATATTAGCTTGTATCTAATCAGGTTTTCATCTAACGGTGAATATTGAATATTTTGTTACTAAGCTAACATTGATTGCAAACCCTGATTTGAAAGACTATATAAGGCAGAACTCTAGCAACTGGGAAACCTAATCCCCATACATTCTGTGTGATACTAGTTTGCTAAGCTAGAGTCGATTCTCTTTTAACCTTTGGTTTTGTTCTTCTAAAACCAGGTTAACAACTTAAAGACTTCATTGGGATTGTGAAGCCATACCGATACTACTTTTCTTGTAGTTGTGTGATCTGATCTCGCTTTTTCTATCGTACGAGTACAATTGTAATAATTGGCTTGAGATTTCTATCTCCGATAGGCAAGATATAAAAGTAATCACAAACATCTTCGTCTCATCGTTTGTGATTCCACAATATTTTTTTTCGCTGCGTCGATTAAGACTATTGTGAGGTGATTGATAAAACTGAGTTGTTCTTCGAGAATATAAGTATGGTTTTATTGATTGGTTCCTGTTCACCTTGATTTATCAAAATATGGAACAAAACTCATAGGTTTATTCGTGGGAGATGAATTTATCTATCTTGTAGACTTTTCTGTGTGAGACAGACTTGTTTGCTAAAGTCTTCGACTTTGGGTCGTAGCAACTCTTGGTTGTGGGTGATATCAACTAAGGGAATCAAGTGTGCAGTATCATGCTGGGATCAGAGGCGTAGGAGCATAACTGTACCTTGGATCAGTGTGAGATTGATTGGGGTTCAACTACAGTCCAGACCAAAGTTAATTTGGAGTATGCTAGTGTCTGTAGCGGCTTAATACTGTGTATGTTTAATCTGGACTAGGTCCTGGGGTTTTTCTGCATTTGCAGTTTCCTCCTTAACAAAATTCTGGTGTTTGTGTTATTTATTTTGTTATATAATAGAAATAATACAGGTTGTGCATTGTTCAATTAGTTAGAATATCCGACCTTATTGGTTGTTGATTTAAATTGATTGACACTTGGATATTGGTCTTTTGTACCATCCAAGTTATCTCTCTTTGATTAGAACTCGCGAATCATATTTTCTTGAGTAAATCAAATTGAGAGATTTAGATAATAACTCCTTGAGTATTTTCTATTGATTGAGTCTAGTTGATTCTCTAGAAAACAACTCAGAGTTGTCCATACAGATTGCTAATCGAAATATTGGGTGAGGTTGTTAGACCCCCACTTTTTAAATTGGTATCAGAGCAAGCAAACATGTTCAAGACCTTACAAGTCTGTGTTTGTAGTGATCTGACTCTATGGACAGAGGTGCTATCTCAATAAATGTACCACCAGTCTTCGATGGATCTAATTACTTGTGGTGGAAAATTGCTATGCGCGCTTTTTTTTGAAGCACGTGATTTCCAATCATGGGTATATGTTGTTAATGCCTATGATGCTCCCGTTGAGGCAGTTGGAGGTGTAAATGTTCCAAAGAATATTTCTGAATACACTCCTGCAGAGATTCTTGCTGCAAAGAAAAAATTCGACGGTTTGAATGCAATCATACATGCTATTACCACAAATCTTCATCACCATGTGTCTAATTGCACTAAGTCGCAAGAAGCTTGGGATATCTTAGCAACCGTATTTGAAGGAAACACCAGTGAAAAGGAAGCTAGGCTTCAAAACCTTAGTTCCGATTGGGAAAACCTTCATATGGCAGATGAAGAAACATTTGATGAGTTTAATCACAAAGTGTCTGAAATTTTTAATGCATCTTTTGCATTGGGTAAGACTATTCCTGAAAAGGACATTGTGATAAAAATTCTCAGATCAATGCCATCTAGATACGATGCTAAGAAGCATGCCATCTTTGAGGGAAATAACCTAGATAATCTCTCCAGAAATACGCTGGTTGGAAAGCTTAAGATCATTGATCATGAATATTCATCCAAATCCAAGGATGTTTCGTTCAAAGCACTAAAGGACACTAAATTACTTGATGATAGGTGTCCAAAACACCTTATTATTTATCTATTGTTTATGCTTTCTCTGCTAGTTTCTTGTAAATTATGTATCTTATGTTTTGTTTTTGAGTATTTAGGTACTTTGGAGTCATTTGGAACAAAATAGGAAGAAACAACGCAAAAGTGTCACCTCAAGTGCAACTGCGGTTGGAGGCGGATTATTTCTTATTACTTGCTTTTATTTCTTCATCTCTGTCTGAAGAGTATGTCGGCTTTAGTGATGCGATTTTTGTCTGAAAAGCATGATGACTTTAATGATGAATAGAATTGAAGGAAAGAAGTGGATATGAGAAGTAAGAGATGAGCTGCTATTGGTGGAAGAATCCTAAGAAGAGCAAAAACAACGTTTCTCACGTGCAAATGCTATTGGAAGCACAATGGAGCAATTGGAGCTGTCATTCTTTGGTGGCTCATATCAACACTTAGGGTGCCTAGAGTCATCTGGGTACCCCTTAGCCAATTCACCTGAGTGGCAGTATCATTTCAGTTCTCTTACCCTAAAATTCAGAGAAGAGTATCTTCTCATTATTTCCTACAACACCTGAAATCAAGAGAGGAGAGGCGGCACCGTTATGATGCAGAGAAGTCGCCAGAAAGGGAGGAAATGAGATTGGAGAAATGGGTTTTTGCTAATTGTTGCTGTGATGAATTGTGACGGTTGATTGAAGGTGAGCTGAGAAGTGAAATTAGGGATCTGAAAAGGGAAGAATCTGCAAATCAGATAAGGAATTCAAGCAACTGTGCTCAAATTGGTGATGAACAAAGAACAAGGCAGAATGGGTTTGTGTGATTCAGACAAGGAAGAAGAATTAATGGGTTTCGGTGGAATGATTAGGGTCTGAATTTGTGTGATATTGCTGTTGAATCGAGAGAGGAGCAGATGAATCTGGGATGGGTTTGTTGCTAAAATGGGATTGTGGCTTAGAATCAGTGCAGAGACGAATAATTGATTCTAGGGTTTCAGATGAATGGAATAGGGAGGACTTTCATGGGTTGGTGTTTGTGTGAACTGCAAACTAATGTGATTATTTTGCATTGGACTAGCTGGTATGAGACATAGAAGATAATTAGAAGCTAATGGTGGTGACTGAATTGATGGGACTAAGAAGAAGTTTTGTTGCTAGTGATGCACTGCTGGTGGTTGCTAGTATTGAGGATATGGAGATGAAGGTTATGGTGAAGTTGCAGCTACAATGGTACTCTGTTAGAGGAGCTTTGAAGCTGTTGTCGAGAACCGAAGTGAAGCCAAGATATGTACCAGACTAGTTAAGAAAAGATGTGATTTGACAGGTTGGAACTGGTGCTTATATGGGTTTAATAGTGATGAACTTTTACAGGGAAGAATTATGGCACTATGAAGACCTAAGATCTGATTAAATGGTGCATTGATTGTGTTGCTGCACTTGGTGAGAATGTAATGGTCTTGTTGGATTGAATTGCAGCTGTGACATAAGAACTAGAGCTTGAGCTGGTTGTATTGCAGGTGAGATTATTGAGCTGTGAGATACAGACAGGTTAGTGATAGCTGGTGGGTCTGTGTTGCAGTCAATGGAGATATACTAAGAGAGTTCAGGGGAAGAAAGTGTTTTGCTTCTGTTACATGGGAGCTGTAGTCTCAGGTGGTTGTGTTGGTGCTAGAATGGAGCTGTGGGTGAAGCAATTATAGGTAGTGCAGCTATGACTGAGTTGCGATTGAACCACGAGGAGACGGCGAGTTGTGGTGATGCTAAACTAAGTCATGGTGTTGGTAGTATGAATTGAAATTTGGTAAAGATGTAGTGGAAGCGTGGGGTGCATTACAGTATTGTTTGTGCAGATGAGCTGAGTGTTCTGTGGGTTGCTACTGAAATGGTTGTACACAGCTAAGATCCTAGTGGTGCTGAAATGGTGTTTACAGGGCTGGAGTGTTGGTTTGCCATGGTGTTTGAACTGAGTAATGGCCAAAGTGTGTATGGTTGCATTGAGAAGATGTTACAGAATGGACTAAGAGATGGTGGTAGTTTTAGCAGGAACTGAAATAATGTTGTCGAGCTTTTAGATAAGACCAGATTGAGCAGATGGGTTTGATTTATTTATGTTATTGCTTGTGAGAACAACACAGAGAGTTAACTTGAGCTGTAATGAGTGGAATTGGTGGTGTGATGTTACAGGTTATGGAAGAAGGAAGCAAATTGCAGCTGCAGTTCTGGTCTCACTGAGGTGCAGAGAAGGTTATAAAGCTGCTATAATTGGTTGTAGATTGGACGGCTGTGAAGATGGTTTGCAGTGGAGATGCTATAGAGCTGGAGGCAGTGATGGATCAATATGGAGTTCGCTGGTCGAGTTTGGCAGGTGATGTGTGTGGAAATGATGCTGAGATATGGGAAGTTGCTGCTATAATCCACAGCCATCATGGATGTGTAGGATCAGAATATCGCCACAATTATATTCACGAGAGATTAATGACACTTCTGCGAGCGTTACTGAAAAATCTTCAACAACATTTCACGAGCGTCACAAAATAATTCAAAGAAAGACGAAGTTGACGATTGAAGAGGCATATTAGAAGAGTGTTGTTTCACGAGGATTACAAAAGTTGGCGAATATTAACATTGTAATTACCGCGATGAGATCGCAAAATAGATCCGAAAGAAGGGGAAAACTTAGCTGTCACCCACTATGTAATTTCCTATATAAAGGGTTCAAGTAAGTCCAGAAAGGGGGGATGTATTTTTAGAGTTGAGAGAGTCTTGAGGAGAGAGAAAGATTTTTCAGAGAGATTTTTAGAGAGAGAAAATATATTTTTCTTTATCATCTTCTTCCCCAAAACTAGATTTAGAACTCCATTAATGGAGATTATCAAATGTAAAATCAAATGTAAACTTTAACAATCATAGTAGAGAATCATGGATGTAGATCAAATTGATCGAACCATGTAAAAATCCGTGTGTCTATTTACAATGTTTAGAATTTTAAATATCAAATTAGCTTAGATCAAGAAATTATTATCAAGATATTACAAGGGGTGTGTTGTGGGAAATCCTGCAACTACATTTTGGCGCCGACTAAGGGGACGAGTAAAGGATTTATCCTTCCTGTAATTTGTTGATTCAAGAAGTTTCCATGAAGATTAGCTACTATTCATGCATATTTCTAGATCTTAAAGTTTCAGGAGCAAAAATGGAAAATTCGTGGAAGAAGTTACATTTTCAGGGAGTAAACATCATCAACAATTCAAAGACATGAAAAGAAGAATAGAAATTATTAGCTACTGTGGTGAAATTTGTGGAAGAAAACTAGAGTATCAATGGAAAGATTTCCATGTTTAGGAGAAAAAGAGAGAGGCAAATGGTTGAAGAAAATAAAGGAAGGCAAAGAGAAGAAAGATACAATATACTCGCTCAAAATTAAAAGGATCGTCATCAACAATAGATCAAGAAGAAAAATCTTTCTTTCTAACTCATTTATCTTCTTTTGAAAAAATTTAGATCTGATTTTAAGATATTTTGAAAAATCTTTATGATCTTTAACAAAAATTTAAACTTCCTTTTCAAAACATCGATTTAAAACAAAGTTTGAATACATATTTATTATCCATAAAACTTGTTTCACAAACTTATTGAATCGATTTCGAAAATTCTAAATTTTGAACTTAAAATTGATTTTGGATTTTCCTATATCCATCAGTGAAAACATTGACCATATCCTTATTGTTTGATGTTACAGCGAAGATAAAAAGAAATTTCAGTCTCGCCAATGATAGATGGGAAAATATTTTGACAAGTGGATACAAATTCATTGATCATAACAAAAGCTGCATCATCAACAAATCAAGAAGAGAATAATGAACTTACAAGATAAACGACGAGCAACGAGAATAGTTGGTGGGTGATTGGTTGATGACAAAGGAAATCCAAAAGAAATCATAAAGCCACTGAAACGCTTCTCAACACTAGTAATGAATTTGCGATATCATCGCAAAGGAGAAAATAAATTCATTTGTTCAAATAAAGAGCAATAGCATAAGAGTTACTGCGAAGAGAAAGACATTTCCGCAGGACAAGCAAAAGGGAAGTACTAACTAACTGAAATTCGCAGAGAATAATATCCCCAGCGATTGACATCGCCAATACATAGAAGATGACAAATTAATATCACTTTCCATAGAAAAGCTACACTACAATTGAAGATCACAAATAAGACTCTTACAAAAATATCTTTTAATATAACTCATGCTAGTAAATAATTAGTTTACATGTAGTTTACAATTAGTTTACATGCTCGCAACACAAAACACTTGCGAAGAAACACAAAAAGCATTAATTAATCCTCTAGCTGGATAGTAGAAGTAGCACGCGATGAGTGACTTGCGATAGTTAATAGTTCATTTACTACTTTGTTCTTTTTACAAAATAAAAGTTTACATTTTGGTGATAGTTGTTCGCAGATAACAACATTATTTTACTAAACTGAGAAATTATTAATTAATGAGTTAAACTCGCAGGAGCAATCCACCACGAGCAAGCGATAAAATTGTCCAGTTAAAGGGGAAATGAACACTTCGCAAAAAATGATTGAATTGACAGCAGCTCGCAAAACAACAACAGTGATAGCAGCAGCCATGATTTTTACAACAAATCATTAATTAATTAACATTTTCCAGCAACACATTTGTCATATCAACACATTTGGAAAAGCCAGAAACGTCAACAGCATTTTGAGTGACGATCAACACATTAATTAATTTTTTTTCATTAATTATCATTAATTAGTTAATTCTTTTATGTACTTATATGACGTACTTTACGAACCTTAGTCACTATGAAGAGTAATGGTTGATGTGGCTCTCGCTAAAGTCACTATGAAGAGTAATGGTTGATAATATCGCCACTATGAAGAATAATGAAATATCCGTCCTTGAACTAACAAGGGATTAGTAATAATCAAAGATACAGTACACCCTACACTCATTAGCGCAGATAAACGATGAATATCTTAAATATTCTTCGCCACTATTTCATTTTCGCCACTATTTCATTTTCGCCACCCTATGTTTTTCCGTATTGATTATTTCATTTTGTGGCTATGAACTAACAAGGGTGAAGTATCTATGCCATCTATAATATCGCAGCTGTCTTCACATGGTATACAGTAAGGCGAAGATAAATTTTTGGAGATAGAAATGATGCGATGTTTATCGCAATAACAGAAGTACAATCTGGAACAGTTGCGAGCAGATCGTAATAAGAGGATAGAAATGGGACTTGATATCGCAAACAGAATCCAATGCAGATGGTCAGTAGCGATGAGAAGGAAAATTCACTTGCGAAAATCAAAAATCTACTCTAGGCAATAAGAATGATATAAACAGCTATTGGACATTTTAAATGCCGTTATCGGAGAATAATTACCATTTACGAAGAGCACTAGCGATTATCGCCACTGTTGCGAAGAGATAGAGTGGAAAATCTTTTGGATTGACACGGGCAACAACGCCAAAGAGTAAAGAAGTTTACAGCACACATGAAAAGACAGATGTGATTACTTCTACGAAGTAATTCGAAGAAAATAGTAGAAGAGAAGAAAGAGGGCACGAATGGGAGACTTTACTACAAAACATTGTCAACATCAACAAACATAAAAAATCTAGCAAGTTTGACATTTCAGAAATAATGAAAACCACCGATCGTCAACTAAAGAAGGAATACAGAAACTTATATAATCTAAGATGCTTGAGTGGAATGCTCGCAACAAACATGAGAACAAGGCTAGTATAGAAAGTACAAATATTGGATCGCAAAATTCTTAAACAAGTCAACTTCATCTTCTCTGATATTGAGTGGACGTGTCACGGTTAGACAGGTCATCGCCATGCTAAATTAATTGTTTAGCGAGTGAATGGAAAGTTTACATCAGGTGAAAGATTTTGTTATCGAGGGAGTAAAGAAGAAGGTTCTGCGCCAAACAACTAATTTAGCGAGCATCTCGCAAAAAGATGAGTAGTCCACTTCTCAAGAAATATAGTGGCCTAGTAAAACGGATGATGCATACAACATTTCTCAGGCAACATTTTTCTTCGATGTTTTCTTCGCAAGAAATTTTCTTCGTAAATTTTCTCAGGCAATATTGATGATTATTTCATCGCAAGTTAATTTCGCAAGAGAGGATTAGCACAGCTGATATGTGGCGAGAGTATGCAAGAGGCAGATCAAGAGTTTATTTCTCATTTCTTCTCAAGCAAATATTTCGCGAGAGATGGCAGCAACAGAAAATCGCAAGAAAGCTAAGTACCACTTCCCTGAATATTTTACTTACAGAAAATGAATTTTTTTGATTTATACTATCGCAAGATTTCAAAGAATATTTCTAAGATTTCTAAAAATGTAGTTGAAAATTATTAAAGATTTCTAACATTTCAAAAGATTTCAAAAATGTTTGATTTAATTTGCCAAAAGCGATATAATCGCAAGCTTTCTAAAATTTCAAAGATTTCAAAATATTTCAAAAATTGACAAACAGCGATACACTCGCAAGATTAAAAAATTCAAAAAATTCAAAAAATTATAAAAACTGAGATCATTGCAAAAAATTTCAAAGATTACAGAAAATGAAATTATCGCAAAGAATTTTAAGATTTCAAAAAAATAAATAAAAATAAAAATAATAATAATTTAATTTCCAAAACAGCGATACCCTCGCAAGATTTCAAAGACTTCAAGATTTCAAAGAGAACATTCAATTTATATATTTCTCTAGAATATTTCTTTTACAGAAAGAGATTTTTGATTTAACAAATGCGATACAATCGCAAGATTTCAAAAAATATTTCTAAGATTTCAAAAGATTTTAAAGATTTTTTTTTTTTTAAAAGATTTTTGATGTTATGAGAATGACAGAAGAAATGAAGAGACGCGAAGCTATCGCGAGAAACGCGAATACAATTTCGCAGAGACATAAGAATGGGACGAACCTTTATGGCGTGCACCCTAGTTCGCGAATAAAATTTCGCAAGAGGCAAATGTAAGACCTGCAAGCACGTTATAAGGGGGGTATCTCTTTACATGATTCAGCGATAAGGTCATACCGCTACTGGAACCTGAGTCATGCAGATGTTGGGGTTAAAGAAAACCTATCCGGGAGAGAGATCTTGGATTTCCAGCTTTATAAGGTTATACCCTGGTTGGACGACCGAGGATCTCTTCCAAGAAGTGCAAAGTATGACCAAGGCGCCGAGGTACACGTTTTATCCAAGGGTGCCCGGGACGGACGAACCTACCCTGGCCATCTTTGGTAAGTCTTGGCTACAATGCACTTGGCCTGAAGAAAACCCCACCTAGGGTGTAGTCTTGTAACTATAAGCCATATAGGCATAAAGGACAAGAGGCTACGAAAACAACTGGTTGTTGGTAAATCTGGATGGGAGGAGCTAGTCTTGTATGGCCGATGTGCCCTCCTTGAAGGGGCAACCACGGGGAAGATAAGGGCGGCACCCTCCATTAGGGAGCTGATAAGTGTCTTAATACGGCAATGTCATGGGGATTTATGATCGCAAGATCATTTAGGCCTGTCATATTGTCGCATGACGTAAATTATACAGAGGAAAAAAGCCAAAAGAGAAAAAGTTAAGATGAGATCAATGGGTTTTTACATGAAAGTGTAAAGACGTCCTGCGATTTCATCGCAAGACGGCAATGTCATGAGACTTTGATCTCGCGAGAGAACTTAGACTTGTCATATTGTCGCATAACAGGCCAAAAAGCCTTAAGAGAAAAGATAAGGCAATATCAATGGGTCAATACATGCAAATGTAAAGACGTCCTGCGATTTTGTCGCAGAAAGAAAAATTGGCGAAATAAGACCTTTAACTAGGAAGGCAAAATAAGACCAATAGAATAATCTCAAACATTAATTATTTTCTTGTAAGAATGCAGGAAAGATTTTCTCATCGCAAGAGAGAAAGCAAGTACTATTTAGAATCTCTCAGAAATACTATCCAGAGTTTCTCAGAAGTATTATTCAGAGTCTATCAAGAGGAACGTCTACAATCTCGTAGCATTATTCACAATCTCGTCACTATTCACAATTTCGTCACTATTCACAATTTCGCCACTATTCACAACATTATTTCAGAATCTCGCAGAAAAAATCAACAACTCGCAGAAATGTTCAGAAATTCGCAGAAATATTCATAAATTTTCAGACTAATTCAGCATATTGCAGACTATTCCAGAATTTCGCAGGAGAAATGATTATTTCGCAGAATATGACCATTTATCAAATGAGGCAGAGGCAATTCGTTCATTTAACATTTTTTCAGGGATTCTTCCTTCATAGATAAAGAACAGAGGCAGCTATGGATTACCAAGAAAACATTTTATGTTCTTTATCTTCTCGCAAGAATCATTTCCAAAATGGACTAAGATTTTCACCAAAAATGAAGTAATAATTTCACGAGAACAGAGGCAATACTTATGATTTTCATTAAAGGACGGATACTTCTTATATTTTGAAGAATGAGTACTTCTTATATTTCTTCAGGGATACTTCATACTTCACGAGCACTTCATGAGTTAATACTTCTTATTTACTTAACAAAGATATGGAACTTCGCAAAAGAATAGAGGCAAGTATATACTTTTCAAGTCCAATATTCTTTCGCTCATTCCTTCATCAACAAAAATCAAAGACTGCTACAACAACAGAATTTTTATTAAAAATTACTTTTCAAGCAATATTCAAGAAAAAAGAGGCAAGATGTAGGATCAGAATATCGCCACAATTATATTCACGAGAGATTAATGACACTTCTGCGAGCGTTACTGAAAACTTTTCAACAACATTTCACGAGCGTCACAAAATAATTCAAAGAATGACGAAGTTGATGATTGAAGAGGCATATTAGAAGAGTGTTGTTTCACGAGGATTACAAAAGTTGGCGAATATTAACATTGTAATTACCGCGATGAGATCGCAAAATAGATCCGAAAGAAGGGGAAAACTTAGCTGTCACCCACTATGTAATTTCCTATATAAAGGGTTCAAGTAAGTCCAGAAAGGGGGGATGTATTTTTTAGAGTTGAGAGAGTCTTGAGGAGAGAGAAAGATTTTTCAGAGAGATTTTTAGAGAGAGAAAATATATTTTTCTTTATCATCTTCTTCCCCAAAACTAGATTTAGAACTCCATTAATGGAGATTATCAAATGTAAAATCAAATGTAAACTTTAACAATCATAGTAGAGAATCATGGATGTAGATCAAATTGATCGAACCATGTAAAAATCCGTGTGTCTATTTAAAATGTTTAGAATTTTAAATATCAAATTAGCTTAGATCAAGAAATTATTATCAAGATATTACAAGGGGTGTGTTGTGGGAAATCCTGCAACTACAGGATGGATAATAGTTGTTGGCCATCACAGATTTTGGCATGTGCAATGGCTAAAGCCAAAGGCATTCAGCTGAGTTAGCACTGACTCAGATCTGAATGAGCTGGTCAAGTACCTGACTCGGTTGACTGAACTGAGACCGGTGATTGTTGACTTTCCAGTCACCGGAGATACCATTCCGGCTAATTTCTGGTCAACTTCCGGAGTGCACTAGTTTTCCGGCGACATATTTTTGGCAGAATTTTTACATGGGTATTTTTCTTATGTGGGCTTGGTGGACTTTTGGGTGATGGACTTTGAAGTTTAGACCTAGTTTTGGAAGGAAGAAAAGCTACAAAAAGGAAAACTTCTACAACTTTTAGAATCACGTATTTTCTACTTGGAGTTCTGGAGATAGCCATTGAAACTTACGCTTCTAGGGTTTGCTTTCATTTCATCTTCTTTAATTCATTATTATTGATTATGATGAACTCCATAGCTATGTGTATCTAAATCTTATATTATTGGTTGAGGATGTAGTCCTATTTCTAAAACTTGTGCTTGATTAATGCATTAGTTTTCTCTCTTGATTATCGTTCATATCTCTTCTGTTTTTAATATCACATGATTGATGTATTGTGATAGGGTTTTGATGTTGGTTTAGTTAAGTGGCCAATTAATTGAACTTGCATCTTGTCCATAACTATTTTAGGGTTTTTCATCGAGCGATAACCCCAAATACAAGTAGCATGATATGATTATAGTTTGTAGTGATACACTCTTATAATCATATATAGAGTTTGACCATTGTCTGAATTGTTATGCACAATGTATGACAATTGCATTGATTATCCTATTTCCAAAACTTAATGCTCCTGGGAATTGAACTTGATTAGCGTAAGGCATTTGGTTATTCTTTAGGTAGAATTCACATACGCATCTCTAATGTGTGTGTTGATTAACTTGGGAAATTATTAGATTATATTGCTCTCTTGATATTCTAGGCTTTTGATAATAAAAGAGATTAAATTGTAATTCTAATTATATATGCAAACACATGTTTAAGATTCAATATGAATTCCTTGACCAATATCTTTCTCTATTGATTACTTCCAACTATTTACTTTGCTTTTATTTTACAAAAATCAGAAATCCCCCCTTGGTTATTTAAGAAACTAGAATTTGATAACAACAATCGCCTATCTGTGGATACGAACTCTTCCTTACTTTATACTTCATTTATATTTTGTTGAGTAAGAAAGTGAAATTATTTTTGACGCCTATGACAGCGATCAAATTTTGGCGCCGTTGCATGGGAGGCATTTGGCTAGTTATTAAGTTTTAGTTTTTTTTTTATTATTTCTGCTTGCATACTTGCTTTTCGTTTCTTGTCTTGTTTCTCACTTGTTTGCGAGAATTTTTTTCAGGTACCTAATCCCTGGCTTCTAAAGATTGGAATTATCCAAGGTGCGGGATAGCTACTCGAAAAGGCACAATACTCCAACCAAGGCAAGGCACAACGGAAGAACAACACTTGGAAGTAGAACACGTTACTTTCCATCAAGTAGAAGAAGAAGTTGTAGAACAAGAGGTTCTGGTTGAACAAGAACCACCTTTTGAAGAAGAAGAAGAACCAATGGGTGACGCAAATCGCACACTCAAGGACTTGGCTTCTCACAAGCTTGATACTCAGCAGGGTTGTATTCAAACAAACTCTACTTTTGAGATCAAGTCGGGGTTGCTTAGAGAATTACCTAAGTTCCATGGCATGGTGAATGATGACCCAAACAAGCATCTTATGGACTTCCACACCATTGTGACGGCTATGCTTCCAGCGGATGTTGAGGCGTATGGTGCTATGTTGAAAGTGTTTCGATTCTTTTTGGCGGATAGTGCTAAGGATTGGTTATACTATTTGCCTTCCGGAAGTGTCACAACATGGAATGGGATGAAGAAACTATTTCTAGAGAGATATTTTCCTGCATCAAAGGCTACTCAAATTCGCAAGGAGATTTGCGGAATGAAGCAAAATGTGGGAGAATCCTTATATGATTGTTAGGAACGATATAAAAGATTGGTGGCAAGCTTCCCCCACCACCAATTCAGTGACGCGATGATTATCCAATACTTCTATGAAGGACTCCAATCAAGTGATAGGAATCTTATTGACGCTGCGGGTGGTAGTGCACTAGTGAGCAAGACGGTGGCACAAGCTAGAGAGTTGATTGAGAACATGGCAGCAAACTCCTAAAAATTCTTGAGTCGTGGCTCGGATGTGCTTCTTAGGAGAGTAAATGAAGTGAGCGAGGTAGAGGAACTTCGTCAACAAATGGGTAACATGTCAGCAATGATGCAACAAGTCGCAGCCGCGGTGATACCAAGTTCTCATGGGTATGAAGACGTCAATGAGCAAGCTAATGTGATCTTTCCAAATCAGCAAAGACGGTATGATCCTTATTCAAACACTTACAATCCGGGATGGAGAGATCACCCCAATTTTAGCTATGCGAACAAGCAAGGAGCGGCTCAACAACCTAACTTCAACCATTCAAGTGGATTTCAACCTCAACAACAATAATTCCAGCCGCGACAACAATTTCAACAACCACAACAATCAATGCAAAATCAAGGTTCCGATATCGATTCAAAGCTTCAAACAATGATGCAAGGAATTTCTACTATGTTTAAAGAAAGCCAACAAGAGACTAAGAGTGCGATAAAGGATTTGCAGACATAAATGGGTTCCATGGCTACTGATTTGAACCAAGTGAAGACACAAATTGGTGGGAAACTCCCTTTTCAACCTATCAACCCAAAAGAGGGTTCAATGCAATTACGTTGAGAAGTGGTACAACACTTGTGCAACCCGAAGTTTCTGATTCGGGCAAGGTGGAAACACCAAAGGAACCTGTTTTGGAGGAGAAGAATGAGGATTATCCCCAAACTTCTGAGGTACCTATTTCTAACTCTAAAACTCCGGTTTCTACTTATGTTCCTCCTTTACCTTTCCCTCGCAGATTTGCAAATTCCAAGAGGGAGGCACTAGAAAAGGAAATTTTAGACGTTCTCAAGAAGATCCATGTGAACATACCACTCATAGATGCTATAAAGCAAGTTCCAAAGTATGTAAAGGTGTTGAAGGATTTGTGTACCAATAAGCAAAGGCTCAAAGGTAATGAATTTCTAAGTGTGGGGGAGACTTCTTCGGCAATCTTACAACACAAACTCCCACTGAAATGCAAGGACCCAGGTAGCTTTGACATTCCCGTCACAATTGGTAATACTATATTTAATAAAGCTATGTTGGATTTAGGTGCATTCGTAAATATTATGCCTTCATCTATGTATAACTCACTTGATCTTGGACCTCTTAAAAAGGCTGGAATTGTGTTGCAATTAGCCGGTCGCTCTAATGTTTACCCAATGGGTATTGTTGAGGATGTTCTTGTGCAGGTTAATCAACTTGTATTTCCAGCTGAGTTTTGTGTCTTAGAGATGGATGAAGGTTCACCGGACTCATCTCTTCCATTGCTACTTGGGCGTCCCTTCATGAAAACGGCGAAAACCGTTATTGATGTTGACAAGGGAACACTGACTATGGAGTTTGATGGAGAAATAATACGTTTCAATATTTTCGAGACGATGAGATATCCTAGTGATGTCCACTCTTGTTTCTCTATTGATGTGATGGACACATTGCCGCAACAAATGTTTGAGTTGAATGGCGCTGATTCTTTGGAAACCGTGCTCACTACACATATTGATAACGGTTTGGAGTACGGTGATGAGATTAAGGAAACCATTGGTTCTCTTGACTCATTACCGGAAAAATCTGCACTTAAGAATATTTCATATGTTTCTTTACCTTGCAATCATGAAAAACTTGTACCTTCAATTGTTAAATCTCCAAAATTGGAATTGAAACCTCTTCCAAGTCACTTAAAGTATTTGTACTTGGGTGACAATAAAGAGTTGCATGTGATTGTTTCTAACGATATTAGTGAATTACAGGAGCAAAAACTTCTAAGGGTGCTAAGTAAGAACAAGACGTCCATAGGATGGACAATTGCCGATATCAAGGGTATAAGCCCTGCCGTTTGTATGCACAAGATCCGTTTGTGGGACGATGCAAAGCATACAAGGGAAGCGCAACGTCGTTTGAACCGTCCCATGATGGAAGTTGTGAAAAAGGAGATACTCAAGCTTTTGGAAGTGGGTGTTATCTACCCCATATCCGACAGCAAGTGTGTGAGCCCGGTACAAGTTGTACCAAAGAAATCAGGTGTGACGGTGGTGGAGAATGATAAGAATTAGCTTGTCCCAACTCATGTGCAAACCGGTTGGAGGGTTTGTATTGATTACAATAAATTGAATGCCACTACTAGAAAAGATCACTTTCCATTACCTTTTATTGATCAAATGCTTGAACGTTTAGCTGGACACTCTTATTATTGCTTTCTTGATGGTTATTCAGGTTACAATCAGATTGTGATAGCACCGGAGGATCAAGAGAAAACCACTTTCACTTGTCCTTTCGGTAATTTTTCTTATACAAGGATGCCTTTTGTCTTATGCAATGCTCCAGCTACCTTTCAAAGGTGTATGGTAAGTATCCTTTCAGAATATGTTGAAAACATAATCGAAGTGTTCATGGACGACTTCAGTGTCTTTGGTGATTCATTTAACCTTTGTTTGAACAAGTTGTCACTAATCCTTGAACGATGTGTTGAAACAAACCTTGTGTTAAATTGGGAGAAGTGCCATTTTATGGTAACTCATGGCATAGTTTTAGGACATATAATATCTTCTAAAGGCTTGGAAGTTGATAAATCTAAGATAAACCTTATTCGTGGTCTAACCCGTCCCATTACGGTGAGGGATATACATTCTTTCCTTGGTCATGCAGGTTTCTATCGTAGATTCATCAAGGATTTTTCCAAGATAGCATCACCACTTTGCAACTTATTGCAAAAAGATGTGGTTTTTAACTTTGATGAGAAGTGTGTGGCGGCATTCAATCGTTTGAAAGAACTTTTGATTTCAACCCCTATCATTAAACCACCGGATTGGAGAAAGCCTTTTGAGCTCATGTATGATGCAAGTGATTATGCGGTTGGTGCGGTGCTTGGGAAGCATATGGGGAAGATACCTCATGCCATTTATTATGCTTCTAGAACGTTAAATGAGGCCTAACAAAACTACACAACCACTGAAAAAGAGTTATTAGCTATTGTTTTTGCTTTGGAAAAGTTTCGCTCTTATCTAATTGGTACAAAAGTTTTTGTTTTTTCTGACCATGTAGCACTTAGGTACTTGCTTACAAAGAAAGAGGCGAAACCGAGGCTCATACGATGAATTTTACTCTTGCAAGAGTTTGATATTGAGATCAAAGACAAGAAAGGAATTGAGAACACCGTTGCGGATCACTTGAGCCATCTTTATATAGACAAGGAAACTATCCCGTTGCGTGAAAGTTTCCCGGATGAGCAACTATTCTCAATTGCCTTTGGAGAACCATGGTACGCTGATATTGTTAATTACTTAGTGTCTAAACAAATCCCAAAGAACTTGTCTCGTGCTGAGAGATACAAACTTAAGAAGCTAGGAAACCAATACATATGGGATGATCCATACTTATGGAAACATTGTAGTGACCAAGTAATACGAAGGTGTGTTCCCGAATCTGAATTTCACTCTATCTTGTCTTTTTGCCACTCATATGCTTGTGGAGGACACTTTGGGAGCAAGAGAACCGCTCTCAAGGTACTAGAATATGGTTTCTATTGGCCAACTTTGTTGAAGGATGCACATGAATTTTGTATTACATGTGATATGTGCCAAAGAACAGGCAATCTAGGTGCCCGAAATCAAATGCCACAAACTATTATTCAATTTGTTGAGGTCTTTGATGTATGGGAAATTGATTTTATGGGGCCTTTTGTCAATTCTAGTGGAAATTATTATATTTTGCTTGCTGTGGATTATGTATAGAAATGGGTGGAAGCTAAGGCCACCCCAACTAATGATTCTAAAGTTGTTTCAGATTTTGTGCAAGCAAATATTTTTGCAAGGTTTGGAATTCCAAAGGCTATAATTAGCGATGGAGGTTCACACTTCAAAAACAGGTTCTTGCAAACCTTGTTAAGGAAGTACAATGTGTCACATAGGATTGCAACACCATACCATCCACAAACAAATGGACAAGCCGAGGTTTCCAACCGAGAGGTGAAATCCATTCTAGAAAAGACGGTGAATCCAACAAGGAAAGATTGGAGTTTGAGACTCAATGATGCTTTATGGGCGTATAGAACCGCATACAAGACACCTATTGGGATGTATACCTTTAGGCTTTTTTACGGTAAACCTTGTCACTTACCTGTTAAAATTGAGCATAAGGCGTTTTGGGCTATTAAGCAATGCAATATGGAGTTGGATGGTGCTAGAAAGCAAAGGAAGTTGCAACTCCAAGAGTTAGAAGAGATTCGCAATGATGCATTTGAAAGCTCACGGATTTACAAGGAAAAGACGAAGGCATTTCATGATAATATGATTACAAAGAAACAATTTTGCATTGGGCAGAAAGTGCTTTTGTTTAATTCTCGTTTGTAATTATTTCCGGGTAAACTAAGGTCACGTTGGATTGGACCTTTTGTTGTTACTAATGTGTTTTCTCATGGTGCAGTTGAAATTCGTAGTTTAGATACAGGGAATGAACTTAAAGTGAATGGGCACCGGTTGAAACCATATTATGAGAACTTCTCTTCGGATGTCGTGGAAGGAGTTAACCTTGTGGAAGTGCTCCCTCTGGAGGAGTCTTAGCAAATAGGGAGCAAGTCGGGCTGGCGACTTTAAACCAAGCGCTAAGTGGGAGGAAACCCACCGGTTTTGTATCTTTACCTTTATCTTTTTATTCTTTATGCATTTTATTTTTATTTTCTTGTTTTTGCATATCATTTGCGGAATTTCCCACCTTGAACTTTCTTTGGACGATTCAATTTTACATTGAGGACAATGTAAAGTTTAAGTGTGGGGGAGCATTTATATGTTTGTATAGTTTCTTTTAAGTTTGTTTTATACCTTTAATGCAAAAAAAAAAACAGAAAAATAGAAAAACCAAAAAAAAAAAAAATTGTGCTTTTTGAACTCCGAAATCTAGAAACTTGTTCCTTTAGGATGACACCATTAGTGGATGGAACCATTTTTATTGTAGGAGTTGAGGAACCAACTAACTAAAAGGGACAAACATAGCTCAAAAATCACAAATAAAATGATAGTTGTTACCATATCTCGGAATATCACCATATCACATTCTATTTTTATTTTTCTATATTTATCTATTGTTCTCTAAGTGTTTTGGTGGGTCACTAAACATCGACTTGTTATTACTGCTAGGATGAAATAGAGTGATTGAGTTGCTAAGAAAGAAAAAAGAAAAAAGAAAAAAAAAAGAGACCGACCAATTACACCAAACGGAATAAAAAGACACTTGGATAGCAGTATGTGTGAAACGTTGTCCCTGTCTCCGTCGCCTAAACAAGCGTGGAATGCAGGATCCAAGGCAACTATCACATACTTGCTGACAAGAGGCATGCACTTGGATCCAAAAGATTTAATCATGCTGTCTAAAAAAAAAGTGAAAAAGAAAATATTATTATTGTTTTGAATAAAGTCACTCCTGGTCCTAGTTAGCAATACGGGGTACGGAGAGGAGTTCGGGACGGCATACGTTCGGGAATTTTACGGATTTGGATAGGTCGGATTCGGTCAAAAAGTCGGTCAACGGTTCGGTGTTCGGAGTGTAGTTCGGAACGGATACGTACGTCTATAATTCGTTTTAGAAATATAAGTTCGGTACGGAAAATTCGGGTTACATCAAATTAATAAAAAATATATTTTTAAGGTTTTATTGAGTTGAAAAAATGATTTAAACCAATTTTATTGTATTATATAGATAATACATTAAGAATAGACACAAACAAGCAAATAGCTCAATGGTTTGAGCCTTAATTAGCAAGTAAGAGGTCATGGGTTCAATCCCCACCCCCAACTTCTTTTTAATAACTCTCAAAAAAACACTTAAATGAGTTCGAATCGCCGAGTCACTGTTCGAATCGCCGAGTCACCTGTCGAATCGCCGAGTCACCTGTCCGAATCGATTCGCCGAATCGTACACGAATCCGAATTATTCGCGAATAATTCGGAAACCCCATATAATGCGCGTAACCTGTTCGGACTTTGAATAGTTCGGCCGAATGCAACGGATTCGGACGATTCGGACGGATTCGCGAATAATTCGCGAATCATTCGCCGAATTGCTAACTAGGCTCCTGGTTCCCTTGTATATGCCAGTTGAGTTGATGTAGAATTAAGATTGTTGACCACTGGTTCCCTTGTATATGCCAGTGTGTTGACACTAGAATTCATACCAGTAGCTTAATCCAATAGGATGCATAGGTTCATCTTGGCGGTGACCTTCAGACAGATATGGGAAACACCAATCACTTGTGAACATTCGCCAACATCTACATCTATATCCATCTTCTTAATATTTTCATTGTGATTGTGGTTAGTTAGCTTCCGAGTATTGTGGTTTGTTCGACTATCTAATTAGAGCTTTATTTTCTAATATATGAACTGAATTTGCGTAAGGTACCTCCCCCTGTAGTCATTTTGGATTCGTTCATTGATTTGTCACAAATAAACGGAGTTGGAAATATAGGTTTTGTAGGCAGACCTCTTATAAACCTTCACGAGACTAAAACTCGTCCACTAGGGACACCTAGGGGTTAAAAGGCTTGATATTTATGCTAAAAGTGACAGTAGCCTCGACGAGACGGAGTTGTATGTATTTTTCATAATTATTTTATTTGATTTGCTCGAGGACTAGCAAAGTCTAAGTGTGGGGGAATTTGATAGGTGTCCAAAACACCTTATTATTTATCTATTGTTTATGCTTTCTCTGCTAGTTTCTTGTAAATTATGTATCTTATGTTTTGTTTTTGAGTATTTAGGTACTTTGGAGTCATTTGGAACAAAAGAGGAAGAAACAACGCAAAAGTGTCACCTCAAGTGCAACTGCGGTTGGAGGAGGATTATTTCTTATTACTTGATTTTATTTCTTCATCTCTGTCTGAAGAGTATGTCGGCTTTAGTGATGCGATTTTTGTCTGAAAAGCATGATGACTTTAATGATGAATAAAATTGAAGGAAAGAAGTGGATATGAGAAGTAAGAGACGAGCTGCTATTGGTGGAATAATTCAAAGAAGAGCAAAAACAACGTTTCTCACGTACAATTGCTATTGGAAGCACAATGGAGCAATTAGAGCTGTCATTCTTTGGTGGCTCATATCAACACTTAGGGTGCCTAGAGTCATCTGGGTACCCCCTTAGCCAATTCACACGAGTGGCAGTATCATTTCAGTTCTCTTACCCTAAAATTCATAGAAGAGTATCTTCTCATTATTTCCTACAACACCTGAAATCAAGAGAGGAGAGGCGGCACCATTATGATGCAGAGAAGTCGCCAGAAAGGGAGGAAATGAGATTGGACAAATGGGTTTTTGCTAATTGTTGTTGTGATGAATTGTGCCAGTTGATTGAAGGTGAGCTGAGAAGTGAAATTAGGGATCTGAAAAGGGAAGAATTTGCAAATCAGAGAAGGAATTCAAGCAGCTGTGCTCAAATTGGTGATTGGTGAGCGTCGTTTACTCAAAAAAATAAAAATATATTTCTCACTAATTAAAATAATATAGCGGTAGTAAGGATCGTTCCCACGAAGAGTAATACAATTTTTATGTTATCCAAATCAGCAAAAATATAAAAGAAGGATAAAAAGAAAAAGATATTGAATAAATCCTTCGCAGTTACTTACCGTTAACTCAACATTGTACCCGTTTATCTCTTGTTAGACTCAATTGTCACCAACCGTAGGAAATCAGGTACGCTTAGCAATCCCCAAAAACTCCTTGCATCACCGGATACGGAAGCGCTCGACTACCGAATTCTATTCAAAAGAACCACCTTGACACGGAAGCGCTCGACTACAAGATCTAATTCCCAGAACGCATTAAGATTTGTGAATTTAGGTTTGATCCCAGCAGTAAAACTCGGTATGCTCGTTCCACTTACTGGTGTTGTCTTTACTCGCAATTGCTCCACAGAATCCCTCCGTAAGGTCTTGCGATTTCTACTTGTGTAGGAGATGAGAGACAATTACGGGTCGACTCAACTCTCTACTAGCATTAGAATGATTAATGAACTAATCTGGTTGCGCACCCCAAACCAATCTAAGAACCAATCATAAACCTTCGATATAGTAAAAACAATCCATAATGAATCAATTTAAAACTTGAAACAAACTTGCAAATAATTGAGCTTCACAATTAGAACTTTGAATTCATCCTTACAATAAAAAGAATATAGAAAAGAGATAGTTCTCCCCCTAAGGGGGAGAAAAACGGTGAAAAGAAGATATGTGTAAAAAAGATATAAAAATTGTGCCTAGGGTTCCCTATATATAGAGTTTTGTAACCTCCTCCTAAAGAAACTAGAAAACCTAGCAAAAATAGTAAAGTGCACCTCCTCTTGAAGAAACTAGAAAACCTAGCAAAAATAGGTAAGTGAACCTCCTTAAAGTGTCCCGTGCATAACGCCCGGTCAAACTGGGTTTCAAAGTCTTTCCACACGTCCAAGGATGCTCGTGCTAATTTTCAATCTCTCCAGTGGGCCTACGCTGGTCGTGTAAATTAATATGGCTCAATAGCCTATTGGGTCTGTGCTGGTCATATTCTAAGATCGACAAGCACTGGGCTCGCCCCTAATAGTCCAGTCCAAGTCTATCCCATCTTTTCATTAATTGCTTCTTCTGAATTTCTATATATCAGCGTTCATCGATACCGCCATGACATGCAGACTCTACTGCCATGATTAACTTCCATTCACTCCTTATAACCCTTATAACTCACCTTCCTTCGATCACCGCCAATTCCTAGAGCTTAACAGCGTCTATTCAACTCAACCGTATCATTCTCTTCTACCATGCATCACCACAGTATCACCTAGTCAAGTTCCATCATTCCCTATCCTCCATTTTGACCAACCAACATCACAAAGCCGAGATGTCATCTCACCTCAGTTCCTCCATCTCAGTGCCATTATAACCCTGCATGTTCTTCTTCTTAGCGTCTGCCAATCAGTTCTCGAGATCATCTCTATGTCATTGCTCACCAGCAACCCTTCCTACAAACCTCCATTCTCTCTGCGGTTAACTCATTCGAACTCCACCATTTATGCCAAGATCCATCCATCGTGGCTGCTATCACCATGCATCCCTGGATTTGTTCTCCATTTCAGTTCTCAGTCACGGCTATCATCACTGATATAACAAGTATCTCAGCTCCGTTAACAATATCATCGATCCATCCTTAATCTGGCAACAATATCCGTGAAGGCCTTTTCCCAACAGCAGATACCGTCCGTAGCTTCTCTCAGTCACCACATCCATGCATGCCATCAGCATCTTCACTACCAAACTCCACTTGCCTGCTCAGTCCCTATCGACAGTTAACCATCAGTCACTCTTCTCTGCCCTGAATTTCAACCATCTCCACCATTACGTTACTGCCATCGACTACCAGCAGCTACAGCTTCCTTGACTTTGTTTATTCTCCTCACTGCCAACAACTCCAATGTCCCTAAATAGCTATCGACTAGCACTTCTTCAAACTCCCAGCTGCAGACTACAGCCACAGGAAACTCGTCATCGCTGTCAACACCTACTCATTCATCACCGGAAGAAACTACGTCTTAACTCTTCATGCATATTCTCAGCAGTAGTTCCATCATCGAATATGAATTCCATGCATGAAATCCATCAACCAACGCTGCTTCCATCATTTCATACACCTCGGACTCGAGCTTCAGTCAACATCTCATCGGAAAATGGTAGCACCAATGCAACCTCAAGCATATATAAATGAACCATGGCAATGGCTCAACTCCAGCAGCACAGTTGTACGTCATGAAGTTAATTCCTTGGCTGTAAGTCTCCCATACATTCCAGCACCTTGCAACAGCGACGAACATCCTCATCACTGCCATATTCATCTCGCGGTAAATGGCCAACACCAACCTTCATTCTATCACTGGCTAGTACTCCACTGGCAGAAATCCACTTCACAGAACATGCCATCGACCACAAAACCATGATATCTTTAAGCCCAGCACCTGCAGCTCATTTTTTAAGCCCCGCTTCTTGTAAATGCAGTTTGACA
Organism: Papaver bracteatum; assembly: GCA_023529315.1. Classification (NCBI taxonomy): domain Eukaryota; kingdom Viridiplantae; phylum Streptophyta; class Magnoliopsida; order Ranunculales; family Papaveraceae; genus Papaver; species Papaver bracteatum. The sequence goes on from JAJJWX010000727.1 coordinate 1,927,820, forward strand.
GCAAATGTTTAGAGAACAAAAAATTCAGCAACACTGACGTCGACTCCGCCTTTTAGATTTCTCTTTTGGACCAATGGGACGATTTTTCGTTCTTTTCGGGAATAAGCTCCAAAATTCCCATAAAATATAAAAATAAAGATAATAATGCAATTTTGCACGAAAACTAGCCAAGAAAGCATAACCAATCGATACTTAGAAAGGTATTTTTAAGCACCTATCAGTGATGAACAAAGAACAAGGCAGAATGGGTTTGTGTGATTCAGACAATGAAGAAGAATTAATGGGTTTCGGTGGAATGATTAGGGTCTGAATTTGTGTGATATTGATGTTGAATCGAGAGAGGAGCAGATGAATCTGGGATGGGTTTGTTTCTAAAATGGGATTGTGGCTTCGAATCGGTGCAGAGACGAAGAATTGATTCTAGGGTTTCAGATGAATGGAACAGGGAGGACTTTCATGGGTTGGTGTTTGTGTGAACTGCAAACCAATGTGATGATTTTGCATTGGACTAGCTGGTATGAGACATAGAAGATAATTAGAAGATAATGGTGGTGACTGAATTGATGGGACTAAGAAGAAGTTTTGTTGCTAGTGATGCACTTCTGGTGGTTGCTAGTATTGAGGATATGGAGATGAAGGTTATTGTGAAGCTGCAGCTACAATGGTACTCTGTTGGAGGATCTTTGAAGCTGTTTCCGAGAACCGAAGTAAATCCAAGATATGTACCAGACTAGTTAAGAGAAGATGTGATTTGACAGGTTGAAACTGGTGCTTATATGGGTTTAATGGTGATGAACTTTTACAGGGAAGAATGATGGCACTGTGAAGACCTGGGTTCTGATTAAATGGTGAATTTATTGTGTTGTTGTACTTGGTGAGAATGTAATAGTCTTGTTGAATTGAATTGCAGCTGTGACATAAAAACTAGAGATTGAGATGGTTGTATTGCAGGTAAGATTATTGAGCTGTGAGCTATAGACAGGTTAGTGATAGATGGTGGGTCTGTTTTGAAGTCAATGGAGATATACTAAGAGAGTTCAGGGGAAGAAAGTGTTTTGCTGCTGTTACATGGGAGCTGTAGTCTCAGGTGGTTGTGTTGGTGCTAGAATGGAGCTGTGGGTGAAGCAATTATAGGTAGTGCAGCTATGACTGAGTTGCAGTTGAACCTTAGGAGACAGCAGTTGTGGCTGATGCTAAACTAAGTGATGGTGTTGGTAGTATGAATTGAGGCTGGTAAAGATGCAGTGGAAATTTGGGGTGCATTACAGTATTAATTGTTTGTGCAGCTGAGCTGAGTGTTCTGTGGGTTGCTACTGAAATGGTTGTACACAGCTAAGATCCTAGTGGAGCTGAAATGGTGTTTACAGGGCTGGAGTATTGGTTTTCCGTGGTGTTTGAACTGAGTAATGGCCACAGTGTGTGTGCTTGCATTGAGAAGATGTTACAGAAATGGACTAAGAGATGGTGGTGGTTTTAGCAGGAACTGAAATAATGTTGTCGAGCTTTTAGATAAGACCAAATTGAGTAGATAGGTTTGATTTATTTTATGTTGTTGCTTGTAAGAACAACACATGGAGTTAACTTGAGCTGTAATGAGTGGAATTGGTGGTGTGATGTTACTAGTTATGGAAGAAGGAAGAAAATTGCAGCTGCAGTTCTGGTCTCACTGAGGTGCAAAGAAGGTTATGAAGCTGCTACAATTGGTTGTAGAATGGACGGCTGTGAAGCTGGTTTGTAGTGGAGATGCTATAGAGCTGGAGGCAGTGATGAATCGATATGGAGTTCGATGTTCGAGTTTGGCAGGTGATGTGTGTAGAACTGATGCTGAGATATGGGAAGTTGCAGCTGTAATCCACAACCATCATGGATGGATAATAGTTGTTGGCCATCACATATTTCGGCATGTGCAATGGATAAAGCCAAAGCCATTCAACTGAGTTAGCACTGACTCAGATCTGAATGAGATGGTCAAGTACCTGACTCGGTTGACTGAACTGAGACCGGTGATTATTGACTTTCCGGTCACCGGGGATACCATTCCGGCTGATTTATGTTCAACTTCCGGCGTGCACCAGTTTTCCGGCGACATATTTTTGGCAGAATTTCTACATGGGTATTTTTCTTATGTGGGCTTGGTGGACTTTTGGGTGATGGACTTTGAAGTTTAGACCTAGTTTTGGAAGGAAGAATAGATACAAAAAGGAAAACTTCTACAACTTTTAGAATCACGTATTTTCTACTTGGAGTTCTAGAGATAGCCGCTGAAACTTACGCTTCTAGGGTTTGCTTTCATTTCATCTTCTTTAATTCATTATTATTGATTATGATGAACTCCATAGCTATGTGTAGCTAAATCTTATATTATTGGTTGAGGATGTAGTCCTATTTCTAAAACTTGTGCTTGATTAATGCATTAGTTTTCTCTCTTGATTATCGTTCATATCTCTTCTATTTTTAATATCACATGATTGATGTATTGTGATAGGGTTTTGATGTTTGTTTATTTAAGTGGCCAATTAATTGAACTTGCATCTTGTCCATAGCTATTTTAGGGTTTTTTATCGAGCGATAACCCCAAATACAAGTAGCATGATATAATTATAGTTTGTAGTGATACACTCTTATAATCATATGTAGAGTTTGACCATTGTCCGAATTGTTATGCGCAATGTATGACAATTGCATTGATTAGCCTATTTCCAAAACTTAATGCTCCTGGGAATTGAACTTGATTAGCGCAAGGCGTTAGGTTATTCTTTAGGTAGAATTCACATACGCAGCTCTAATGTGTGTATTGATTAACTTGGGAAATTATTAGATTATCTTGCTCTCTTGATATTCTAGGATTTTGATAATAAAAGAGATTAAATTGTAATTCTAATTATATATGCAAGCACATGTTTAAGATTGAAGATGAATTCCTTGACCAATATCTTTGTCTATTGATTACTTCCAACTATCTACTTTTCTTTTATTTTACTTTCATTTTACAAAAATCAGAAATCCCCCTTGGTTATTTAAGAAACTAGAATTTGATAACAACAATCGCCTCTCTGTGGATACGAACTCTTCCTTACTTTATACTTCATTTATATTTTGTTGAGTAAGAAAGTGAAATTATTTTTGACGCCTACGACAGCGATCACTTGATAAAAGTAAAAAAATGTATATCTCTGAAGATGATCACTCTGAGACAGACTCATCAGATGAAGATCTTGACAAATCAGTCTCGATGATCACAAGACAGTTTAAGGATATTCTATTGAAGATAAGTAAAAGGCTCTCCAGAGATAAGCATAAGGCATCAATCAAACCTCATAATCGTGTTCCTCCTAGAAACAGGGATATTGATGAAACTGATGATGAGGATATGCCTCAGTGCATTAAGTGTAAGGGATTTGGTCATTTTGCAAACGTGTGTCCAAATCGTTGAAAATACACTGGGAACAAGGTCTTGCAGCAACCCTTGATGAAATGTCTGACAGCTATGACTCTAATGAAGATGGGAAATAAAGTGTTGCATTTCTTGGTGAAAATATTGATTTTGATAATTGTAGCAATACACATATCAATTTTGATATTCTTTCAGAAGATAATCCAACCATTCTGGAAGAAAAAGTTGACCCCTTTCTTGGAAACTCTATTTATAATGTTTCAGGATCCACTATGTGCCTAGCTGCTTGCATATTTCAGAAGCTTGATTACTATCCAAGTGTGGCATGCTCATATTGTTCATTAAAAGGTCATGAACTCTCAAAGTGTTACAAGTTCAAACACAAGCAAAGACACGTCAACAAACTTCAAAGAAGAGCAAATCATCTAGCAAGAAAGCTTAAACTTGCTCAGAAGACCGCAGAGGTATGTAAGATTTTATCTTCGTCTAAGAAGTTAGTTTCCAAGGAAAAACCAAAACCATTTGAAAAGAAAGTATGGTCAAACCGTTTTGATATACAGAAGTATGTGGATTTTCCACAAGAATAAATTGGTGGACAAATTGTAGTTCACCACAATGCAACTTGATTGTGTTGTTCTTAAAATATTATCTCATGTGCCTGATCAAAAGCGACAATAATTTTGTACCTTTCAGGCTTTAGGAAAAGTTTTTTTTTCTTAAAAGTATTTTCCTTATGTCTATCAAACAAAAGAAAGGGTACTATCGACAATTTTATTCTTTATAGGGATAAGAGTTGATCGTCCACGAACCTGTTTTAGGTTTCGAACCATACATTCTTTTTCCTTCTCTAAAACCTCTCTTTATCTTAAGACTACTTGTTGAGCTAATTGTGAATTCCACTCATAAACCCATACGCTTATGGATGCTTCAAGAATGATGTCTTCTGATGAAAAAGAAGGTAATGTGATTGTTAAGCCATCAATCATGAAGGAAAAATAAAAATCTCCATTGCCTCCAACCTTGAAAAGAAAAAGAAGGAATATGAGGAAGCCAAAAGCTGTTCCTTCAAATTATCAGAAGTTTTCTGATGCTCTTGAAGTGTTGAAGGAGCTGCGAAAGGAGATTCATCAAATAAAGGCTTTTGTGTATAAGACTCATGAGATTCAGAAGGCCCTGGTTCGACAACAGCAACCAAGAAGGTTCATCGATATAAACACCTTTCTTAATGAACCTTATGTTCCCATGGATGTTGACGACAAGGAGTTCGGGGACGATAATGAATTCTTCAAAGGTTTTATTGTCTAGTAAATCTTATATTGTTTCTCTTTTGTTTAGAAAAATAACTAGTGTTTTGGAATAGCAATTATTGTGATTTCACATAGCTATATCCAATGTTTTTCATCTTCTTGTTTTTAGATTTATTGGTTTAACTTCTAAACTTGTTTGGAAGATGATGGTTGCATTATTAATCTTTATGGTTTTATATATTGTAATATTCTGATGGGATATGTATGTTTACGTCCGTAAACACAATTGTCCCATATTTTTTCAAAAGTAAAGTCGTTCGTGAATTGATATGCAAATATTGATAAAAATATGAATAGACTTTTGACAAACACAAAAGTTAAGCCTATATTGTCAATAATTGATGTAAGATAGGTTAAAATATTTTGTGATTCAAGGATTATGTCTATTGTGTGTCATTGTGCAAATGGTGATGGAAACATAGAATGAATCATTGTGTTATTCACAGTATAGAGCTTTATTGATCAATATTATTATTACTGTCAAGGCTCGATTGTGTATCTTATGTTGAGCACGATACGAATAAGTTGATTTCTTATTGGCATGGTTTGTTGTTCCATGAGATGCTATATGTTGAGCATTAAGAACTAAATTAATCAACTTGTGTGGTTATTTAGTTTGTATTCCATAAGTTTTCTTATGTTGAGTACATGTACGGTTAAGGTTGTCATGTCTTATGATAATTTTAGTCGGGGTTCCATAATTTCTTATGTTGAGCCCAAATGAACTAAATCAATCATCTTGTGTGATTATTTAGTTAGCACTCCATAGATTTCTCTTATGTCGAGTGTGGACAATTAAATTGATTACTCTTGTGATTAGTTGAATTATGTATCCGGTTATATTATTTATGGGTTTTCTTGTGAATAATCTAATCGATTTTATTAAGTCTCCATAAGTTTTCTTGTGTTGAGCATATTTAGTCAAATTAATCTTGGTTCACTTGGGTTAGTTTGATTGAATATTTCTTGTTGGATTCCAAATTCATACTTGTATGTAATTTGTTGAGTCTAAAGAAAAATCCTTCTTTTCTTTTTGAAATTATTAAGGTCGCTCTTGTTGTTCTTTAGGGAATGACATATTATGGGGGAGAGTTCTTTTGAACTTATGCGTAATTGCCAAATATTTGTGGGGAGTGCGGCTGTGGAATATTAGAGGGGTTATCTTGCGTCTTTATAAACTCCTTGATGAATGCATTTAGCTTCGGATTTATGATTGCATCTAAATAAGATGATACACGTTTACCTTTGGTCATGAAATGTCTCTTACAGAAATTTCATTAGGATCCCGTTCTTGTACCTTTGCCAATTTTATTGACAAAAAGGGGGAGAATTAATATGTAGTTCACACTACAAATACATATGGTTTTCGAATCATTATGTAAGGGGGAGTGGTTTCCATGTGAGATGGAGTATTGACTAAGGGGGAGTGAAGTATCACCATAGTATTGTTGTTGAAGTTGTGATGCAATTGGACCTTGACGCTGTGTAATAATACTATGACACTGTATAACAATGATTGAGAACCGATGCTTTTCTCATTGTTTTAGCTACGGATTTTCAACAATGATGATGCTAAACTTACAACCTTTGGGATCATTGGACTACTTGGAAGTGACGAAGATTTCAAGTATTGTTGAAGATTAGACATGTGTAATAGGAGCTACAAAGTTTAATTATATATTTTTTGTATTCCATATGTATTAATAGTTTTGCCACTAAAATTGACAAAGGGGGAGATTGTTAGAGCATTGCTCGGTCGAAATCGCATGCGTTGATATCTCAAGCATGTTTGTAAATGTTAGTGATCAAAACTATAAAATCTTGATTTCTAGTCTACTATAGATAAGGTCTCGGACTAGGATAGAAAGTGTAGTTGAGCTCAAGAACTCCATGGAAATCATCATACAAGACGAAGGACTACTCGAGGAACCAGTGGATCTTCATCGACTAAAAGGTATGTGGAGACTTGAACTTATCTATCACTCAAAAGTCTATCTACTCTATCTCATATCATAAGACAAAAGTCGTATTACTATATAGACTAAGAATATACACATGTGACATTTCAAGCTGAGTATATCTCGCATATCTATTTCTCGAAATGTGTGTTGGTAAAGCTTTCGCTTTATCTAAGTTCATCTTTGCCGTGTGACGAAAGTCATGTTATGTTTCAATCACTTTGGAAATTGCTCTAACGAAAACTAGTTTGTGAATAACAGCTATATGACGTCCTTTGAGAATGTTTCAATGGTTGAAATGAGAGTTTAGACAATATAACCACTGGGATATAAACATTATTGTTGTAACACATATATGTATAAGTCCTTAGCACTTGAACCTAAGTTTGCGAACTTTGTTGATCAAGTGAAAACCGGAACTTGAGCAGTCAACCTAGTCCGCGAACGTGCATATTTCTCGAACCCGAGAATTTTTGCTGGAGTTGTAGATCATTTTCAGTCTGCGAACTCAGTCCACGAATGTGCGTAGTTCTCGAACCCGAGAATTTTTGCTGGAGTTGTAGCTCGGTTTCAGTCCGCGAACTCAGTCCGTGAACTGACGGAAGTTCTCGAACCCGAGAATTTCTGCTGGAGTTTGTGAACTCCAACCGGTTAACTTGAGTCCGCGAACTTGAGTGGTTGTACTTGCAGGAAATCCCACACTACACCCTTGTTATGATCTTGCTATATTCAACTCACAATTGAAGATTAAAAACGACACTTTTATTATTTTGTTCTCAGAAATATTTACAGAAATGGAAGAATTCAAGATTACAACTATTCTCTTGAAGTTTCTCTCTCCTTAAGACTTTCTTAACTCTCCAAAATACATCATCCTTTTCTGTACATATTGGGTCTATATTTATAGGGTAATTACATAGTGGATGACAACTAAGTTTTCCTTTTATTTCAGATTGGTTCTGCGATTATACCGCGATAGTTACAATATTCATTCTCGCAAGCTTTATAACCATCGCGGGACATACATGCTTTTCTTATGTTTTCTTCAATCGTCAGCTATTACGTCACTCTTTCGACTGCTTTTGTGACACTCGCAAAGTGTAGTTGAAGATCTTGCGGTGATGCTCGCTGGGAAGTGTGGTTAATCTCGCAGAGAAGTGTTGTAGCGATATTATGGTCCTACATCTTGCCTCTTCTCATGTATTTTCTGCGAAGAAGAGAAGATCATGAGAATTTTAAAATGCCGCAACTACTTATCTCTTCAGATTTCTCTGTTCTGACACGTTTTTGTATCCTTCGCCAGCTGTTTTCACGTATTCTCTCTTTTAATTAATTTATGACACGTCCTCTCTAACCGCTGTGATCTGACCGTTCATGTATTTTCTTAGAATTTATTGCATTCATTTTCTTTGAGAAATTTCTTCTTCTATAAATACTCCTTTCATTCTTTTCTTTTCTTATTTTACTTTCTTCTTCTATCTCTCCGTAACTTCTCTGCAAGTTAACTGTTCTTCCGTAAATTGCGTATCTTTTATCTCTGTTATTCCTTTCTTATTTTTCGACATTTTTCTTCATCCCCATACTTAAAAAATGGTTGCTGCTAGTGCTAAAAATTTGGCTGCTTTTGGTGAGATGCGAGAAAAACTCAAAAGTAAAGGTTTTATTTTGTCCACAATTCCAAATCAAAGTCCTAAATCCGATCTTTCCATCAAATTATTTTCTGATCATCAATGTTCTCGCGAGAAAGTTATAGTATCGCTAGGTCAACTTGACGCTGGTCTTCCATTTCCTCTCTATGACCCGGATCTTCCCTTATTTTATGAAATAATTTCTCACGAGAAATTCTCGCGAGCAGTATATCAACTGGGTGAAGATTGTATTCGATTACTACTTGAATATGCCTCTCGCGGTGCCAATAAAGGATCTCGCTACCCTTATGCTGCGAAGAATCCTCAATTCAAAGATGTTCCAATCATTCCCGCGATGTATACTATGGATAATTTCTTCACCAACTATGACATAATCCCCATGAAGAGAGATCGCACCTGCTGGGGCGTCCGTTTGCAAAAGAAAGATAAGATTGCTGAAGACAAAGTTCTTATGCTAGATATAGATTGGCATACAAATACTAATCAAGGTCCTCGCCATTCTAGCGATGAAAAGTGGTTTATTTTTCCTCTGATTTTAGAGGGACCGTATATTTTTGGCACTCATGTCTTGCCTGCAGATCTCGTGGAATACCAACCATGGGTGTTCTATTGGCCCGAGAAAGATAAAAAAGTATGTCTACCTTAGTTCTTCACATAACAAGTTATTTTTATTATTCTTCTTTTGATTTTCTCATCTTTAAGTTCTCGCCGACTATGCCTATTTTCTAGATTGAGAGATTGAAGGCCCATTATGAGAAGTCTAGGAAACCTGCTACTCGCTCATCCCTTCAATTACTCACAGATGAAGTAAGAAATATTTTCTTTATAAATCTTAACAATATATTGTTGCCTCTATTTCTTATCTTTATTTGTGCTCGCAGGTAATTGAAGAATTAGAACCAATGGAACCACAAACCAAGGTGAAATCTTCAAATGATCGCAAGGGAAGATCCAATGCCCCTCTCAAAGGGAAGTTTGTTGCTCCTCGCAGTGATGAATTTGACGATCCTCCCTTAAAGAGAAGAAAAAACCAACTCCCTTCTTCTTCAACTCCTCAACCTATTCCAGAGGGTTTAAATGCTGATTTTGATAAGGACAACGATGATGATAATTTCTGCGTTTATAATGATGTTCCTTCCATAAAGGATTCTTCTTCTTCTGAGTCTGCAATGACTCAACTATCCAAAATCTTTGGCAGTAATACATTTGGTATCCCAAATGAGTATGGAGATGAAGCTATTAATGGAATATCCCAGTCCCTCGCCAAAGTCTGTGATGCTTCCATATTAGATGATAGTGATTCTCTCTGTGGGGTTTCAAGATTACTGACTCCAAGTCTCCTGAATTTGCTTGGTAGCATGGTATGTTTCTACTGGCTCATCCCTTTTATATATCTATTGATATTTTTACCATATTTTGACTTATATAGTTCTATCGCATGTTGGAAGAGCTGCTTTTGCTGTTGCTTCCGATTTAGACAATAGGCGTGAATTTTCTCAACAGAAGAATATTGTTCTTTGCCAAAAGAATGAAGAACTAAAATCTGAACTTTCTAATTTTAGCGAGAATAACGAACAAATGGAAGCTGAACTTGCTAATCTTCGCGAGAAGAATAAAGAACTTGAGAATAATGTTCTTCAACAATCGCTTAAAGTATCCAATCTTGATACTGTTAACAAACAACTCTTAGGTATGATAACCTTCTTCTTTTCCTTCATCATTCTATGTTTCAGTATTCTTTCTTACCTGATTTATCATTCTCGCAGACGTTTATGGTCTCACTGATGAGGCTTTGACCATTCGCTCTTTTCCTGAACCAATAGACAATGATACTCTTCTAGAACTTCTGAATAATTCTTTAAATAATCCTTCAAATATGAATTCCCTTTCCATAGATGAACTTAGATCTAAGTTTCACCTCTTAGAAATTGACTACAGATCTTGTTTATATATAACTCATAGACTCAAACAACTTTATCACAATTCCAAAGTTGAGATTAAAACTTTAAAGGCCAAGAACAAAGATCTCTCATAATACAAAGACCGTATATCTATACAAGGGGCTGAAACCTTAGAAAATTTCCATAAGACCATTCTTGAAGTTCAGTTTGAAAGGGATGGGCTTATTCGCGAGAAGGAAGGTTTTACTGAAAGAGAAAACCAACTTCGTTCCCGTCTTCTTGTAAATAATGATGTGGAGTTTGATTGGGCCGCGAAAGTTCTTGACAATGCCAGAACTAATTTAGGTGTAGATGTCAGTCTTCATGTTGAACAAGCGGCTTTTATTAAAGACATGATTTCTGAAAGAGAAGGTTACCACTCTTATGATTTTATTAATTTGTTTTCTAATTGAATCATCCTTGTATGTATTAACTTTTTTATCATTTGCTCGCAGCATCAGAAAAGAATTATCGCAGAAGATTTGATAAGTTGGAAGAAGAGAAAAGCCAACTCGCTAGAAATCTATCTTCCCGTGATGAAAAGTATTCTAGATTGAAGTAAAAATTGAAAATTAATGCTTCGAATTTTAGTAACTCCCTTATCCGTGTTCGTAATAACGCCATTAAACTAGTCTGTGATGATCATGATATTTCTCATTCTACATATCCCGATCTCGCAAAGGAAATTCCAGCTGATACCCCAAATCTAGTTATCTCTGATAGCGAAGCTAAGGAATCTAGCGAATATGAAGACGACAATAATAATGGTAATGAAGAAAAGTCGGGCAATGAAAATAAATATGATGAAGATGAAGTTAATAATGATAACGATGAAGAAGAATCTGACGATGACAAGAAATTTGATGAAGAAAGTGAGGGATCCAAATAATTCCTTTTCTTCCTTTTATCTTCCTTGTAAATTTTGTACATTTATTTTCTGATTCTCGTAATATTGCTGCGAGTTTCTCCAACTTGACGTGCAAATTTCTTTTGCTTTTATCTGTACGAATTAGAAAATAATTCTTTTTCTGCAACATAATCAATCAACACAATTATTATCCTTTAATTATCTATATAAATATATCATTTAATAATTTCTACTCAATTTTATTATATGGTAGATGAATAATAATTTCATCATTCTATGCATCCCCATACTTGTCTCTATTATTCATCTGCAATATAAAGAAAATTGAGTAGAGATTAAATATTAGTTGTAAATCAAATTAAATTTGCCTCAATATTGGAGATGCTATCGCTAGAAACAATTGCATAACTTTATGATCCATGCGTAAAATCACAAATTTCATAAATTCTGCGAGCATTATCGCAATAATCTTATGGTCTTATTATGCCTTCCTAATTAAAGGTCTTATTTTTCCATATTTTTTCTTTCTGCGACAAAATCGCAGGACGTCTTTACATTTGCGTGTATTGACCCATTGATCTTGTCTTATCAATATTTTTTCATATCTCTGCAACAATATGATAAGTATAAACTCTTTTGCAAGAATTAAACCTTATGAAATTGCCGTCTTGCGATGAAATCGCAGGACGTCTTTACACTTTCATGTAAAAACCCATTGATCTCATCTTAACTTTTCTCTTTTGTCTTGATGCCTCTGTATAATTTTCGTCACGCGACAATATGACAGCCTAAATTTTCTTGCGATCATAAAGCCCATGACATTGCCGTCTTTAGACACTTATCATCTCCCTAATGGAGGGTGCCGCCCTTATCTTCCCCCTGGCTTCCCCTTCAAGGAGGGAACATCGGACATACAAGACTAGCTCCCATCCAGATTTTCCAACAACCAACTGTTTTCGCAGCCTCTTGTCCTTTATGCCTATATGGCTTATAGTTACAAGACTGCACCCTAAGTGGGGTTTTCTTCGGGCCAAGTGCATCATAGCCAAGACTTACCAAGAATGGCCAGGGTAGTTTCGTACGCCCGGGCACCCTTGGATCAACCGTGTACCTCGGCGCCTTGGTCATACTTTGCACTTCTTAGAAGAGATTCTCAGTCGTCCAACCAGGGTATAACCTCATATAGTTGGAAATCCAAGATCTCTCTCCTGGATAGGTTTTCTTTAACCCCAACATCTGCATGACTCAGGTTCCAGCAGCGGTATAACCTTATCCCTGAGTCATGTAAAGATATACCCCCTTATATGACGCACTATTAGGTCTTACATTTGCCTCTTGCGAAATTGTATCCGCGAACTAAGATGCACGCCATAAAGGTTCGTCCCATTCTATTAATCTCTGTGAAATTTTATTCGCGTTTCTCGCGAGTATTGTAACTCTGATAAAATTTCATTTCTTTGATCTTCTTGTAAAATTTTGCAATTATTTCAAACAGAGTACTCTTTTGAATTGTATTTTCTTCAAACAAATTATGCGTAAGCTTTTTAAAATTTCATCATTTTACCTTTCTACTTACTATTTTTTGGTTCTGCTTTTCTGTTACGTTTTGCTGCTTTTTCTTTTTCTGCGATACGCTCGCCATTAACTTCCTCTCGCATTTCTATTGTATCAATCATTAATCTTTCACATCTCTGTCGTTGCTTGATGTTGTATTTCCAATTTCTATTCTTCTCAGCTCTTTCCTCGTAAGATTTTACATCAATCTCATAACATTTCTTGCTTTCTCCCCAATCTCCCTTAATAATTCCAACACCATTAGGATGAGGAAATTTAACACACTGGTGGAAAGTAGATGTTACACCTAATATCCCATGTAGCCAAGGTCGACCAATTAGGGCATTATAAGGTGATTCAATGTCCACAACACAAAACAAGATCTTTGAAGATATTCCTTTTAATGGAATCCGCATTGCAATTTCCCCTTTTGGTTTGTTAGTTGTCCCATTAAAGCCATAGATTTTATATGTTGATGGTGTTAGATCTTCGTCTCTTCCACCCATGGTTTTGTAGGTATGATAAAATAAGATGTCGACTGAACTGCCTGTGTCTATTAGAACTCTATTGATCGCCCAAGAGTCTTCAGTTTCATCATCATTTTCTTCATCTTCTTATTCTATTTGCTTTAGATTTATCTCTAACCTTACCACCAATGGGTTATCATGCTGCTCGCCTGGCTCTGGTATTTCTTGTGCAGTGAAAGATATGGTTTACTTTTGCCATTCTTCTAACGGCGAGGCTCTCGCAATATTCATTATCTCTTTTCCATCTGTGTCTCTCGCGAAGACTTTGCTTAGAACATTATCATGGAAATCCTCAACTGTTCTGGATGAATGTACAACGGAATTGCAAAACAAATTCTTTGCTTTAGCCCCAACTTCTATTACGAATGTTTCCGCTCCTTTTACAGTATTTACCCTGCGAATTTCTGGTGCTGGAGGAAATCGCTGAGATTGTGGATGTCCTACTAAAAAGTGGTTTAGCTTTCCTTAGTCAATCATCCTTAAAATTATTCTCTTTACATTCCTGCAATCATTTACTGTGTGTCCATGAAAGTGATGGTAAGGACAAAATTCTTGACTACGATTATTAGGATGTGTTTTTTTTTTCATATTCCATGGTGATGGTATATTTTCCATCAAAATGATAACTTCCTAGATTTTTTCTATACTAGCATTTAGAGGTGGCATCTTAATTTCTTCCCATATTATCTTCTGATTACCTTGGCTTCTGAAATTGTTTTGCCTCTGTCCACCATAAGTTTCTTGCGGATGATCAAGCCTTTGAATCTTACTATTCCCACCGCGATTGTAATAATTCTTCTCCATTTCATATTCTTCTTGATCTCGACTTCCCATAGCTACCAACTTCTGCTGGTTATCAATTTCCATTTTCTCTTGTTGTGTTTGCGAGCTGCTCGCCACATTGTTAATCATTTTAGTAAGTAAACTCCCATTTGCTGCTATTGAACTGGTATTCGCGATTGGATATGATTCCATCTCATTTTTTTTTTCCTCCAAGGCAATGTATTCCTCCTGTAATTTCCGCAGCTCTGTCATAGTGATTATGAAAATTTGTATGTACAACAGATTGGTCGCGAACATTGCATTGACAAAAGATAAGATAAGATATCTCTCGTCTACTCTTCCTGCCATCTCACTGCACATTGTCTTCCATCTTATGGTTAAATGTTTCAGACTCTCGCCAACTCTATGTTTTAACCCAAACACATCTTCAATACCTGGCCGCGATGAATTGTTGCTTATATATGCTCCCAAAAATGTAGCTTGCAGATGATCAAATGAAGTTATATTATTTTTTAGCAATCCCTCAAACCATTTTAGCGCCTCACCAGTTAAGCTAGATGCAAAATACTTGCACAATACAACATCATGATTCTCCCATTGCAGCATACACCTAACATAAGCCTTAACATGTTGTACGGCATAGGTAGTTCCATCAAAAATGCTGGTTAATGCTGGTAAGTTGCACTTTGGAGGTATTCCTCTTAACTGTACTTCTTGAGTGAATGGAGTTCTTGCAGCTTCTTCAATAGCTTCATCAAGTTGCCTTCTACCTCCTTCTATTCTGTTATTTATTATTCCCCTCATCTCTGCTAATTCTCTTAAAATTTGCTCGTTCGCAGCTGAATTTGGTTCTATTGGTCTTTTCAATGCTGCTTCCCTTCTCCTGCGTTCATGTACTTCTTGTCTTGCGAGATCTTGTGTATCTTCATCTACATCCACATTCCTTCTTCTGCGATCTTCTGCTTTACCTTTTTTTTGCCATCGCAGCTGATTATATTGTCTATTTTCTTCTCTGCGAACTTCTTCATTTCTCATCGTTTCTCTTCGCTGTCTTTCTATTCTCCTTTGTATTCTATCATACTCTTCCTGAATATTATTATTATGGCGATTTTGCGTCCGTCTCCTTTCTCGATTTTCATGGTTATTTTGCCGTATTGCTTCTTGGAATTCTTGTTCTTCTACCTCTGCTCTAAATCTTTCTCTCTCGCAAGCTAGACGTGCTTGTTCAGCATAATGTCTCTCAATTTCTTCCACAATTATTCTTCGATTTCTCTGAATCTCTCGCCCATGTAATATCCTCATACCTTCTTCTGGATTATCTTCATCATTTTGGTTATTTTCATCCTCTTGATTTCTATTATTGCGCCTATCTTCCATAGTTTCACCTCGCGGATCTTGGCGATCTTCAATTACCTCTTCTTCTCTATGACGTTGCTCTTCATTTGGATTTTGTCTTTCTTCTCGAATATTTTCTCTAGCATTTCTTATTGGGGAATTTCGCCTTAATTCTTCTCTTAATGATCTTGAATTTGATCTAACAGTACTTCTTGATCTTCTACCTTGTAATCTCAAATTCTCCATTCTCAACTCGTGATTTTGTCTTGTTAAATTTGCACGCTCTTCCGCCTCTAATCTTCTTTCCTCTTGTATTCTTTGTCTTGGATCATCTGCTATTTCATTTTCGCCTTCTCTGTGAATTAATCCTTCAACCACTCCTTGATTTCTTTCTTCTCTTCTTCCATTTCTTAATTGTTGATCTTCTACATCTTCCATCGAATCCGATCTCCAAGTATGCACACTCACTCTATCATAATCCACATTTCTATCTTGTATCGGTGTTTGTTGATTCGATTGTGGAATTTGATTTTCTCCTTCAATCCTTGTTCTATTTCTTTCTGTTCTTATCCTTGAAGATTCTCCTAATTCATTTGTTTTTTCTCCTGCAAGTATTTTACTCCTCCTTACAGTTGTTGGTGGTTCTGATGTATTTCTTCTTCTTCTAGCCATTTCTTCAACTCTAACAATTTCTTCAAATCTTCAAGTTGTAATTAGAGATTTCTTAGCTTGATTCTCCCTGTTTTGGGCGCCAAAATGTAGTTGCAGGAAATCCCACACTACACCCTTGTTATGATCTTGTTATATTCAACTCACAATTGAAGATTAAAAACGACACTTTTATTATTTTGTTCTCAGAAATATTTACAGAAATGGAAGAATTCAAGATTACAACTATTCTCTTGAAGTTTCTCTCTCCTTAAGACTTTCTTAACTCTCCAAAATACATCATCCTTTTCTGGACATATTGGGTCTATATTTATAGGGTAGTTACATAGTGGATGACAGCTAAGTTTTCCTATTATTTCGGATTGGTTCTGCGATTGTACCGCGATAGTTACAATATTCATTCTCGCAAGATTTATAACCATCGCGGGACAGACATGCTTTTCTTATGTTTTCTTCAATCGTCAGCTATTACGTCACTCTTTTGACTACTTTTGTGACACTCGCAAAGTGTAGTTGAAGATCTTGCGGTGATGCTCGCTGGGAAGTGTTGTTAATCTCGCAGAGAAGTGTTGTAGCGATATTCTGGTCCTATAGTGGTTATGTCTAAAAACGATGTTCGTGAACTTATCTAAATTATTTAAGGAATGCTATTGCAAACCGTGGCTTTATAGTTTATGAATTGAGTCGAGTGAATCACATCGTTTTTGCTTCAATTGTGTCTTGTGTAGTACATAAGATCTCATAGCAATTTAACAACTCTCTAACTAGTTCATTTGAGTCATTTGTACTAGTTATGGTGAAGAAGAATATGATTGATATGAAAGTTATCATTTGGCTAACCATTTGGTTGACTATTATTGAACCAACCATTCTACACGTTTGGGTACGGTTACACAAACCCATAATCGTCAAGTACATGTATGTATGGCAAGCTAAGTTTTTGATCTAACGATTGAGAGATATTAGCTTGTATCTAATCAGGTTTTTATCTAACAATGAATATTGAATGCTTTGTTACTAAGCTAACATTTATTGCAAACCCTAATTTGAAAGACTATATAAGGGAGAACTCTACCAACTGGGAAACCTAATCCCCACACATTGTGTGTGATACTAGTTTTCTAAGCTAGAGTCGATTATCCTTTAACCTTTGGTTTTCTTCTCCTAAAACCAGGTTAACAACTTAAAGACATCATTGGGATTGGGAAGCCAGACCGAAACTACTTTTCTTATAGTTATGTGATTTGATCTTGTATCTTCTATCGTACGAGTACAATTGTAATAATTGGCTTGATATTTTTGTCTCCGATAGGCAAGATATAAAAGTAGTCACAAACACTTCGTCTCATTATTTGTGATTCCTCAATAATCTTCTTCGCTACGTCGATTAAGTTTATTGTGAGGTGATTGATAAAAATGAGCAGTTTTTCGAGAATATAAGTCTTGTTTTATCAATTGGTTCCTGTTCACCTTGATTTATCAAAAGATGGAACAAAACTCATAGGTTTATTCGTGGGAGACGAATTTATCTATCCTTGTAGACTTTTCTGTATGATACATATTTGTTTATTAATGTCTTCGACTTTGGATCGTAGCAACTCTTGGTTGTGGGTGAGATCATCTAATGGAATCAAGTGCCTAGTATCCTGCTGGGATCAGAGGCATAGTAGCATGACTGTACCTTGGATCAGTGTGAGATTGATTGGGGTTCAATTAGCTTGGAGTAGGCTAGTGTCTGTAGCGGGTTAATACAATGTATGTTTAATCTGGACTAGGTCCCATGGTTTTTCTACATTTGCGGTTTCCTCGTTAACAAAATTCTGGTGTCTGTGTTATTTCTTTTCAGCATTATATTTCGGTATATAATTGAAATAATACAGGTTGTGCATTGTTCAAACAATTAGAATATCCGACCATCTTGGTTGTTGATTTAAATTGATTGACACTTGGATATTGGTCTTTGGTACAATCCAAGTTATCTCTATTAGATAAAGACTCACAGATTTCTATTTGCTTGAGTATTGATCAAATTGAGAGATTGAGATAATAACTCCTTGAGATGTTTTCTATTGATTGAGTCTGACTATCTAGTTGATTCCTTTAGACCCCCGCTTTTTTACTTCATACACCCCACAACTATTTTAACGAAGCAAGTGATCTTTTAAAATATTACTGGAAAAATGATTCTACAGATATTTTTAACAAGTATTTTGTTATGTCCAAATCTATTTTTGTATACTCTATCAAAAAATTCTTGAGTGAATTTCGAAAGATATTATTAGGGTTTGTTAATAATAGAGTAAACAAATTTTTTGACATGAATATATGATCAATTCATAATATAGATCCAATCCACGAAAAACCAGTTTTCCAAAATAAAGAGCTAGATACACAATCAGATTTGTTTCCCCATAAGTCAAGGTTTCCGATTTTGGAAGAATTTCCTAAAACTAGTTATTTCCGGAATTTGATAACTTTACTCCTTATAAAAGAAGATTATTTTGTGTTGTTCTTACAAACAACCTGGGAAAGATTGTCCGGAATCAAAACTAGGATTCTTCATACGTTTTTTAAAAGTATGAGAAAATATAAATCAAGAAATAATGAATCGTCTGATAACCGTGTCAGATATGATGATATTGAAAGGATCATATTTCCTTACAAAATAGAAGATAAACATGAGTTTACCTCGTTTATTGATAAATCATGTTTTCAGAAATACAATGCTCTCAAGAAAATAGAGTTTACTGCCGAAAACAGATTTGATCCAGAAGTCCAATAAAAGGATTATGTGAAGTTTGTTCAAAATCGGAATTGGGGGAAGCTTTTTGATTCTGAAAAATACTCACCTGATATGGTAAGAATTGTGTATGCTAATATTCACAATGTCGACCATAAAAAACTTACATTTGTTACTTTTGTTGGTTGCAGACTCTACTATGTTGATCGTAAAACAATTTATAATATCATCGAATATAGTGTGGAATTTAATCATCTGATTACCAGAGTTCAAATTGAACACGATGCCATTTCAACACATTTCATTGGAAGATCGATTGACTGGGAAAATTGTAGATTACAAACAAAGAATATACCTTTTTATCTAAAGGTATTCAGTAAACTTGCTTTAGCAACCCTATTTGCAAGTATAAGAGATAGGTAAGTTTGGAATAAGGATTTTGCAGAATTCGTTTATTTTCTGTTAAAAGAAGGTTCTCAAATTGATCTATGTGGAATCATTGTCAGCCAAATGATCAAGATATCTGATTCTATTTCATCTCCAGGAGTCAAGAGACATCTCGGTTTTTCATGTATAATTACAAAGATGTGTGAATTTATCGTGGGAAATGACTTTGATGATATGAGAAGAACTAATGATGTCTCTAAAAAGACTATATGTCGAATGATTGGAGGTCAAACCAGAGATAAGGCCGTTGAAAGAATTTTACCAAATTCCAACAACAAGTATCTTCTTGTTCATCATGAAACTCTTGGTAGACAACTTGACTATTTTCAGAAACAGTTGGCCTTTGCTTCTCGAAAAGATCCAGAAACTCTTAAAGGTATTATAAACATTAAATCGAAGTTTTGGAAAAATGAAGGTAACCAAGAATCGAAAATAGAAAAGACCGTTAAAAAGTATTTGGTGACAAGGAGGGTTCTACCCATTAAATGTCTCAAGAAAGAAAATAGACATCAGTTTTTCATTATTGTATAAAGTTTATTTCTGAATAAAACTATCTAGTATTTATGAATAAAATTATTATTTTATGATTTTTCTTGTGATAGTTTTTAGATTACATAGCATGTGCTTAAATGCTTTATATTATTGCTATGTGTATGGGATGTTTGATTTCGGTTTTCTTAACCTTAATATTCGATCTCATATGATGAGTGAACCCTTATTACTAAAAACCGTTTCAACCTTTCTCTGATAAAGGTTGCTTTTGTTGTTGTTCTTTTGTTCTTGCGAGAGGATGACAACACAATGGGGGAGAGTTCTAACTTGAACTTGCGCTTAATGATATATCTTTCTCGGGAGAAGAGGATGCAGAATCTGAGGTAACAATTTTTTTATTTAATCGTTTTCCGGTTTAAGAAAAGCTTTAATTTATTGCATATATTTTGCTTTTGCTTAACAAAATTCGGTATAATTTATGTTTATTCCATTATGTGTGTATGGATGTATGTGTGTGTGATTCAATTATTTCCGGTTAAGAAATATTGGTTTGATATCTTTTTTTATTTTTTGGTATCAATGGTTTTAGACTTAACAAAATTTCGGTGCAATTGCGATGCTTTAATGTTTATGTTTGTTTCAATTGCTTCCGGTTAAGAGAAATAATTGTGGTAGTCAATTTATTTGGTATGTATGTATTGTTTATGGATTAACAAAATACAGGATCATTTGTTTAGTCCAATTCGATCCCGGATAAGAGAAACTAAGTTAATTCCGATCTTAGTCAGACTTATCAAAGTAAAGGATTCGGTTATTCAAGTCTAATCGAATGCCTTGACAAGAAATATTAGTTAACTAACCTAGTATTTGTCTTGTCTAAAGTGTAAGGTCTAAGTTATTGTCTGAATAATTGGAGCCTGATGAGAAAAATAAAGTTAATTCTGATCTTTATTTTGGTCTTATCGAAATAAGAGATTGTATTTGTGCAATCGGTTTAGCAAGGGAACTAAGTTTCTTAGTCAATTTTTTAAACTATTAGGTAAAATTTCTTCGGGCAATTGTTTCCTTGATAGCATATTAAAACCAAATTACTTTTAGTTTCGGTTTTGATATTGGTTATCTAAAATGGTATGTGAAACCTTCGTGCTTAACTTTTATAGGTTGTACAATTCTTTTAGATTTATAAGATCCTTTCGGTTTTAGTATTTGCTCGGACCTTTGTCATTTTGTGACAAAAAGGGGGAGAAAAATATGGAGTAAACAAGTAATTTCTAATCACTTAGGAAAGGACAACTGTGCTTAAACGTTATAACTAACGAAAAAGTAAAGCATTGACTAAGAGGGAGAAACATATCATATGATGATTGTAGTTATTTGGACTACAAAAGGGAAATAACAAAGATGTACGGGTTAAAAATCTACATATCTTACCTTTAGGGGAAGTATTAGCTTTGTTATTTAAATGTCAACAACGGCATTTATGTATTGAATATATGCAAGTTATTGTGTTTTTGAAACTTGGATTCAAGCGTATGTATAATGAATTTTTGTAATTTGTTTATCCATATGTATTAATAGTTTTGTCACTAAAATTGACAAAGGGGGAGATTATTAGAGCATAGCTCGGTTGTCATATTTTAGTGAATCAAAACTCAATTAAAGAGTCGCTTGATTATATACTAGAGACAACTTCGTATAGGTTAGACTAGAAAGATTAGAATTATGAGACATAAAAGTATTACTTGAAGACTTGAAGAATGTAAATAAGTAACAATCTACATCGACGACATCATCCTTCCTCTTGAGGTTAGTAATATTTTGACTTGAACTGTTTCATTCCCAATGTATCTTTCAAGTCGTGCTATATTGAAAACATAACTGCGAAGCTATGAATGATTATACTCTAGTAGACATAGTATTAAGGTATTAGAATACGAAGTATCACGCTTATCTTTTGAACTTCGTATATAAGACATCGACATAATCGTATGAATGCTATTGTGATTATGTGTATGGGTAAAGGTGAAGATTTCATCATATGAAACAATGTTTACATTCGTTTAAAGGAAGTAAATTCATGAACTTGTTTTATGAATCGAAAGGGAAATCGCTAGGCTTATTGGTATTGTTATTCATTACATATTTTTAGATTACCAATATGTGTGAGTTAGTAGAACCTATCATAACGTTTTATGTATCTTGGTAAAACTAGTCACAATGCATGACTTGTGTATTGGTATGACTTTTATTAGTGTAACCGATACTAAGTAATCATCTAAGATGGTATGATCGATATTTTTAATTGGTGTAACCGATCCTGGTAATTAGTATGACCAATCACAAAAGAGTTGTGTAATCGATCCTTGTAATTGGCACAACCGGTCCTGGTAATTGGTGTAACCGATCCTAGTGACTAGTGTAACCGATCACAAGTAATACCATGAGAATATGGTAAACGGTCCTGGTAATTGACATAACTGATCCTGGTAACTGATGTAACCGGTCCCAGTAACCACATTAGGGTAAAACCGATCCTTGTGTTTGGTCGAACCGTAAACCCATGATTTATGTATTGATATTTGATGAATCACATAGTTGTTCTTGGAATACAGATGAACCAATTCTAAACTTGTTTGGAAGTGTGGTATAATCGGTTCCAAGATTATAAATATGAAAAAGGATTTACAAAGAAATAAGATGTCGACATACTTTGAACATGTTCACTAACTCTTATCTTTTATTGTTCAAAGATAAGAGTTAATAGCTCAAGGAGATCCCTGGCCAAAATAAGTTGAGAATCTTTTAATTAAGGTTGTTAATTTTATATATGCTTTTTAATTACCAGTAATTAAAATGCATATCTCTGGAAAATAAAAATTGGTAATGTGCGTTTACTAATTTGAGATTTTCTAGTGAAATTTCGGTAATATTGGACAGAGCATTTCCAGGAATTATGAAAACCGTTTTTGGAAATATATTGCAGGTGTTTATTGAAGATTTAAGAAGATTTGAAGACAAAGAAGATTTCTTGTTGGTTTCATAATCTTTGGTGTGCACAAAACTTGATCGGCTGGGATCCAACTATAACCGGTTTATCTTTGATAGTTTTGATTGATTAGTTGCGTAGATAGGCATAACTATATAGTATCTTGGTAGATCCAATATTTGATTGCAAAATATAAACTCTGCTACTTTGGTAGTTGTTGGATAGATAGATCTAAACCCGACAAAGGAGTTTATTTGATTAAACATAAGAGTCTTTATCTAACTCATATCACTAAGATTGAATAGAGTTGTTACCGAACAGATTTGTTGTTCCTTTACTGTTTGGAATACGAACCAAATGAATTGTTCTAGTGCATGCACTTATCGAATGTCGGAAGCGCAGGGATACTGAAGAAACTAGGTGAACTAAAGGTTTAGTTTCTTGGTCTCAACTATATGAAGTTGGTTTGATTTTGTATAGCGGCTTAATTATGAGAGTATTCAATTCTGTACTAGGTCCCTGGGTTTTTCTGCATTTGCGGTTTCCTCGTTAACAAAATCTCGCTGTGTCATTTACTTTTTTTTTCCGCAATTATGATTGTTGTTATTATAATTTAAAGTAAATTACACAAACGTTAACTTCATATTACTTGATAGTGATCCTATAGAGTTTGGTTAAGTCCGAACATATTATCAATTAATTACACTTTGATTGTTGTATTGTCTTAATATCGTATCCATAGACGATCACACAAATTGTGAATACCGATTCGTTGTATTGTCTCGACTCAGTCCATAGACAATCACTTTCGGTAAGAGGACTTATAGGTGGAAAAGTTTAAGATTGTGGCATATTTGGGTACCCTCGTCTTTTCACACTTCAACAGGGAGAGCCTTTATAGATGAAGAAGCTCGTGTGATTTCTGAATGTCTATTAGAATAAATCAACAATCCAATTTCGTCATGTGTGAAGATCTGGAACGATTCCACCAAAATCGAGTAAAAGAAGGTTCAGCCACGGTTCACCAACACCAACCTCCTTACCCTCCGGATGTCCAATGAGTTCTTCTTCCAAGAGGATATTTCTCTCCTCAATTCTCCCTTTATGACGGTACTGGTAACGCTCGTGAACACATCTCTCGTTTTTTGGAATCACTAGGAGAGCACGAATACAACCATGTCCTACGCCTAAAGGGATTCTCAAAATCACTTACTGGGAGAGTGAAAAGCCGAGGGCACCCCAAATATACCTCAAGCTATTACTTTTCCTTCCTATAAGTCCTTTCCCCGAAAGTGATTATCTATGGACTGAGTCGAGACAATACAACAAATCGGTTCACGCTTTGTGTGATCGTCTATGGATACGAGATCGAGACAATACAACAACAAAGTGTGTTTACTTGATACAAAGGTTCGTACTTAACCAAACTTAATAGGATTCATGTATCAAGTAAGTAGGAATTAACGTTTGTGCAATTTACTTTAATTATAATAAAACAATTATAATGCGGAAATATAAAGTAAATGACACAACAATATTTTGTTAACGAGGAAACCTCAAATGCAGAAAAACCCCGGGACCTAGTCCAGAATTGAATACTCTTAGGATTAAGCCGCTATATAAAAAAAGACAACTTCGTATAGTTGAGGCCAAGAAACTAAACCTATAGTTCACCTGAAAAAGCGGGGCTCTAACAACACCACCCAATATTTCGATTAGCATTCTGTATGGACAACTTCGAGTTGTTTTCTAGAGAATCAACTAGACAATTAGACTCAATCAATAGAAAATACTCAAGGAGTTATTATCTCAATCTCTCAATTTGATTTACTCAAGCAAATATGATTCGCGAGTCTAATCAAAGAGAGATAACTTGGATGGTACCACCAATATCCAAGTGTCAATCAATTTAAATCAACAACCAAAATGGTCAGATATTCTAATTGATTAAACAACGCACAACCTGTATTATTTGAATTATATAAAAATATAATGCGGAAAAGAAATAACATAGACACCAGAAATTTTGTTAACGAGGAAACTGCAAATGCAGAAAAACCCCGGGACCTAGTCCAAATTAAACATACACTGTATTAAGCCGCTACAGACACTAGCCTACTCCAAGCTAACTTCGGTCTGGACTATAGTTGAACCCCAACCAATCTCACACTGATCCAAGGTACAGTTATGCTCCTACGCCTCTGATCCCAGTAGGATACCATGCACTTGATTCCCTTAGCTGATCTCACCCACAACCAAGAGATTCTACGACCCAAAGTCGAAAACTTTAATAAACAAATCTCTCTCACACAGAAAAGTCTACAGGTAATAGATAAATTCGTCTCCCACGAATAAACCTACAAGTTTTGTTCCGCCTTTTTATATATCAAGGTAAACAGGAACCAATCGATAAAACCAGACTTATATTCCCGAAGAACAACTCAGTTTCATCAACCACCTCACAATAAACTTAATCGACGCAGCGAAGAAGATTATTGAGGAATCACAAACAATGAGACGAAGATGTTTGTGACTACTTTTATCTTGCCTATCGGAGATAGAAATCTTAAGCCAATTATTACAATTGTACTCGTACGATTGTGTTGATGGTGGATTTTCATTTTAGGCTAAAATTGTAAAAGCTAAAAAATTATGCGCTAACATCTTGTAAAATATAAAGACATTAATAAGTGATGAATACTTCTTCACTTTACTAATTCACCTAGAAAGGAGCATGTGGAAACAATCCCAGTCTGTGAATTAAATACAGCATTATCAATTAATGCATAAACAGCCTTATATTTCCTGTACTCATTATCAGTGCGTCATGACGACTGAGTGTTGTTATCAGCAGAGCAACACGTACCTCCAAGCATTATAATGAAGCATGTATGAAATACCCATACAAGATGCAACTCTCGGTGTGCTATACTAGCCCAATTGAGCATATTCAAATATGGACTGACCAAATCAGTCTCAGAAACGATCACGACCATCCAACTTCACCAGCATGAATTGGATAGCTCAGATCAGATCCAGGAACCCAAGCAGGTATTGGAGTATTCACTACCGAACCAATGCGGGCCCCGCATGGTCGGCCTCCCCAAAAGATTAGCATAGCTTGCCAAAACGTCCAGGCCAGAGCAGTATGGACGGAAAACCCTAAATTAGGGTTTGCGGCACATGTAATGTGCCGCAAAATAGTCTCAACCATCCATCTTCACATGTATAGATGGAGGGTGTAGATGTAGATTCAAAGGGCCCAGAGCATGTCAACACAATCACTATGGGCCCGCCTAAATTCCTGACCGATCGGTCAGGACCAACCCTGGTTGGTCATCCCAATTCGTGCGCCCGAACAGAGCATGACGCATGGTCGTGAAACCCAAAATTAGGGTTTTGAACATCACGAGCGTCCATTTTCTCCGGCACGAATGAAGGGTCCAAGGTTAGATTAAGCTGGTTCGGTCATACCAACATGACCACCGTGGGCCCATATATCCCCTCACCTGATCATCCAAGGCATACCGTGCCTGGTTATCCCAAATCGCACGCCCAAACTAGCGTGGTCACACTTCCCAATTGCAAACTAATATCGATCACTCAACTTCGTCGGACAATTTGAGTGGCTTAGATCACGTTTTCATGGGACAATCAGGTATAGGCGTGAACACCAGCCTACCACCTACACACCAGACCAATCAGCTAAGATCGACCAAGATTGGTCATCTTGGAATGCGCGCCCGAAGTTGGCACGATGTGCGGCTTTTGAGGCACCAGTTTTCTGTCGCAAATTGATCTCGACCGCTCAACTTCGTCAGACGAATTTAGTGGCCCATATCACACTTTTGTGAGACAATGGGGTATTGGAGCCTACACCGTCATTCCATCTACACGCATGTATGATCGGCCAGCCAAAATCGTATCCCAAGTTTGGATTCGATCAGGCTGAAGAGTGGTGCTTGCGCACCTCCTCCAAAACCCTAATTTCACCAACGGTCGCAGATGAGTATCTCAAAGATCATCTCGTCCGTCCAACTTCACCGGCTTGGTTATACATCCCGGGTCAGGAGTTTATTGGTCAGTGCGGCATCATGGTGATCACCATCCATCACTCTACCACACCATGTGGTTGGTCAAGGAATGACTTGCTTGCTCAACCTCCGAACCATCACATGAATTAGTATGGATATGAGGCAACTTTGAGATGCTCAAACAACGATGTTTCATACATGCTGGATACACTCGATGCAGTACCTGCATAGAATGCGCACGATACTTCACAAGTATCAACTTCCTAAATAACGTAGTTATTTAATCTAGCATTACATGCTAATTTTTATGGGTCCGACGATCCACACGCTCGAGACGTCAATCATTTCACAAACTGGGGGATACATACTGGGGTATTGGTCTGGCGGTTTATAGCATGCAGCGCACATCACGCCATCACAAGAACGTGTCAGGAAGTCATGGATGGTTAGTGATGATGGGAGAAGTGGGAAAGACTAGTCGTGTGATACTAACACATTACTCCACTACTCCATCACTCCACTTTCTCCACTTCCCACGATATACGAGGGTTAGGCTAAAAGACTTGTATAAATAGGTTCTCCATCCTATTTTTCAAACAAGACAAGATAACAGAAACAAGTGTTGATACAATCGTATTCAAACACCGGAAATGATAGCTTACATCTTGCAAGACAGTTCAGCTTTCTGATACAATTCATACATAGCCAACACCTTCACATTCTCAACACCTTCTTCGCTTCCCTCCCTTAGATCAACCCCATCTCCTTCACTTTGTGACCGAAACAAGTCTGGAACGGCCATTTCTTGGTTTAGGCCGGATTTACAAAGATTGATTTCTCGAATCTACAACCACTCACCGCGCAATGCATTTGTTTAAGGTTTAGATTCATTCCTCATCCACACACCCCAAATTACCAAAACCGGCAGGAATATTTTTCACCCATAAATAATTGGCGACCACAGCGGGAGGTTAATCTCTCGGTTGTAAAGTCAATTTCTTCAATACCATTCAATCAATTTGGAGATGGTTGGTCTTTGGACCGCCTCGACAGTCTCGAATCCTGATGGTTTCTCCAACGGATATACCACTCCTCCTAACGACGTACCTGACGGCATGATCATGAGATTTCCAACATTAAGCGAGCTAGCACGGGTACATGAGATTCACACGAAGAACATGGAGCTAATCAAAGAAGTGGTAAATGACATACTTGATCTCCTCATCAAGATGATGTCAGAGATGAGCGTTCCAGAGACCTCTACACCGGAGACTAGTTCCCCTCAGATCAACATCTTTATTACGAACCAGAGACCAGAGGATCAGGAAGCGGCATCTCTAGTGAAAAGTTTGTATGAACTCTTAAACCTCTCGAATAATCAATGGGCGGAGACATTTGCTGCAATTAATAAAATAGCTATGGACATATACCTGACTCCTTCACGTCCGGAAGTCCTAGATGCATCGGAAACATCTGTAAATAATGTTACATTTACAGAAGACGACATGATAGCAGAGGAAGGTCACAACCAGGCCCTACATGTTACCACACGCATCAAGGGTTCAGAGTTCAGGAGGCCCCTCATCGACACAGTAGCGTCTTCGAACGTGATTACTCTCAAGACTCTCAGGACAGCCAAGGTTAGCCCATGCAAAATTTTACGACAGCCCACCACAATGACGGACTTCGAAGGAAACCAGACTAACACATACGGGTATGTCAATCTAAATTTGTCAGTAGGACCCGTTCAGTCGAAAGTGAAATTTGAAGTCATAGAAAAGGAGATGGACTACCATATGATACTAGGGAGACCGTGGCTTCATGACAATAAGGTCATCCCTTCAACGTATCACCAGTGCCTGAAGACCATGATGAATGAGGAAGTCATACGTATTCCTGCATCATTGTCTCCATACGTGCCAATATGCGGAGTGGAACTGTTTAAGCCAAAAGAAACTCCGCGGGAAAGGTCAGACAAAGTCATGTGCACCCCACTACCCACGTGGGCTTCAATCCAGGAAGAATACCAACTTGCATCACTGGGGGATAACCACCACGACACACCTTTTCTGACGAGGCATCCATATTTATCCGGTGAAGTTTCAACCCATGCCCACGCCAAAAGGGAACGCACTTTCGAGGAAAGCTGTGATCAAAAGGGGAAGACAATATATCGGCATCGCTGTTAGCAATTATAAGGAGAGACTGGTACCCATTATCTCCGCCCAGTTGAATGTTACAAAAATGAAGAAACACAAGAGGATGTATTAGATGCTCCGCGACAGCTACAAGATGGCACCAACTCCACAATTGACAAACTCGATATTGTTAACATCGGGAATGAAGAATCTCCAAGGCCTGTCTCTATCAGTTCGACTCTGTCTGTGGACAAACGTGCGAGTCTTGTCCAACAACTCAAGGAGTACCAAGATGTGTTTGCCTGGACATACGATGAAATGCCAGGTCTAGACGAGAAATTAGTCACCCATCACCTTTATGTCATACCTGGATCCAAGCTAGTGAAGAAATCTCCGAGGCAATTCAGACACGAAGTGGAAGAGAAAATCAAGAATGAAATTCAGAATTTGCTAGTTGTTGGCTTTATCATACCTATCCATCATCCGACCTGGTTAGCTAATATGGTCCCAGTAAAGAAGAAAAATGAATAGATTCGGTGTTGTGTGGATTTCGGAGACTTGAACAAGTGATGCCCCAAGGATGACTTTCCTCTGCCTAACATCGACTTGTTAGTAGACCCCACCAGCGGACATGGCATATTCTCCTTCATGGATGGTTACAACGACTACAATCAGATAAGGATGTATGAGCACGATGCAAGTAAGACAGCCTTCCAAACCCCTCTTGGCAATTTTTACTATACTGTTATGCCATTCGGTTTAAAGAACGCCGGTGCAACGTATCAACGTTCTATGACGGCAATCTTCCACGACATGATGCATAAACAAGTAGAAGACTACGTAGATGATATTGTGGTCAAGTCAAGGGCTTGAGCAGATCACGCCAACGTCTTACATCTAGTGTTTGAGAGGTGTCGAGAATACAAGTTGAAAATGAATCCTTTGAAATGCGCTTTCGGTGTCTCATCAGGAAAATTTATGGGATTCCAAGTAACTGTGGAAGGGATCAAGGTAGACCCATCCAAGACTCAGGCTATCCTCACAATGCCGCCTCCACAAACTGTGAAGGAACTCCAAAGTTTCACGGGAAATATAAACTACATCCGATGTTTTATACCTGGTGTATCCCAACTTTCCGCCTCATTCACTCCCTTGCTGAAGAAAGGAGCTAGATTCGTTTGGACCGCAACCCAGCAGGAAGCTTTTCGAAAGATTCAATGAATACTATCATCTCCAGCCATCATGAAGTCTCCTATCCAAGGGAAGTCGTTGTATCTCTACATCGCCTTCAGTGACACCTCCGTAGGGTCTCTACTCGCTCAGGAAGATGATGAGGGATTCGAACATCCCATATACTACTTCAGCCGAATATTGAGAGACGCTGAACTCAGATACCCCAAAGCGGAAAAAGCATGTTTGGCCTTGATCCAATCCATTCAGAAGTAGGCATTACCTACTGTCTAATAGGGTGATACTCGTGTCTAAATATGATCCTGCAAAGTTTTTACCTTCAAAGCCGGTCCTGAAGTGAAGGACAGGCAAATGGCTTCTCCAAATTTCAGCGCTGGACATAACATGTACGTCACCTAGAGCTATCAAGGGTCAAGCAATTGCAGACTTACTGGAAGCATTTCCTGGAGAAGGAACTATAGGGCAACACGAAGATCTTCCTGGATAATTTCCATACATCTCTGTTTTGGAAGAAGAAGTGTGGCTCCTGTATTTTGATAGCTCTGCTACCCCTAGCATTAATACTGGAGGAGAGGGCATGGTATTAGTGTCTCCAACTAGGGAAGTATTCTCACATTCCTTCAAGATGTCCTTCGAATGCACCAACAACTCAACAGAGTATGAAGCTTTCCTCATATGGCTATCAATAGCTAAGCAAGCAGGAGTCACGTGTCTGGAGATAATAGGTGACTCCAAGTTACTGGTAAATCAGAAGAATGGAGTATACGCATTGAAGGAAGTAACACTAGCTCCATACCGATCAGAAGCGCAAAGTTTACTAAACTATTTTGCCGACGCAACCATAACCCATGTTGGACGCAACAACGTCAAACACACCGATTGTCTGGCAACACTGGCTTCCAAATTGAAGTTCGAAGGTTCGGAAGAAACCCTGACAGTAAAGAGGAGAACCATAGAATCGACATGGCTATCACAATACAAATACACCAAGACTGATGATTGGCGAACTCCAATCATTCAAGAGCTCAACAACTCACTTTCCCAAGGAAAGATACCTTGGACATGACGAAGCACAACTACAGCTGAATCGTGTTCACAATGAAATTTGTGGACAATCACTGGTGGTAATGCTTTACCGACGACTCCAACGTCTGGGATATTACTGGACAGAGATGGAGACTCAATCCAGACTACTTCAGAAGTCCTGCTCAAATTGCCAAGCACTGCCACACCAATTGGAAGTTTTTAATGTGAACCACACTGGGGACTGGAGAAAGCCATACATCAGCTATCTTCGTGACGGAACAACTTATTCCAATCAAAAGGATGCCATCAAGATAAAGAAAAAGGCCAAGTAGTTCGTATTCCACGAAGGGATCCTGTACCGCAAGAGTTTCAGAGGTAATATATTAAGATGCCTGGATGGGGTGGAAATTCTAGTCATTCTGAAAGAAACACACGAACGAGAACATCAAGGTAAGAGGAAACTATTTCTACAGATACACGAGAAATACTATTGGACGACCATAGAGGATGATGCGGCCGATTTTGTTCAAAGCTATCACAAATGCCAAATTCATGGGAACCTTGTTCACACGCCTTCCACCCCTTTGCACTCGATAAGAAGTCCGTGGCTATTCTATAGCCGGGGACTGGACATTATCGGGAAAATCAACCCGCCCTCATCGAAGCAGCACGAGGACATCATAACCGTGATAGAATACTTCACCAAATGGGTAGAATCCATTCCCCTGCGAGGAACTACAGGAGCAACAATTGCGGCTTTCATTAAAGAACATATCATTTGTCGTTTTGGTGTACCTAAGCATATTATCACTAATAATGGCACTCCCTTCGCCAATAAGCAGGTACGAGAGTTACTTGAAGGATATGGCATTAAATAGGTTTTCTCCACCATCTACTATCCTCAAGGGAACAATCAAGCTGAAAGTACCAACAAGACGTTTATCCGAATTATCAGTCGAACATTACATGACAATCCTAGGGAATGGCATGACTAGTTACCAATGACGATGTGGGCATACCGGACGTCACCTAAAAGCTCCATTGGAGTTTCCCCATATTCACTTGTTTACGAAGCGGACGTAATTCTCCCGGCAGAGATCAAAATCCCATCAGCCAGAATTGCAGCGGTAACCGGGATCCACTGGGACGAGGATGAAGCCTCGAACTCTAGAATAATGGAGTTAGACACTCTGGATTTCAGAAGAAACAAAGCGGAAGAACGCACTCAGGTGTACATGAATAGAATTTCCAGGGCATATAACAAAACTGTGAAATCATGTGTTTTCAAAGTGGGAGATTTGGTCTTGAAAACAGCCAAGCGCATCCAGCAAGACATGTCCGCACCAAAATTCTCACCAAAATGGGAAGGTCCTTACACAGTCACCAAGGCTTACAATACTGGCTACTAAAAGATCATTAAGGTGAACAGAGGTAGGCTAGAAGTGGTCATCAATGGAAAATGGCTCAATGCATATCATGGTTGACCATTGTCTGCTCTGTCTCGTGACGCTACAATGCAGGCATTTATTTTCATTACATGTTTGAATCATCAATTATATTCAAAGATGCATTAATGAAAAATCTGTTTCACCAATCAAAAACCAGTGCAATTTATTCCGCAAAGATGTTCAAAAGAATTTTTTTGACACAAACGTCATTAAAAATGAGGTAATACAGCTGAATGCGACTTAGAGGAGGCCATCTAGCAGATTATAGTTCCTTGAGAGCATCATCTCCAGTCTAGCTTGATATCTCGCTGTCATTTTCTTCAAGTCCTGTATTGCCTGCTCTACCTTCTTTGATTCCGCAGCCAGAGCCTTCTCCTCTTCCAAGATATCTTTCGCAGTAGGAACAACATTTACGAGGATACCAGCTCGATCAACCTTGATGATATCAAGATGCTGTCGCAACCAACCCACGTTAAACTCCATGGATTCACAGATAGATACCATATCCTCCCCACTTTTCGACGCTTGATTCGGCAACACTGCGGATAGAAATATTCTCCATCTCAACAACCATGGGAAGAAGATAGTTTACCGTGGTGACCAAAGCAGATGAATAGTACTGAACCACATTCCTAGTTGCGATATGGCCGTACTTTCTCCATAAATTTGTGTACAAAGGTACAAACTCCTTCCGCACTAAGAATCCACCGAAGTCTCGGTAGCTGGAAGATAAAAATTTCATGCGAACATCGAATGAAAGACCTGCATTGGGGTATTCATAAGATGAGATACCCAGATCAGCATCTTCGAGGTTCGCAGGGGTGGGCGTATTTGAGTTTGAAGGAAGAGGACTGTTTAAGTCGTCATCATCGATAACTGTCATACATGTTTCGGTGGGGTATCTCTGCAAGAAGGATAGGATTATTCACCTGATCATTATGAGGAACAAGCAATTATTCAGAAAAGGAAAAGAAGACGAACCGGTATGATCTTCTTGACTCGGAGAACACGAGCCGGGGATTCATTATGAAGCTCAGACGTAGATCGCGCATGCTTGACAGAAGATCCTGGGTGATACAAAGAAGATGATATACTATTGATCGACATGTTGGAGAGATAGAGTTTTCTGCAGAAAAATTTATCGGCAGTTTTAAACCCCGCATACACACTGAAGGAAACCCTAAGGGAGACCGATCAACTACAATGGAACTCGTCCGATGAATGAGGTCTCAACGTCGACCAAGTCGTACTTCTCCTCCAAACCCTAATCAGGATTTCCAGGGTAACGCCTGATGATGTTGACCTATCCGATAAATATACATTCACTTTAGCTTGGTCATTTCAGTATACAAATTTGTCACCATCTCATGCCTACCCCACAATAGTGTAACCATTATGTGCTAGGCATGGGACTTAATGTTAATGGTGGATTTTCATTTAAGGCTAAAATTGTAAAAGCCAAAAAAATTATGCGCTAACATCTTGTAAAAGATAAAGCCATTAACAAATGATGAATACTTCTTCACTTTACTAATTCACCTAGAATGGAGCATGTGGCAACAATCCCAGTCTGTGAATTAAATACAACATTATTAATTAATGCATAACCAGCCTTGTATTTCCTGTACTCATTATCAGTGCGGCATGACGACTGAGTATTATTCTTAGCAGAGAAACACGAACCTCCAAGCATTATAATGAAGCATGTACGAAATACCCGTACAGACTGCAACTCTCGTTGTGCTATACTAGCCCGATTGAGCATATTACTCTCGGTGTGCTATACTAGCCCGATTGAGCATATTTAAATCTGGACTGACCATGTCAGTCTCAAAAACGATCACGACCATCCAACTTCACCAGCATGAATTGGATAGCTCGGATCAGATCCATGACCCCAAGCAGGTATTGGAATATTCACTACCGAACCAACGCGGACCCCGTATGGTCGGCCTCCCCAAAAGAATGGCATAGCTTTCCAAAATGTCCAGGCCAGAGCAGTATGGACGGAAAACCCTAAATTAGGGTTTGCGGCACATTACATGTGTCGCAAAACAATCTCAACCATCCATCTTCACAGGTATAGATGGAGGGTGTAGATGTAGGTTCAAAGGGCCCAGAGCATGACAACACAATCACTGTAGGCCCGACTAAATTCCTGACTGATCGGTCAGGACCAACCCTGGTTGGTCATCCCAATTCGTGCGCCCGAACAGAGCATGATGCACGGTCGTGAAACCCAAAATTAGGGTTTTGAACATCATGAGCGTCCATTTTCTCCGGCACGAACGAAGGGTCCAAGGTTAGATTAAGCTGGTTCAGTCATACCAACATGACCACCGTAGGCCCATCTATCCCCTCACCTGATCGGCCAAGGCATACCGTGCCTGGTTATCCCAAATCGCACACCCAAACTAGCTTGATCACACTTCCCAAATGCAAACTAATCTCGACCACTCAACTTCGCCGGATAATTTGAGTGGCTTAGATCACGTTTTCATGGGACAGTGAGGTATATGCATGAACACCGGTCTACCACCTACACGCCAGACCAATCGTCCAAGACCGACCAAGATTGGTCATCTTGGAACACGCGCCCGAAGTTGGCACGAAGTGCGGCTTTTGCGGCACCAGTTCTCTGTCACAAATTGATCTCGACCACTCAACTTCGCCGGACAAATTTAGTGGCCCAGATCACACTTTCGTGAGACAATGGGGTATGGGCTCCTACATTGTCATGCCATCTACATGCATGTATGCTCGGCCAGCCAAAATCGTATCTGATAGACGCATTTATGTGTTTAATATAATCTCAATTATGTATATTGTTAGTGCTCGATTTTGTGCTTATTTTGGTATTTTATGTCTTTGTAGGTGTTTTTGGAGAAATAAGCCTTTGCGGCGAAATTGGCTCGAAAAGTGGGTTTTACGCTCATGGGAGAAAATTACTAAAGGCACCTCGGAAGTATGTTGGGGATGCCCCAGAAAAGTTATACAGACACCCGAGAAGAAATGCTAAAAGAACTCCAGCAGTGGATTAGAGGTAACCTAATTACTAAGGGGCATCCCATTTATAAGGGGCACTCAAGTTAATATTTACACCCCAGTGCTAAAGGCTCCAGCGAACTGGTTAGGGGGCAT
This sequence comes from Papaver bracteatum, assembly GCA_023529315.1. Classification (NCBI taxonomy): domain Eukaryota; kingdom Viridiplantae; phylum Streptophyta; class Magnoliopsida; order Ranunculales; family Papaveraceae; genus Papaver; species Papaver bracteatum. Next base: position 1,963,447 of record JAJJWX010000727.1, read on the forward strand.
CTTCATCTTCTCAGTTCAAATGAAAATTTGGCGGGAAATTATTTTCTCGCCTGTGTACTTTGGTGTGAAAAGTTTGGATGTGTTTTACGTGGACTTTCTCATGGGTTTGATTTGGTTTAGCCCTGTTAACGTAAAACAGGGTTCATACGTGTTTAAGACTCGATAAAAAAGGAGGTTTACACCAAGACAGGGCAATGAGATAGTTTACGGGATTTGCTGTGTCTATATTTTGGTATTTACGTGGAATGGAAGGAGAAAATATCCTCTGCTAGTTACAATTCTATCTTGGAAAATATTTCGAACTATAGGAAGGTTTCCATTCATCCACGACAAAACAAGTACAAGGAGATATTCTCGGAACATTTTACCAAGTCATATAAGGAAGTTACGTGAGGGGATGAGGCAAGGATATATTCTGCGAGATTTATTTCCATCATGGAGAGATTATGACAACCCACAGATGCATAGAAGAGAGAAAGAAAAAGGAGAGAAAAGTCCGTAACTTTGCTTGGAAGAAAATAAGGGATTTTCGGGATTTACTTGCCCTGTGGTGTATAAATGGTTTGTTCAAGTTTTAAAAGGAGGATTTGGTAGCTTGGGGGATGAAACAGAGGTGTTGGAGAGTTGTAGGAGAGCTGCAGGTAGAGTTTCAGAGAAGTTCTTCTGCAGCTGGTGAAGAAGAAAACATCAAGAACTTTGGACGAACGTAAACAGTCGCAGAGACAGTCTTATTTAAACAGCAGAAGAGAAGTATCGATGTTCAACAACAATAGATCACATATCAGAACTTTGGACAAACGTAAATAGTCGCAGAGACAGTCTTATTTAAACAGCATAAGAGAAGTATCGCTGTTCAACAACAATAGATCACATATCAGAAGATTGTCATCTTTTCTTTGTAACAGTTCAACACCCGGATCAAATCACTCTGCGAATCGCTGCGATTGACTCGGAGATTTTTTAGAAAATTTTTCGAGAATTATTTTCGTCGGTCGTTGGGCTAGATCGATCACTGTCAGAAATTAGACGTTAAGAATGATTAGTGGATCTTAATCGTCTTATCATCCTGATTAAAGATCTTAAATTTTAAAATTTTCCAATGAGTTCTTCGGCAAACCGAAACTTCTGTCCCTGGGATGAATATCAACAAGGGGTGGGTGATTCAAGGTCGTACAAGAATAAAGAAGATACTATGGGATTGAATCAAAAGAAATCATATGCTAATATGCTTTCGTCTATCAAATCACCAGAATTCGATCCAGCAAAACTAGCCCAACCTTGCTTCAATGGTCCAGTGGTCTCAATTAAAATATCTAAGGATGAATACCAATAAGGGGTGCTTGACTGCAAAAATTGCTTGATTGGCAGACTGGTGCAACCTAAGGAGTCGATGACTATGAAAATTCCAGAAATCAATGAAAAATTAAGGCAGATCCGGAAGATCCAAAATTGGTTTATTTCTCCCTTAGGTAAGGGCTTCTTCTGTTTAAAATTTTCTTGTGAGGAGGATGTAGCTTATGTTCGATCGGCTGGTGCTTGTTCTATTAAACCAGGGATCTTAAATTTTCGTAAATGGATTCCTGACTTCAATCCCGGTAAGCAAAACCAAACTCTGGCTCAGGTTTGGATAAGAATCTTTGATTTAGGGTACGAATACTGGAGACATAGAATACTATTTGAGATTGGCGATCCATTGTTGGTGGACAAGTCAACGCTATCAAGAAGATTTGGGCTGTACGCAAGGGTTCTAGTGGAAGTTGATCTTACAAAAAAACCGACAGATAAAGTTCAAGTGCAGAGAAACAATCACTATTTCTTTGCAAGAATTGTGTATGAGAAAACACCTTCTTTTTTCTCCTTCTGCAACACGATTGGACATGTGGAGAGCATATGTAATAAGAGAAAAATGAAGGAGAGTAATGCGAAAGATACAGGTAAGGAAGGAGCAAAGCAAACGAAAGCTCAAAGGAATACTGGTAAAAAAAACGTGGTGGAAAATCAAAAAGTGGTAGAAATTCAGAAATTGAGTACAAACCTGGAGATTGTAGATAATGTTACTGGACAGAGCTCTGACATTACAGTGGAGGAAGTAAATGTCACTAGTACCATGGAACCTCTTATGGAGGTGGTGGAAGGTGTTGTAGACATCAACCATCGAATTAGCACGGAGGTCACAACTCAGAAGGCAAACGCAGACTTAATCCAAAATCACTCTAGACTCAATCCTGGAGATGGGGAGAACCTGGAGCCGGTGGTTGTAAATGCAGATTCAACCCATTCAGGCAAGAATTTGGAAGATAAGGAAGATAATCAACAAGTGGCAGAGATCAACCAACAATTTAGCATGGTGGATATAACACAGGAGAAGAATGACAATCTGGAGTCAGTGGTGTTATTGCAGACTCAATCCAACCAAAAAAGCAGAAGGTAGCTCACGCAGACCTAACATATGCGGGAGAAGCTAAGACAAGCTTAAGCATAGGAGGAGAAAGAGGACCACATTGGCATGAGGAGGATACGGTATGCGTTGAGACGCTTGACGAGCAGGAGGAGGAGAGTCTTCCCTTTGAACGTGTTCTTTAAGAACGGGACCGGGTAAAGCAAAAAAAAAGGAGACTGGTGATACTAAACCTTGGACTATGCGCCCAAGGAATGTCATAAATCCTTCTCAATGAGAGCACTATACTGGAACCTGCGTGGATTTGGTAACTCTGACACGCAGATGGTATTTAAAAATTACTGTTGTAAACATTCTCCGGATATTATTTTTATTGCGGAACCTTGGATAAAAATAGAGTCTGTTCCAATAAATTTCTGGTCTAACCTTGGATTGAAGATAGTGGCGGTGAATGATAGAGGTAATAAGCTTCCTAATCTATGGTGTTTAAGTAGTACTAATATTCATATGGATGTGGTGGAAAATTCTGGTCAGATGATTGCTTGTAAAGCTTCTTTAGGAAATATGGTGTACTATATCACAGGTGTTTATGCGGCTACTTCCTATATAGCGCGTAGAAAACTTTGGTTATACTTGAGTAATTTGATGGAAAACCTAACTGGTCCTTGGTGTGTTATTGGCGATTTCAATGTGGTGCTGGGGGCTCATGAAAAGTATTCAAGCCCTTCTCCTTCCAGAAACTCCTGCGATGACTTCTTGGAATTTACGGAGAAGAATGAACTGCATCATCTAGACACAAATGGAGCTTTTTTCACTTGGTCTAATGGTCGTAGGGGTAGACAGCACACGGAGCTTCGCCTGGACAGAGCTGTTTGCAACAAATAATGGTTAATGTCTTGGGACTCTACGGTTTGTAGCACGCTAGCACGTGTTAAATCTGATCACTATCCGATGCTGTTGGAATCTCTCAAGGGGGGTAAAACTTTTGCCTCCACGTTTAAATTCCAGCGAACGTGGTTGAATCATTCAGGGTTAAGAGAGGTGGTGGAGAAAGCTTGGATGGAGCAAGCTGTTGGATGCCCAATGTATGTTCTTATTCAGAAGTTAAAGAACCTGAAGTTGATTCTCAAGTGTTGGAACAAGGAGGTGTTTGGTGACATAAAGATCAACGTCAATGTGGCTACCACTGCTCTGGAGAATATTCAGTGTCGCATCAGCGAAGAGGGTTACTCAGATGATCTGCACGAGATTGAACTTGAGGCTTCGAACAGACTTATTGAAGCTCTCAAGATTCAAAAAGTTTTCTGGCAAGACAAATCGCGTTTAAAGTGGGTGAAAGATGGAGATGCTTGCACCAAATTCTTTCACACTTATATGAAGATTCGAGCGGCTACCAACAAAATAAAACATGTGAAGACAAATAATGATCTGATGTGCTCCCATGAGGAGGTTTCAGACCATGTTGTTTCCTATTTTAAGAATTTATATAATACTGATGGTGTTATTAGTCCAACATATTTTGTTTCCAGGAATACTAGCAGAATGGTATCTCAGGATGAAAACAGGAGCCTCATTGCAATTCCAGACGGGTTAGAGGTTAAGGCGGCCGTTGACAACATGAATGCTAATGGTGCTCCGGGTGCGGATGGTTTCGGGGGTGTGTTCTTCACAGCCTTCTGGGATATAGTAGGTACGGAGGTGGTTAATTCTGTATAATTTTTTTTTCAAGAATGGTTGGTTTTCCCAAATGCAAACCCGAGCCATGTGATTATTATACCAAAAGAACCAGGAGCTGATATGATTGAGAAATTTCGTCCTATAGCTCTTAGTAACTTTCATTTCAAAATCATTGGTAAGATCCTAGCTAACCGCTTGACTCCTATAGCTTCAAAGTTTATATCTCCTCAGCAGAGAGCTTTCCTCAAGGGAAGAGACATTTTTGACTGCATTGGAATAACTTCGGAAGCGATAAACCTGCTGGACTACAAGTGCTTTGGAGGTAATGTGGCTCTTAAATTTGATATTAGAAAAGCGTTTGATACTCTCGATTGGGACTTCCTCATTAAGGCACTGCAAGGCTACGGGTTCTGCGATACGTTTCTGGGTTGGATTATTTCGATTCTGAATTCGGCTAGGCTTTCTGTCGTGATTAACGGAAAGGAGATGAGATACTTCAGCTGCAAGCGAGGGTTGCGTCAGGGGGATACGCTATCTTCCATACTGTTCTGCTTGGCGGAAGATGTTTTAAGCAAGGCTCTAGAAAATGCTTTTACTCAGGGAAGAATTCACCACATAGCTTCGACAAGAGGTACAACTTTTCCTTCTCATGTTTTGTACGCAGACGACATAATGGTCTTCTGCAGAGGAACTAAGAGGAATATTATGGCTTTAATGGAAATCTTTAAGGAGTATGGTTAGAATTCAGGCCAATTCATCAGTGCTGAAAAGTGCACAATGTACTCAAGCAAAATTGCTCATAACAGAATGGCAGGTATAGCTGCTTCTTTTAAGTTACCAATGGGGACTCTGCCATTTCGATATTTTGGTGTCCCTATATTTCGGGGTAAGCCAAGAGATATCCATTTTAGAGACATAATGGACAGAATAAAGATTAAGTTCTCTGCTTGGAAATGAGGGTCTATATCAATGATGGGAAGAGTGGAACTTGTAAATTCGGTGATTGCAAGCTCGGTAATGCACAGCATCCAAGTCTACAGCTGGCCTGCCGCGCTCATAAACATTTTGGAGAAGTGGATAAGAAATTTTGTTTGTTTGGGGGATATCAATTCAAGACAACATCACACTGTGGCCTGGGAGAAGGTCTGCCTGCCAGTAAATGAGGGGGGACTGGGTATCAGGTCCATATCTAGCTTGAACAAAGCTGCCCTGATGAATATGACATGGAAACTGATGACCATCAACTCTACTTTTGGTTCTTTCATTAAAAAACGATTTGCAGGTGCAGCTTATAAAATTTCATCCATCTGGTATGGATTTAAACAACAATGGTGCATTATTAACGAAAATGTATTATGGTTGGTTGGAAATGGTAACAGCATTGACTTCTGGAAGGACTATTGGAACGCTAATATAGAGATGTCGGTCGCGGAGTACTTGGAGATGGATCACTCAAACCTTCAAAACTTGGTAGAAGATTTCATAGTGGAAGATCGATAGAGCATTCCCTCTTATATGACGGAGTTGTCTGGTCAGGTGGAGCAGTGGATAAGAGAAACTCCGTTTGCTGCTCACTCTGAGGATAGACAAATCTGGAAGCTTAGATATTCTGGGAACATCAGCATGAAGGAGGCTTATGAGTTTCATAGACACAAGGTACCGGAATTGAGAGACTTCAAGGATCTTTGGGCTATCAAGATTCAGCCTCGACGAGCTTGCACAGTATGGAAAGTGCTACATAACAGGGTGGCTTCTGATGATAATGTTAAGTTTGTGTGGTGTGACACGGTGAACTGCTGCAACCTCTGCCCTTCCCCGTGCTGCAGAGAAACACAAAACCATTTATTTTTGGATTGTCTGTTTGCTTCTTATCTCTGGAACTGGATTATGCATGTATTCAATTATAGGTTGAATTGTTCCAGTGTTCATGCTATATTTGATGATGTAAGGGGGTTCGCGGGCTACTAGAAGACTAAAAATCTCCTATGGGTGGCAGTGGTGAGCTGTATTTGGTTAATTTGGACGTGCCGAAACAAGCTAAGGTTTGATCATATTGTGACTTCTCCTCTGCAGGAGGTTAAGCATCTGGCTAAGCTGATTATGGAATCTAGCACACATAGCGGAGGGTGCTCGTTCAATACATCAGCGGATAAGCGTATCTTGGAGAGTTTAGGTATCAAGAGTAGAGCGCCTAAAATGCCGAGCGCGGTGATGGTAAAATGGCTGCCGCCTCCGCAAGGGTGGATGAAGGAAAATACTGATGGTTGTTTTTTGGGTAACCCGGGTCCTTCCGGATGTGGGGTGGTGTTCCGAGACTCAAATGGTATAGTAAGGGGTTGTTTGGATCAAAATCTGGGTTTAAATAATTCTCTGCTGGCGGAACTGTGGGGGGAAATTTACGCCTTCAAGATAGCGAGGACACGGGGGATTAGTCGCATGTGGCTGGAGTGTTATCCTGACTTCGTCTTACAAGATATCAACAATATAAGTCTGGTCCCATGGTGTTTATCTACGCACTGGAATAATTGCATCAAGTTCGCCTCTTCAATCATAATTAAATGCACTCATGTATTTCGAGAAGGTAACTCGGTGGCAGATTCTCTGGCTAAGCATGGGGAGATGGTGGAGTCTCGATGGTGGACAAACCCGCCTAGATTCACAAGAATAAATATAGCGATAGACAATTCGGTTTTACCTTTATATAGATTTCAAAATATGTAACCGTGTTGGGTTCTGTTCTTTGCTTTGCTTTCCTGGTTTTCTCTATTCTTTTGGGGGTAAGGCACAGCCCTCCCCTTATTTTTTATTGGTTTAATAAAAGGCACCAGGGTGCATTTATATATATAAAAAAAAAAAAAAAGTTCAACACCCGGATTGTAACGGTGACCTCTGTAACACTAGTTCAGCGTTGCAAAACTCTGTTTACATATATTTCTTCAATAAAAACACCTTTTGAGCCAGGAGTTATTATTTTGAGTGTGTTTTCACCATGAAGAGCTAAACCCCAACACTGGGACAATGGAGGAAGCCATGTTTCACAATTGATTGGTAACTATAATTGATTCTTTTTTCTATTTGCATTTGTTTTAATTGATTTATGATTTTTATTGATTATTTGTGATTTTGTTTGATAGTGTATGCTTAGTCTAAGAACTCTTAATGCACTATGCTTATGATTTACATATAATGCTTTATAAAATCTACTTTTGGTAAAGAAATAGAGTCTAGAAAAGAGCTAAAATTGTTATGAATCATTGTATGAACCAATTGATTGTGAAGTTTGGTGGAATCCTAAGTCCCAGTCTCTCGAATTATTGATATCATCTTTGTTTTATTTTTTACTTTTAGTATTTTATTTAAGTAAGTCCTAAAATCAACAACTTCCCAAGTCCGAGAATCAAACCCTTTTCTTACCACTGTTAAAACTACATCAGTTTTTGGCGCCGTGGACGCGGACTTGTATTTAGGTTTAGGTTTTAGGTTTTAGGTTTTGCATTTTTTTAGGTTTTGTATATATTTTATTATTATTTGTTTTATTTTACGTCTTTGGTATTTTTGTTTTTGATGTGCAGGATTGGCTAGAAGCGAAACGTGGAAAGTTGAACTTGCCTTACAAAAAGGGAGAAACTGAAGATTTTATTTTTAGACTTTCATCTTATTTTTAGTAGTTTTTATTTATTTTTGGACTTGTATTTTTCTTTTATTTGTTTGTGTTTATTTTTAGTACTTTATTTATAAAATAAATAAATAAATAACACTGCACACACCAATTGCATTTTCGTCCGGCACCGATTTTAGGAAAACAAGTGGTTTAGTACGGTGAACCCTCTGGGCGTTATCATCCGAAACACCACAAACCTCAGCCTCGTACCTTTGGGTATATTTTGCTGTAGGTAACCCAAGCTTACCTAAATTAGTGAGCCCAGCATTTGCATGTGCACAGTTTTTGGTTGAATTCTTGTATGCCTGAAAGTAAGAGAGACGCTCTAGGACGGTTTATGCGTGAACAACCTAGAAGTGATATTTTAGGAAACAAGAATCTTGACTACCTTAATCTAGAAAGTCCTATTTTTGGACGTTATTCTCACGGTGAGGAAAATATCCTTAATACTTCTAGTTTTGTCGAAATGGTTAAGGAAAGTGATAATGAGGTCCCAGTAAAAACCCTTAGGGATCGTTTGAACCCATCTGAAGTAGTGCGTGAGCCAGGTGTAGTTCTACCAGCTTCTACGGTCCAGTTTGATATTAGACCTGAGACTATTGGCATGCTACGTAAGTTTAGGGGGTTAGAGAATGAGAACCCGTATACCCACATGAGAGACTTTGAAATGATTTGTGACACAATGAACTATCCGAATGTCTCCAAATATGTGCTTAGGTTACGTTTGTTTCACTTCTCTCTCTATGAGAAAGCCAAAGAGTGGTATCATTTTATCCCATCTAAAACAATTACCACCTGGGATGGTCTTGTAGAGGCATTTGTTAAGAAATTCTACCCACACCATAAGACAGCTGCTGTTCGGCAGTCTATCCAAACCTTTAAGCAGAAATTAGGTGAAAAACTTCATGATTATGTAGAAAGGTTTAGTAAATTGTTATACCAGTGTCCACATCACGGCTTTGAAAAAGCCCACATGACCCAAATTTTATATGAGGGCCTTGATAGTGAAACCCGTATGCAGGTAGAAACAATTAGTGGTGGAGAATTTACCCATCAAGACCCATATGATTGTTTTGATGAGTTCATCGAGTTAGATGAGAAAACTAGGCAATGGGCTTCAATGAGAGAACTGGAAATACCTATAAATCCTATCCATAGAATCAATAGAGTTGATTATGGGTCAGATATTCTTAGGCATCTAGAAGCCTTAGAAATGAATCAAGGGTCACACCATGCTAGATACGAAGAGCAAGCCCATGCTCTTTATAATAACTCTAGGTTTGAAAACCATCAAAGATTTGATCCATATTCAGACACTTATAACCCAGGTTGGAGAAACCACCCGAATTTTTATTGGTCTAAGGGTCAGAATCAAAGTCAGCCTAGTAGTTCCCAGACTCTCCTAAGTTTTGGGCATACTAAGAACCATTTAGAGGAAGATCAGTATCAGAACCCGTCGGATAAAAAAATCATGAGCTTGGAAGAGTCTCTCACCATCTTATCTCAAAACAATGCAGAGTTTAAGCAAACAGTTGAGAAAGGTTTACTGGAAAACTCCTAGGATATTTCAGAGCTAAAAAATTAGGTTAGTATGATTGTATAACTTTTGAGCAAAAGAGAAAAGGAAAAGTCCCCCAGTCAACCACTACCCAATACTAGAGCAATTCATGAAGTATCCTCTAGAGAGAAAGAGTTCAATCATGTGAACTCTGTAACAACCCTTAGGAGTGGTAAAATGGTAAAAAATAAGTTAGCTATGCCTAATAGTGGACATACTGTAGATCCACCTTCTAGTTCCCATTCTAGTTCCCAAGATGATCCCCAAAAGGAGACACTAGCTGAAGATACCGATAAAATTTCTAGTGATGCCAATATGGTTCCCGATAGGTCTCATTTTGTGCCCAAAGCTCCATATCCACAGTTGTTACCTCCAACAAAGAGAGAGTCGACTTTCAATGAAATAATGGAAATTTTTAAACAGGTAAACATTAACATCCCTTTATTAGAAGCAATTAGGCAAATGCCTGCTTATGCCAAGTTTCTTAAGGACCTTTGTACTCGAAAGCGTAAGCTTAATGTCCATAAGAAATCCTTTTTAGCTGGTCAGGTAAGTTCAATCCTTCTAAACCAAACAGACCCTAAGTATAAAGACCCTGGATGCCCCACCATATCTTGTATGATTGGTAATCACCTGGTTGATAAGGCATTACTTGACTTAGGAGCTAGTGTTAACTTACTTATGTACCATGTGTACACCCAGCTAGGTCTTGGTGAGTTGAAACCGACTAAAATGACCCTACAGTTAGCTGATAGGTCTGTAAAAGTACCTCATGGTATCATAGAGGATGTACTGATTGAGGTCAATAAATTTATTGATCCAGTGGATTTTGTTGTTCTAGACACTCAACCTGTTCAGGATCCTAGTGCTCAAATATCGGTGATTTTAGGTCGCCCATTTTTAGCTACATCTAATACTATCATCAACTGTAGGACCGGGATTATGAACATATCCTTTGGAAATATGACCACTGTACTAAATGTATTTAATGTTACTAGACAACCTTCTGATGGTTTAGAGGAAGTGAATATGATTAGCACTTTAGTTCAGGATAATTGGGACGACACTTTATTGGATGATTCTTTGGATGAATTTGATGAGATTCTCTTAAGTCAGATAGGTGACCAAAACGTTGAACTAGAAGAAGCTCTCGAATACTTTAAAGACTCTACAGACCCTGAAATTCAAGCCATAGTGCTAGGTCTTACAGAAATTAATAATGACCCTAAGTTTGGGAGTAGTGATCTAGAAGAAGCTCTTGAGTATTTTAAAGACTCCGAGGATCCAGAAATTCAAGCAATAGTTAGAGGTTTGTCTGAGAATACTGACTACCCTAAGTTTGGGGGTAGTGATAGTCAAGTACTCCCATTAGAAGTCCCTAACTTGGGACTCGAGCCTAGTGTACATGAGGTTTTACTTGAGTCACTTCCGACTCCACCACCTGATCCACCTGATACTGTCCAGGAAGAAATCCAACTATTAGAGACCTGTTGTTCGAATAAATCTATTTATCAAGAAACCCATATGAAGCCCAAGTGGGCACCGCAGATAAATTCAGTTGTCTTGGAAGAATTTTTAAATCAGGTTATTCTCTATCTGCTTATTTATCTAATCCGATGCATTTGTCTTATAATTATGGCAGTTTTATTTGGTTTTGTTGATCCATAGTTGTTCCGGCTATTGCTATATGATTCGAGGTGATTAATTCTTACTTATGTTTGGCTGAAGACGTTAAACTTAGCACTTCTTGGGAGGTAACCCAATATTCATGCAACACGGTAATATCTTTCCTTAACTCTTTTGCTTCAAATGGTAATAGTTTCTCCTTGTTCATGCTTTTAATTTTATCTTTAGAACATTGAGGACAATGTTAGATTTAAGTTTGGGGGTATGGGAGAAACTTTTTGTTAGTTGCATTATTAAACTCCAGAGCCTAGAAATTTATGTTTATTAAGGATGGCACTAACCAATCTAAGTGGATGGAAGCAATTTGGTTGTAGGAGTTGAGGAACCAATCTGATTAGATGGAAACATCTAAAGAGTCTATTTATAAAAGCACAGAGCTCAGGTGTTAGAAATAACATGGTAGTTTCACCATACCTCGTTGAGTCCTTTTCACTTCTATTTTTATTTTGTTTTCTTTTTAAAATATGTTTCTCTAAGTGATTAGGTGGGGCTCACGATTCAAGTTGTTACCACTGCTAGGGTGAAATAGAGTGATTGAGTTACAAAGAAAAAGAAGAAAAAAAGACCAGACCAATTAGACCAAACGGAATAAAGTAAAAAAAAAAAAATATTAACACTTGGGAATAGCAATATGTGTGTGTTTTCCCTGTCTCCGTCGCCTAAACAAGCGTGGAACGCAGGATCCATGGAAACTATCATGTAATCTGCTGACAAGAAGCATGCGCTTAGATCCAAAAGATCTAATCATGTAGTTAAAAAAAAAAGTTAAAAGTTAAAAGTTAATGTTCAGTGAATAAATCGACCGCTGGTTCCCTTGTATATTCCAGATGAGTTGATCTAGAATTAGGATTTTCGACCACTGGTTCCCTTGTATATGCCAGTTGTGTTGATATTAGTCAGACCAGTATCTCAGTCCATTAGGATAGGTTCATTTTGGCAGTGGCCTTCAGACAGATATGAGAAACATCGTTCACTTAGTCAACATCAAAACCATCTATGTTTTTCTATATCCATCTCTTAATCAATCCACGTGATATGTTGACTCCGAATATTGATGTCCATAGTGCAACTATCTGAGTAGAGCTCTGTCACTTATATATGAATTTTAGTATGCTTGAGTGCAAACTCGTGTACAGCAATTGGAATTTCGCATCAGGGTACTTCCTCTTGTAGTCAATAAGTATGCCAACCAAGGAGATTCTTTAGTGCCTTCTAAGGTTCTGCGTAGATAGTTAGGGTCTGGAGTAAAGGTTTTGTGCGTAAATCTCTAGTAAGCCCTCCCGAGACTATAACTCGGCCACTAGGGCCACCTAGGGGTTTAAAGGCTTATTGCATACGCTAAATGCAATCGACGATGCCTGCGACAGTGAGTTAGGGTTTTATTTTGCAGATTTGATTTTCTCGGGACTAGCAAATAATAAGTTTGGGGGTATTTGATAGACGCATTTATGTGTCTAATATAATCTCAATTATGTATATTGTTAGTGCTCGATTTTGTGCTTATTTTGGTATTTTATGTCTTTGTAGGTGTTTTTGGAGAAATAAGCTTTTGCGGCGAAATTGGCTCGAAAAGTGGGTTTTACGCTCGTGGGAGAAAATTACTAAAGGCACCCCGGAAGTATGTTGGAGACGTCCCAGAAAAGTTATACAGGCACCCCAGAAGAAATGCTAAAGGGACCCCAGCAGTGGATAAGGGGTAACTTAATTACTAAGGGGCACTCAAGTTACTATTTACACCCCAGTGCTAAAGGCACCAGCGAACTGGTTAGGGGGCATCTTCATCTTCTCAGTTCAAATGAAAATTTAGCGGGAAATTATTTTCTCGCCTGCGTACTTTGGTGTGAAAAGTTTGGATGTGTTTTACGTGGACTTTCTCATGGGTTTGATTTGGTTTAGCCCTGTTAACGTAAAACAGGGTTCGTACGTGTTTAAGACTCGATAAAAAAGGAAGTTTACACCAAGACAGGGCAACGAGATAGTTTACGGGATTTGCTGTGTCTATATTTTGGTATTTACGTGGAATGGAAGGAGAAAATATCCTCTGCTAGTTACAATTCTATCTTGGAAAATATTTCGAACTATAGGAAGGTTTCCATTCATCCACGACAAAACAGGGACAAGGAGATATTCTCGGAACATTTTACCAAGTCATATAAGGCAGTTACGTGAGGAGATGAGGCTAGGATATATTCTGCGAGATGTATTTCCATCATGGGGAGATTATGACAACCCACAGACGCATAAAAGAGAGAAAGAAAAAGGAGAGAAAAGTCTGTAACTTTGCTTGGAAGAAAAGAAGGGATTTTCGGGATTTACTTTCCCTGTGGTGTATAAATGGTTTCTTCAAGTCTTAAAAGGAGGAGTTGATAGTTTGGGGGATGAAACAGAGGTGTTGGAGAGCTGTAGGTGAGCTGCAGGTGGAGTTGCAGAGAAGTTCTTCTGCTGCTGGTGAAGAAGAAAACATCAAGAACTTTGGACGAACGTAAACAGTCGCAGAGACAGTCTTATTTAAACAGCAGAAGAGAAGTATCGCTGTTCAACAATAATAGATCACATATCAGAAGGTTGACATCTTTTCTTTGTAACAGTTCAACACCCGGATTGTAACGGTGACCTCTGTAACACTAGTTCAGCGTTGCAAAACACTGTTTACATATATTTCTTCAATAAAAACACCTTTTGAGCCATGAGTTATTATTTTGAGCGTGTTTTCACCATGAAGAGCTAAACCCCAACAATGGGACAATGGAGGAAGCCATGTTTCACAATTGATTGGTAACTATAATTGATTCTTTTTACTATTTGCATTTGTTTTAATTGATTTATGATTTTTATTGATTATTTGTGATTTTGTTTGATAGTGTATGCTTAGTCTAAGAACTCTTAATGCACTATGCTTATGATTTACATATAATGCTTTATAAAATCTACTTTTGGCAAAGAAATAGAGTCTAGAAAAGAGCTAAAATTGTTATGAATCATTGTATGAACCAATTGATTGTGAAGTTTGGTGGAATCCTAAGTCCCAGTCTCTCGAATTATTGATATCAACTTTGTTTTATTTGCTACTTTTAGTATTTTATTTAAGTAAGTCCTAAAATCAACAACTTCCCAAGTCCGAGAATCAAACCCTTTTCTTACCACTGTTAAAAATACATCAGCATCCCAAGCTTGGATTCGATCAGGCTGAATATTGGTTCTTGCGCACCTCCTCCAAAACCCTAATTTTACCAATGGTCGCAGATGAGTGTCTCAAAGATAATCTCGTCCGTCCAACTTCACCGGCTTGATTATACAACCCAGGCCAGGAGTTAATTGGTCAGTGCGGCGTCATGGTGATCACCATCCGTCACTCTACCACACCATGTGGTCGGTCAAGGAAGGACTTGCTTGCTCAACCTCCGAACCACCACATGAAGTAGTCTGGACATGAGGCTACTTTGAGATGCTCAAACATCGATGTTTCATACATGCTGGATTCACTCGGTGCAGTACCTGCCTAGAATGCGCATGATACTTCACAAGTATCATCTTCCTAAATGATATCTTACATCCTGCAAGCCAGTTCAGATTTCTAATACAAGTCATACATAGCCAACACCTTCACATTCTTAACACCTTCTTCGCTTCCCTCCCTAAGATCAAACCCATCTCCTTCACTTTGTGACAGAAACAAGTCTGGAACGACCCTTTCTTGGTTTAGGCCGGATTTGCACAGATTGATTTCTCGAATCTACAAGCACTCACCGCGCAGTGCATTTGTTTAAGGTTCAGATTCATTCCTCATCCACACACCCCAAATTATGAAAACCGACAGGAATAGTTTTCACCCATAAACAGATAGAAATAGCAAGATCAGATCACACAACTACAATAAAAGTAGTATCGGTCTGGCTTCACAATCCTAATGAAGTCTTTAAGTCGTTAACCTGGTTTTAGAAGAAGAAAACCAAAGGTTAAAGGAGAATCGACTCTAGATTTAGCAAACTAGTATCACACAGAATGTGTGGCGATTAGGTTTCCCAGTTGCTAGAGTTCTCCCTTATATAGTCTTTCAAATCAGGGTTTGCAATTAATGTTAGATTACTAACAAAGAATTCAATATTCACTGTTAGATGAAAACCTGATTAGATACAAGCTAATATCTCTCAACCGTTAGATCGAAAACTTAGCTAGCCATACACACATGTACTTGATGTTTTGGGTTTGTGTAACCGTACCCAAACGTGTACAATGGTTGGTTCAATATTAGTCAACCAAATGGTTATCCAAATGATAACTTTCATATCAACCATATTCTTCTTCACCATAACTAGTCCAAATGACTCAAATGAACTAGTTAGAGAGTTGTTCAATTGCTATGAGATATCATATACTACACAAGACACAATTGAATCAAAAACAATGTGATTCACTCGAATCATTTCATGAAATATAAAGCCACGGTTTGCAAAAGCATTCCTTAGTAATTTAAGATAAGTTCACGGACACGTTTTCAGACATAACCTCTTGAGTTCGCGGACTCAAGCTAACCGGTTGAAGTTAATAAATTCTAGCAGAATTTCTCGGTTCGAGAACTTCTGTCAGTTCGCGGACTGCACCTGAGCTTCAACTTCAGTAGATATTCTCGGGTTCGAGAACTTACGCCAGTTCTCCGACTGGGTTCCCGGACTGAGTTCGCGGACTGAGTTGACTGCTCACGTTCCGGTTCCACTTGATCAACAAAGTTCGCAAACTTCGTTCAAGTGCTAAGGACTTATACATATATGTGTTACCATAACAATGTTTATATACCACAATGGTTATGTAGTCTAAACTCTCATTTCAATCATTGAAACATTCTCAGAGGCGTTATATAGTTGTTATTCACAAACTATTTTTCATCAGAGCGATTCCCAAAGTGATTGAAACATAACATGACTTTCGTCACTAGGAAAATATAAACTTGGCTAAAGCGAAAGACTTACCAACACCCATTTTGAGAAATAGATAAGCAAGATATACTCAGCTCAAAATATCACATGTGCATATTCTTAGTATATATAGTAAAACGACTTTTGTCTCAAGATATGAGATAAAGTAGATAGACTTTTGAGTGATAGATAAGTTCAAGTCTCCACATACCTTTTAGTCGATGAAATCCATTGTTCCTTGAGTAGTCCTTCGTCTTGTATGATGATTGCGATGGAGGTATTGAGCTCAACTACACTTTCTATCCTAGTCCGAGACCTTAGATATAGTAGACTAGAATTCAAGACTTTATAGTTTTGATCACTAAGATTGACAAACATGCTTGAGATAGAAACGCATGCAAATTTGACTGAGCAGTGCTCTATCATCACCTAGTTCCGTATTTATTCCCATGCCTCCAACCTGTAAACAAGTCACGTACTTGGACCAATTCCTTTGGTTCGTATTCCAAACAGTAAAGGAACAACAAATCTGTTTGGTATCAACTCTCTTCAACCAAGTGATATGAGTTGCAAAAATATTCTCTTGTTTATCTTACTATAAACTCCTTTGCCAGGTTCCAAGATCTATCTTATGTTCAATCACCCAAAGGAAATCGTTAAGATTAATCCAATCAATACCTTTAATTACAAGGAATCGTATTGATGCCGATCTTCCTCAATTAATCAATCCAATCTACCACAAGCATAAACTGATTATTAATTGGATCTTATTTTTCCCAAACAAGTATTGTGCACACCAAAGATTGTAAAAACCAAGTCATAAATCTTCAATATCTTCTTTGTTTTTAAATCTTCTTAGATCTTCAATAAACACCTGCACACAACTACTTGAATCTCTTGTGATCAATCACACACAGAACGGGGTCTGTTAACAATGTATTATCACAAGATCATCTTTAGATCTAACAACAGTCTAAAGATCCCTGTCGAAACCTTGAACTAGTTTGAGTGAATCTTATATCAGAAGAGAAGATTCTCAAGCATAAACAAACTAGGGCAATCAAAGTTCAACCACCGTTAGTCAATCAAATCAATACGAAAACTAAAGATAAACCTCAATATCTAGTTTCCCACATACGGGTCGCGCTAGAGCTTCTCAATCCCAAAGAATACTTTAAATTGAGCGGCTGTAAGATATTTCACCTAATTAGATTACTCTCCTCTCCGATATGTAGCCTCACCAGTAACAAAGACAAAAGAGTAAGTCTAATGTTACGCGGGATTAGTTTGCTAGAAATGCAAACTCAAAGTATATATAGACAAGGATGTTTGGAAACCAAGGAATTTCCAAAACCGAAAATATACTCAAGATATTTTTCCATATTAACCCAAATTCGGTTTTCATAATTCCTGTGAATGCACTGTCCAAAAATATGATAGAAATCCCCTTGGAAAATCTTTAATTAGCAAATGCACATTACTAATTCTTATTTTCCATATATAATTAAAAACCCTTAATTAAAAAGATTCTTAACTTATTTAAATTCGATCTTGGGATTTACTTCCTTCGTAGCCGCTAAAGAATATCTTTGAACATTATAGAATAAGCATTAATGCACCGTGTTCAAAGTGTGATGACATCTTACTCTTGCAAGTCTTTTCCATGCTTGCTCACTTGAAACCGATTTACCACACTTCCAAAAAAGTTTAGAATTGGTTCATCTGACTTTCAAGAACTATGTGATTGATCAAGTTTCACTCAATCACAACTCATGGGTTTACGGTTCTACCAAAACAAGTTTCGGTTCTACCTCCATGTGAGTACTGTGCATAGTTACACTAGCTTACCAAAGATATGACTGACTAGGTACTAGGATCGGTTACCCACATATAGTTGGATCTAACTAGCATACAATGCACATGTCCATAGGATTGGTTCCCCCTTTCCAAAAACGTGTTGCACATGTTCATAGGATCAGTTCCCCTTTCTTCCATAAACCTTGATGCACCTCATACAAGGATCGGTTCCCCTTGCGATGCACTGCACCTCTTACTATTATCGGTTCCCCTCTTCCCAGTAATAAGTTCAGACACTCACAACCGATCATACCCCAGGTGATTACTTATGATCGGTTTCACTAATAAAAGTCATACCAATACATAAGTCCGGCCTCATGTGAATAGTTTTACCAAGAACACAAACAAGTCATGAGCGGTTATACTAATCATACATATTGGTCGTTCATAAGATATGCAATGTAGAACAACCCTAATAATGCCTGGCGATTTCCTTTTCGTTCGCAACACATATCATGAACTTACTTCCTTAGAACACATGTAAACATTGTTCCCTAGGATGAAATCCTCACCTCATACCAGTAGATGGTGGATTTTCGACAAAGGATAAAATCATAAACCCATAATTATACGAACCTCTGATCCAGCAGTCAGACGTGAGTATTGAGACACAGATCTCTCATCGAATCCTCTGACTGAGAATACTTTCTCTCAGAGTACATGCAGATATGTAGTCTCACGGATATGCAACAACATATCTCATGAATATTGAACACTTCAGTAATTATTTCTATATAGTATCACAAGATGGACGGCTCCTAGACAGCTTTCTCTGCTAGTATAGAGCGATAACGTCTTCAGGATACAATCAACGAGTTTACCCTTACTATATAAAGGATATGAAGCTCCAACAAGATCATATCGAAATAGTTAATGCTCCTAGACAGCTTTCTCTGCTAGTATAGAGCCATAAGTTAATTATTCCTAAATTCTTGGATTCATCCACATAATTTCCGAAAATATTCAAATATTTTCGCAAATATTTCATTACTGCAAACCATGGTTCTTCCCAGCAGAAATCCATGGGTTAGTAATAAATATTCAATGCGCGGGAGTCCGAGCTACCTCTGAGTAAGCCCTGTCTCAAAAGGTACAAGTGTATTCAACGATGATGTATTAACAATCACCGCACGAACAAGTATTTCAAAATACGACGAAATGATGAACCTATGCAAAATAGGGAAAAAACAATAAATAATCAAAATATTGACCAAGGCGCTGGTAGCATGGGCCCACTGACTGGCCGACCGTGCCATGGACAATCCCACACCATTTTTATATTTTATTACATTTTTATTATTTTCCTTGATATGATGAAAATCCTTTTATTTGAACAAATATCTTTCGTTTTAAGGAAACTCCTCAATTCCGTGGTGTTTACTTCGCACAGAGGAAATAATATAAAATTAGGGAAAACATTGTGGGGCGTGACCATTGGCCAACCGTCCATGCCTTGATCCTAGCCGGCCCCACACCTCATGGTTCCTCAATATTTTATTATTATTTCTTTAACTTCATGAAAACTCCTTAATCTCATGATATTTCCTTGGTCCCATGAAAAATAATATAAAATTAGGGAAACCAGTGTGACCGAGCCCTAGCAGGCCGGCAAAGCCCTAGGTGGCCCCACAAATCCTATTTTATTATTATTATATTTTTCATGTTTTCATAATCCCATGAAATTCCTTGATTTCATGATATTTCCTTCAAATTATGAAAAATCCTTCAAATCATGAAATAATACATAAAATTAGGGAAAACGCACGGGATTGGGCCCTAGACGGCCAACCATGCTCCAAGACGGTCCCACACATCCCACACGTTCCTTATTTTATTATTATAATTTTTTTATGTTTTCCTCATCTCATGGAAACTCCTTGATTTCAACAAAACTCTTTGATTTTAACAAAACTCAGTTTTAACAAATTCCTTGGTTTTATCATATTTCCCCAAAAATCATGAAAAATATTATAAAAAATAGGAAAATATTGTGGGAAGGGCTCCTTTGCCGGCCGGCCATGCCTTGGCCATGAACAGTCCCGCATTTCATGATTCCTTCATTTTTTTTATTATTTTCCTTCATCTCATGAAGGTTTTGACGGTTTTATAAAAAAACTCTGGTTTCTTCATATTTTCTCAAATGGTTGCTCAAATGCGCGCCAGAAAATATCAAAATTCTCAGAACTGAGATACGAACACTTTGGAGACATGAGCATGTTATCTTGACCGACAAAGTTTGGCTCTTTGGCCCTCAATGAGCCGGTCTCACGGTTTTTCAAGGTTTGTCCTAATTTGCGCAATTGCACGTATTAGGTCCAAAACTCTTCCAAACAACTTGTAACTTCATGAAACGATCATCGTTTGATCCCCTGACCACCCAGGGATGGTTTCATGACCCCTTGTTCGGTCCATCATCTCTTCATAATTAATTAGGTTTTATCACCTAAGGCTCAGACGAGCATTTTTCGAATAAATGTTTAAACCAACATTTGATCATTCTTTCATCATCAAATCAATTGGTCTTCAGGAAACCATGATATATCCTCACGTGAGCATCTAGGCGCTACATGGTCGAACTACGGTCCCATAAAGCCGTTCCCTCCTTCATTCCATGGCTAATTTTTAAATAAACCATCACTCGGTCATCAATTGATCAAATTAAGGTTTCTGAGTCCAAGGATCATAATTCCCGATTTAAACACTAACAATTTTATGACGATCTCATGATCAGTATTCTTATTAATTATGCTTGGTTAAACCACCAATATTTTAATTAATATTTTATTTTGGTCACGCTACTAATAATTCGTCAGATGAGCAACACTTGCTCAGATCAAGGAATATTAGTTCAACTATCAATATTCAACAAATCAGAGTAATACTTGCTCACCTCAACTATCAATGTGAGAATCATGGCCACGTTCAATTCATGAGTTTCAGAAAATTTTACAAAATCATGTTCAACTTAGTAAATACATGGACTCATTGTCCCACTAAATCATGAAGTCAACAACTGACTAAACTAACCACGAGACGTCAATCGTGTCACTTGGGGGGATATAAACTAGGATTTTGGTCTGGCGGTCTACGGAACGTGTGTTCAAACACACGATGGAATGTGAGCAAGTCGTGCAATCAGTTGAAAGAATTAACAAAGTAGTGGATGAAAAATCAACCAAGTCTCTGCACGATGAGCAACTGGTTTCAAACACGATTTCCACTTCCCCACTCTTTGATTCCATAAACTGTCACACTTCATGGGATCATGGTATCTACAATTCCAGCAATATAACTGAATCATGATTGAAATAACAACGACGTGAAATACAACAAGAATCTCACGTCTAACAGACAACACGAGATCAACAACTCATCAATTGAGCAATTACTCCCAACTGAGCAATTTCAATCATTCAGAACTTATCATATTCAAAATTCACAACACACCTACAATCTTTGATTACCATTGATTCCACACATTTCTCAGATTCCCTCCTACAGATCGACCCATCCTCTCTTGTGATCGAATTTACTCTGGAACGGCCATTGTCTTGGTTTAGGCCGGAGTACTACAGATTGATCTCTCGAATTCAAAGCACTCCCTTCTTGCAGTGCATCTGTGTGAGGTTGAACATTTTGCTCGGTTCAAGGAGTCTCCTCCGCACGGTCTTCTCCTCAATTCTGTAAAAACCAGCAAATCGTTTTTCCCTATCTACAGATTGGAGACCACAGTGGGAGATCATTCTCTCGGTTGCAATCTCTCATTTTCACAAGATGGTTGGTCTTAGTTCAGGATCGGTTACTAATCCTATCGCAAATATCGCCAGCACCAGCAACAATGAAGATATCTCGGAAACTGTTCCGGCCACTAACATCGATGGCGCTGACGATACTCTTCCTCAGACTAATGCCGAAAGTCATCCTCTGTTCAGCCGACATCCCGAAGAAGTCATAGGAAATCCACCACCTACCATTGTCGGTCTCATCAAAGTGCAAGAAACTCTTGCAAAGAATCAGACGGATATGGCCGCAGCACAGCAGAATCTATTTGAACATCTGAAGACTCTTACTGACAAATTGTCAGAGAAAACTCAAGAAAAGGGAAAAAAAAGGAGAAGTCCTCAGACACTGCTGATCCCGAGGTAACTCAGATTCACACAGTAGATAACGACGAAACTAACAAAGCTGCAGGAAATTCGTCAACGAAAGAATCATCAAATTTTATCACGCGAGAAGTCTTGGAGCGTCTTCTGGAAAATCATAGAAAATACAAGACATCACATGTCCATCTTCACCAACCCCCTTATCCTAGTGCGACGCAGAGGATTCCCCTTCCTAAAGGTTATGTTTCTCCAACTTTCACTCTGTATGATGGGACCGGAAATGCTCGAGAACACGTCTCTCGCTTCCTCGAAGCCTTAGGATAACATGAACATAATCATGTTGTTCGTCTCAAGGAATTTTCAAAATCTCTGAAAGGCAGGGCATACACTTGGTACAACAACATTGCACGTGGAACTATCAACAATTGGGGAGAAATGATTAACGCCTTCTATATGAAGTACTTTTTTGTGTCAGAGCAAGTCACTCTCTCTGATCTTGGAAGGATGTTTCAGAAAGTCAATGAAAATCCCAATGACTATGTGAAAATATTCAGAGTCCAAGCCCAGGATTGCCATGATCCAAACGTCACGGAGCAACAACTGGTAGATTTGTGCATTAACGACATGCTCTCAGTAAACAGAGCACTATTGGAGAATCTCTGATTCCAGACTTTCTCAGAACTCCACGAAGCCGCAAAGATATCGACAACCACTGCACCTTCTCTGTTAGAAAGAGCAAAATCTATAAAGACTGAAGAAGCACGAGACACTCGAGGGAGCAGACGTCTGATCAAAAAGTAGTACAACCTGCAGCCTTCCATAAATGCTTTCACAGAAGGGAGCATACTTCTTCTACCCCTGAGCCACAGCGCAAAAGAAGGATGATGTGAAAACTTCCCCTTAGCATGCAGAAGACCCAAAAGCACCTGACTTTCCATGCTCCATTGAAGAAGTCATCGAATTACTAGATTCCTGGATCCAAGACGGTGCAATCAAGTTTCCGTATGTCAATAAGGAACCAACCGAAGAGGCCATGGAAAATCCTCGGTACTGTCGCTTCCATAGGTTTGTCAGCCACCCCACAAGTGATTGAAAGACTTTGAAGCGCATATTCAGAGAAAAGGTTGAGGCAGGGGAACTTAATATTGGAGCCGAAGGAGTGAACAAAGATCCTCTCCCTGTCAGAACTTTCTCTATTTCTGAAGCACCAGTCAAGGAAGCAGTTCAGTCATTGATAGAGCATGTCTGCGAATTGCTCTATCTGTCGAAAGCACAAAGGGGACATATGTTTACGGCTTTGAATCACATAGTTTCTGGGAAATGCTTACTGATTCCAGATGTACCTCCTGAACCTTCAGCCGCTGACAAAGAAATGTATGACTGGGGACTCTCACCACAGTACATATTAAAGGAAATGAATTCAAAAGGGCATTTGTTGATGTTGGTACTGCTGTCAACATCATCCCTTTGTGTAGGACCAGAATATCGCTACAACATTATTTCTGCGATATTAACAACGTTTCTGCGAGCGTCACTGCCAATTCTTTAACAACGTTTCACGAGCGTCAAAGAATATCCAAAAGAAACTGACGATGGAATAAATAAAAGAAGAATATGTTGATCCTGCGATGATCATCATTCTTGCGATAGAGAATATTATAGCGATCGCGATGAGATCGCAGAATAGATCCGAAATAGGAGGAAAACTTAGCTGTCATCCATTATGTAAATCCCTATATAAAGGACTCGATAGATCCAGAAAAGGATGATGTATTTTTGAGAGTTGAAAGAGTCTTCAGGAGAGACAAACTTCAAGAGAATATTTGTAATCTTGATTCCTTCTAATTCTGTAAACATTTCTGAAGTTTAATTGATTTCCAATAGATTTCTATAGAATCTTAACAAGGGTGTAGTGTGGGAATTCCTGCAACTACATTTTTGCGCCCAGAAACAGGGAGAATCAATCTAAGAAATCTCTAATTACAATTTGAAGATTTGAAGAAATTGTTAGAAAATTAAAGAAATGGTTAGAAGAAGAAGAAATACATCAGAGCCACCAACAACTGTTAGGAGGAGTAAAAGGCTTGCAGGTGAAGGAACAAGTGAATTAGAAGAATCTTCAAGGATAAGAACAAGAATAAATAGAACAAGGATTGAAAGAGAAAATCAAATTCCGCAATCGAATCAACAAACATCAATACAAGATAGGAATGTGGATTATGACAGAGTAAGTGTGCATACTTGGAGGTCAGATTCGATAGAAGAAACAGAAGATCGACAATTGGGAAAAGAAGAAGGAGAAGAAAGAAATCAAGAAATAGTTGGAAGAATAAATCAGGAAGGAGGAGAAAATGAAATAACGGATAATTTGAGACAAAGAATACAAGAAGAAAGAAGATTAGAGGCAGAAGAGCGTGCGAATTTAACAAGGCAAAATCATGAGTTAAGAATGGAGAATTTGAGATTACAAAGAAGGAGATCAAGAAGTACTGTTAGATCAAATTCAAGGTCACTCAGAGAAGAACCAAGGAAAAATTCCCCTATAAGAAATGTTAGAGAAAATACTCGAGGAGAAGTGCAAAATAGAGAAGAAGAGATAATTGGTGATCGCTATAATCCGCGTGACAATAGAAATCAAGAGGAAAGAAACAAACAAATTGAAGAAGAAAATTCAGAAGAAGGTAGGAGGATATTACATGGGCGAGAGAATCAAAGAAATCAAAGAATGATTGAAGAAAAAATTGAGAGACATTACGCTGAACAAGCACGCCTAGCCTGCGAGAGGGAAATATTAAGGGCAGAAGTAGAAGAACATGAATTTCGAGAAGCAGTGCGACAAAATAATCATGAAAATCGAGAAAAGAGATGTACGCAAAATCGCTACAATGGTAATATTCAGGAGGAGTATGAAAGGATACAGAGGAGAATAGAGAGACAACGAAGAGAAATGAGGAGAAATGAAGAAATATGCAGAGAAGAAGATAGGAAGTTACGATATCAAGAGGAAGATGAAAGAGAAAATCGCAGAGAAAGACGAGATGATGATGAAGAAGAAGATACACAAAATCTCGCAAGACAAGAAAGGCAAGAACGCAGAAGAAAGGAAACAGCATTAAAGAGGCCAATGGAACAAAACTCAGCTGAGAATGAGAAAATATTGAGAGAATTAGCAGAAATGCGAGGAATGATAAACAATAGAAGATAAAGAGGTAGAAGGCAACTTGATGAAGCTATTGAAGAAGCTGCGAGAACTCCATTTACTCAAGAAGTACAGTTAAGAGGGATACCTCCAAAATCCAATTTACCAGCATTAACCAACACTTTTTATGGAACTACATGTATTGTTCAACACGTCAAAGCTTATGTTAGATGTATGCTACAATGGGAGAATCATGATGATGTGCTATGCAAATATTTTTCATCCAGCTTAACTGGCGAGGCGTTGAAATGGTTCGAGGGATTACCAAAAAATACCACAACTTCTTTTGATCATTTACAAGCTACATTTTTAGGAGCGTATATTAGCAACAATTCATCGCGGCCGGGTATTGAAGATGTGTTTGGGTTAAAACAGAGAGTTGGCGAGAGTCTGAATCACTTAACCATAAGGTGGAAATCAATATGCAGCGATATGGCTGGAAGAGTAGATGAAAGATACCTGATTTTATCCTTCATTAATGCAATGTTCGCGACTAATCTGCTGTACATTTAAATTTTCAGAATCAAAAATATAACCACCATGACAGAATTGCGAGAGTTACAAGAAGAATACATTGCTTTGGAGGAGAAACAAAATGAGATGGAATCATACCCAATCGCGAACACCAGCTCGCTAGCGGCAAGTGGAAGTTTGCTCCCTAAAATGATAAATAATGTGGCGAGCACCTCGCAGGCACAACAAGAGAAAGTAGTAATTGATAACCAACAAAAATTGGTAGTGATGGGCAGTCGAGATCAAGAAGAATATGAAAGGGAGATGAATTATTACAATCGCGGTGGAAATAATAAGATTCAAAGACTTGATCAACCGCAAGAAACTTATGGCGGACAAAGGAAGGATAACTTTAGAGGGCAAGGAAATCAAAAGATAATATGGGAAGAAATTAAGATGCCACCTCTTAATGCTAGTATAGAAAAAATTTGGGAAGCTATCATTCTGATGGAAAATATACCATCACCATGGAACATGGGAAAAGAACCACATCCAAGCAATCGAAGTCAAGAATTTTGTCCTTACCATCACTTTCATGGCCTTTTAATAAATGATTGTAGGAATGTAAAGATGATAATTTTGAGGATGATTGATCAGGGGAAGTTAAATCACTTTATAGTAGGACATCCACAACCTCATCAATTACCGCCAGCACCAGAAACTCGCAGAGTGAATGCTGTAAAGGGAGCAGAAACATTCGTGATAGAAGTGGGGGCTAAAGCAAAGAATTTGTTTTGTAACTCCATTGTGCATTCATGCAGAACTGTGGAAGATTTCCATGATAATGTTTTAAGTATAGTCTTCGCGAGAAATACAGATGGAAGAGAGATAATGAATATAGCGAGAGGCTCGCCATTAGAAGAATGGCAGAAACAAACTCTATCTTTCACCTAGTAAGATGTACCAGAGCTTGGAGAGCAACATGACAACCCATTGGTGGTACGATTAGAGATAAATCCAAAGCAAATGCAAGAAGAAGATGAAGAAAATGATGGTAAAATTAAAGACTCTTGGGCCATCAACAGAGTCTTAATAGACACCGGGAGTTCAGTTGATATCTTATTCTATCATACCTATAGAACCATGGGTGGAAGAGATGAAGATTTGATACCATCAATGTATAAAATCTATGGATTTAACGGTACAGCTAACAAACCAAAGGGGGAAATTGAAATGCAAATACGGTTAAAAGGAATATCTTCAAAAATCTTATTATGTGTTGTGGACATCGAATCACCTTACAATGCTTTGATAGGACGACCTTGGTTACACGGGATATTGGGTGTAACATCTACTTATCACCAGTGTATCAAATTTCCTCATCCTAAAGGTGTTGGAGTTATTAAAGGAGATTGGGAAGAAAGCAAGAAATGTTATGAAATCGATATGAAGTCTTGCGAAGAAAGAGCTGAAAATAATAGCAATTGGAAGTAAAAAATCAAACAACAATAGAGATGTGAAAGGTTAATGATTGATACAATAGATCGGAAAGAGGATGTGAAAGCTGGTGGCGAGCGTCTCGCAGAAAAAGAAACAACAGTAAAACGTAGCAGAATCAGAAAATAGTAAGTAGGGAGGTAAAATGATGAACTTTAGAGAACTCTATGAATGATTTGTTTGAAGACTATGTAATTGAACAGAATATTCTTCTTGAAAGAATCACAAGATTTTACAAAAAGAAAGAAGATCAAAGTTATGAAATTCTATCAGAGTTACAATACTCGCGAGAAGCGCGAATAAAATTTCGCAGAGATTAAAGAATGGGACGAACCTTTATGGCGTGCACCCTAGTTCGCGAATAAAATTTCGCAAGAGGCAAATGTAAGACCTAATAGCGCGTCATAGGAGGGGTTATCTCTCGACATGATTCAGGGGTAAGGTTATACCGCTGTTGGATCCTGAGTCATGCAGATGTTGGGGTTAAAGAAAACCTATCAGGGAGAGAGATCTTGGTTTTCCAACTATATATGGTTATACCCTGGTTGGACGAACGAGAATCTCTTCCAAGAAGTGCAAAGTATGACCAAGGCTCCGAGGTACACGGTTGAGCCAAGGGTTCCAAGTGCGTACGAAACTCCCTTGCCATTCTTGGTAAGTCTTGGCTACGATGCACTTGGCCTGAAGAAAACCCCACTTAAGGTGCAGTCTTGTAACTATAAGCCATATAGGCATAAAGGACAAGAGGCTGCGAAAAAAACTGGTTGTTGGTAAATCTGGATGGGAGGAGCTAGTCTTGTATGGCCGATGTTCCCTCCTTGAAGGGGAAACCATGGGGAAGATAAGGGCGGCACCCTCCATTAGGGAGTTGATAAGTGTCTTAAGACGTCAATGTCATGGGGATTTATGATCCCAAGAACATTTAGGGCTGTCATATTATCGCGTGACGTAAATTATACAGAGGCAACAAGCCAAAAGTTAAGATGAGATCAATTGGTTTTTACATGAAAGTGTAAAGACGTCCTGCGATTTCATCGCAAGATGGCAATGTCATGAGGCTTTGATCTCGCGAGAGAGCTTAGACTTGTCATATTGTCGCAATACAATCAAAGAAGAAAGATAAGGAAAGATCAATGGGTCAATACATGCAAATGTAAAGACGTCCTGCGATTTTTTCGCAAAAAGAAAAAGGTGTGGCACCGTAAGACCTTTAATTAGGAAGGCATAATAAGACCACAAGATTACTGCGATAATACTCGCAGTTGTTGTTAGCGATAACATCGCAAATATCAAAGCAAATTTTATTTAAAGCTAATATCTAATCTCTACTCAATTTTTTTTCATATTACAGATGAATAATAGAGGCAAGTATGGGAATGCATAAGAGCGATGAAATTATTATTCATCCACCATATAAAAATTGCATAGAGATTGTTAAATGATAAATTTTCATAGATACTTAAAGGATAATAATTATATTGATTGATTAATTTGCAGAAAAAGAATTGTTTTCTAAATTCATACAGATAGAAGCAAAAGAAATTTACAGAATTGGAGAAACTCGCAGCAATGTTACAGAAAGAAGAAAATAAATATACAAAGAAGATAGAGGGAAGAAGAAGAACTAGCTAGATTCATCGCCATCCTCTTTGTCAGATTTCTCTTCATCGCTAGATTTCTCTATTTCATCATCGCTATCTTCATTCTTATCAGATTCTTCTTCTCCACTAGACTTTTCTCCTTCGTCATTATTATTATTATCTTCATCCTCAGCCTCACTGTCAGAAATGTCAAGACTTGGGATTTGTGCGGGGATTTCCTTTGCAAGATCAGAATATATAGAAGGGGAAATTCCATGATCACTGCAAACCAACCTAACAAAATCATTACGAACAATAATGAGAGATCTATTGAAATTCGCGGTAGTAATGTCAAACTGCTCCTTCAATCGTGAATATTTATTATTGCGAGCAGCAAGGGTATTCGCGAGCTGATTCTTCTCATTTTCAAGTTCCTCAATTCTGTCAAGATATCTTTTTTCAGCTCCTGCAAGAATATGACAACAAGTTAGAAATTTTGTAGAGAAGAATAATGAAAATAAGAAAATAGCGAGAGGAAGAACATCTAACAACCTTCTCTTTCAGAAATAATATCCCTAATTAAAGCCGCATGTTCAACTTGAAGGCTAACATTTATAACTAAATCATTCCTGGAATTATTAAGAATCTTCGCAGCCCAAGAAAATTCATCATCGCTATTTATAAGAAGACGAGATCGAACTTGAGTTTCCCTCGTAAGAAGATCTTCATTCTCGCGGAAAAGCTTATCTCTTTCCATTTGAATGTTAATAAGAGTCTTATGGAAGTCAGCTAGAGTCTTGGAACCCTTTTTAATAGCAAGATCCTTATCGTCAATAAGATCACTATTCCTTTTTCTTAATCTATTTCTTTCTTTCTTTCAATCAAGATGAAGGCGCTTATATTTGTTGGTCAAACCTAAATTGAATCTGTGTTCAATTTTTAAGAGATTAAGTTTGGATTTTAGTTCATCTATGGAAAGGGATTCAATCTTATTATCTGAGAAGTTACTTAAAGAGTTATTAAGGCTAGCAAGAAGAGTATTATCATCTACAGGTTCATGGAAAGATTGAAAGAATGTAGCCTCGTCAGTGAGAATAAGGAGAATTAAAAGAAAAAGGGAAATAAGTAATACCATAGAGTTGCTGGTTAGCTTTGTCAAGATCAGAGATCTTTTGTTTATCAACTGAATCTTCAGCCTCCAATTGTTTATTCTTCTTATGGAGCTCAGCAACTTCAGATTCTAATTTTTCTTTATCCTGGCGAAATTTAGCAGCCTTCTTTTCATAGTTGGCGCGTCTCTTATCTAAATCAGAAGCAACATCAAAGGAAGCTTTTCCAACCTACGAGAGAATAATATAAATTAAGAATCTAGCGATGGAGTAAATACATAAGAAAATTAAAGAAATAAAACATACCAGGGTACCAAGAGAATTCAAGAGACTGGGAGTCAACGATCTTGAGAATCCTTGTAGAGAATCATTATCCGCCAGAATAGGGGCATCGCAAAATTTAAAGAGATCTTGGGATGTCTTGTTAATAACTTCATCCTCATCATTGCAAGTTATGCTGTGGGAAATATTGCCAAAAATTCTAAATAAATGGGTCATTGAAGAATCAGATAAAGAAGAGTTCTTTATAGAAGGGAATCCAAAATTATTATTGTTAAAATCTTCATTTTCATTATCCTTATCAAATTCAACACTCGGATTTTCTGGAATGGGTTGAGGAGTTGAAGAAGAAGAGGGATGGTTTTTCCTTTTCTTCAAAGGAGGATCGCCAGATTCTTCACCACGAGGAGAAGAAAGTTTCCCTTTGGGATGAACAATAGATTTATCTTAATCGCCAGATTCTCCACCGCGAGGGGAAGAAGACTTCCCTTTGGGAGGAACAACTGATTTGTCCTTTAAAGATTTCTTTTTAGTTCTCACAGTTTTTATTGACTTTAGTTCTTCTATTTTCTGCGAGCACAGATGAAGATAAGAAATAGGGGAAACAATATATTGTTAAAACTTACGAGAAGATATTTCTTACTTCATCCGTGAAGGATTTGAGAGCTAAGAAAGTGCTGGGCTTCCTAAAAATTTTATAACTGATTTTCATCATGTCAATCTGGAAAAGATGGAAGTCATTTAGCGATAGCGAGAATGTGAAAACGAAAGGAGAATAAAGGATCATAATTATACAAAATATCAGAGAGATTATACCTCTTTAGCTCGTTCAGGCCAATTAAAGACCCAAGGTTGATATTCTGCAAGATTCGCGGGAAGTTCGTGAGAACCAGAAATATAAGGACCTTCGAGGCACAAAGGAAAAATAAACCACTTGTCATCGCTAGAATGGCGAGGGCCGTGATTGGTTTTCGTATGAAAGTCAATATCTAGCATGAGAGCTTCTTCGACAGCGAGTTTCTTCAGGAGAACACCCCAGCAGGTGATATCCCTCTTCATAGGGAGTATCTTGTAATTTTTGAAAAAGTTTTCTACAGTATAATCTGTAGGGTTAATTGGAATATGTTTGTAAAGAGGATTTTGAGCATCTTCAGAATAGCGCGATCCTTTACCAGCACCACGAGAAGCATATTCAAGTAGCAATCTAATGAAATCTCCACCTAATTGATATATTGCTCGCGAGAACTTCTCGTCAGATATTATTTGGTAGAATAATGGGAGTTCTGGGTCATAGAGAGGAAGGGGAAGACCAGCTTCAAGTTGGCCTAGCGATACTATGATTTTTTTCGCGAGAACATTGATCATCAGTAAATAATTTAAGAGAAAGTTCAGATCTAGAATCCTGATCTGGAATTAAAGAAAAGTTAAAACCTTTAATTTTGAGTTTCTCGCACATCTCATTAAAGGCCTTCAAGTTTTTAGTACAAGAAGCAACCATTTTTGAGTATGTGAATGAAAGAAAAGGTTGAAAAGAAGAAAGAAATCACAGTAGTAACATAAGCGCAATTTGTGGAAGAACAGTAAAATTTGCAGAGAGGGTATGGAGAGAAAGAAGAAGAAAGTAAAAGAGAAAAAGGAAAGGAATGAGAAGAGTATTTATAGAAGAAGAAATTTCTCGAAGAAGATGAAGGCAATTAATGCAAAGAAAATACGTGGGTTGTCAGATCGCAGCGGTTAGAGGAGACGTGTCAAACATTTATTGGAAGACAAAATTCGTGAAAACAGCTGGCGAAGGACATAGAAACGTGTCAGAACGGAGAAGTCTGAAAAGATAAGCAGTTATGGAATTTTTTAAAAGTTCTCATGATCTTCTCTTCTTCGCAGAAAATACATGAGAAGAGGCAAGATGTAGGACCAGAATATCGCTACAACGTTATTCCTGCAATATTAAAAACGTTTCTGCGAGCGTCACTGCCAATTCTTTAACAACGTTTCACGAGCGTCAAAGAATATCCAAAAGAAACTGACGATGGAAGAAATAAAAGAAGAATGTGTTGATCCTGCGATGATCATCATTCTTGCGATAGAGAATATTGTAGCGATCGCGATGAGATCGCAGAATAGATCCGAAATAGGAGGAAAACTTAGCTGTCATCCATTATGTAAATCCCTATATAAAGGGCTCGATAGATACAGAAAAGGATGATGTATTTTTGAGAGTTGAAAGAGTCTTGAGGAGAGAGAAACTTCAAGAGAATATTTGTAATCTTGATTCCTTCCAATTCTGTAAACATTTCTAAAATTTGAATAGTAAAGTGTCATTTAAATCTTTGAAGTTTAATTGATTTCCAATAGATTTCTATAGAATCTTAACAAGGGTGTAGTGTGGGAATTCTTGCAACTACACTTTGAAAACTCTTAGGGCTGCCGGTATTACTCAACAAGAGGCTACTCACGCTCCTATAGCAATTAGAGATCATGAAGGGATTTACCGAGATGCATATGGCTTCGTCACTTTCAAATTTACAGAAAGTTTGGTCTGCACTGAGACCAAGTATTACATAATCCAGGAAGACCCTGGATATGACATGATCCTTGGAAGGACTTGGCTCCATTCTGGAAAGCTAACCTTAACGCCTTCAACATACTATATTACTGACCGAGACTCTGAGTTAGAAGGAGAAGCAGAGGATGCCCCACTATTTGAACACCTGAAGGAAGTTGAAACCTTGATGGGACTTGCGCCAGAACCCGGAGAGAGTCCACATGCCTTTGTCAAAAGGTTTCGAGCTCAGGCAAGTCTTATTCCTCTTCATGCTCCAGTATTACCAATGTTCAAATATGCTACTTTGGTCCAGGGACTTCTCCCCATAAACAATTTAGAAATTACAAAATGCTATGAGTGGATCATCTCGCCACAGCAAGATTTCACCCAATGGTTGAGTCCAGAATGTCCTCAAGTTGATCATCCAATCCAGCGATTCATTATGGAAGATATGGCCAAGCATGACAGGCACTACGAGGGATACTCCCTCCTGCGTGAATTTCCATATGTGCCACAACTGTGGAGCTGCACCACACAAAGAATTCTGAATCAACAAAAGATATTCAAGGAACGGACTACAAAGCCGAACAAATTCAAGGAAGGAGATTTGGTTCTCAAGGAGACTAAATGAGATCTTCATTCTGCAAGGATCTCTAATTGGGAAGGACCATTTATGGTTGCTGAGTCCATAACTGGAGGATATTACAAGTTGAGCAACACAGATGGACGAACCCTACCAATAATTCATGAGAATTGGCTTAAGGAGTTTGCATGAAGTTATTTGACATCTGAGGTACTAGGCGTCTAAGCATTCATGACGTTTGGATTTGGGATTTTAGGATTTTCTTTCATTGTATTTCAATTCCTCCAAAATATTTGTAATACTTGCAATCAGTATACGAATTCAGCAATTTATCAAAATTTAATTCATATTTCTTAAAAGAAAATCTCTATCAAATCCAAAAGAAAATCCTTATCCGTCTACCAATTCAAAACCATGATATCAAAACCAGAAATAAAACCTCACATCTCTCAGAAGTTTAGAAGTTCAAGAGATTATGGAAAATAAATTAAAGAAAATTAGCGAAGAAATATTTTTGCGCCTCTGCATCCTTCAAAGCCTGTAAAGCCACCTTCTCCTTTTTCAGCTCTTCAGTCAGCCTGGAAATCTTGTCTTCCTTCTCCGTCACAACATCATTGGGAAAGGGTGTAGGATCAGAATATCGCCACAATTATATTCACGAGAGATTAATGACACTTCTGCGAGCGTTATTGAAAAATCTTCAACAACATTTCACGAGCGTCACAAAATAATTCAAAGAATGACGAAGTTGACGATTGAAGAGGCATATTAGAAGAGTGTTGTTTCACGAGGATTACAAAAGTTGGCGAATATTAACATTGTAATTACCGCGATGAGATCGCAAAATAGATCCGAAAGAAGGGGAAAACTTAGCTATCACCCATTATGTAATTTCCTATATAAAGGGTTCAAGTAAGTCCAGAAAAGGATGATGTATTTTTTAGAGTGGAGAGAGTCTTGAGGAGAGAGAAAGATTTTTCAGAGAGATTTTTAGAGAGAGAAAAGATATTTTTCTTTATCATCTTCTTCCCCAAAACTAGATTTAGAACTCCATTAATGGAGATTATCAAATGTAAAATCAAATGTAAACTTTAACAATCATAGTAGAGAATCATGGATGTAGATAAAATTGATCGAACCATGTAAAAATCCGTGTGTCTATTTACAATGTTTAGAATTTTAAATATCAAATTAGCTTAGATCAAGATATTACAAGGGGTGTGTTGTGGGAAATCCTGCAACTACATTTTGGCGCCGACTAAGGGGACATTGATCGAAAAAGATCATGTGAAATATTGATTCAAGAAAAAGATCCAAATTTTTTGACGGAGTTTGGTCAAGAGTTTCAACGAAATACTAATGTCCGTTAGTTCAAGTGGGCTAAAGAGTTATGAAGACCAAAAAATGGAAATGAAGTCTCAACAAAGTTTCAACCAACATCGTTAACCTCATCGTAGCAGAGAAGGATTTGAAGTTTCAAATCTCAAACAAAGCCTTCACCAACAATCTAGTCTCAAAAGGATAAATTTCTTCCTTATCTAACTATCCAGACCTGGGAATTTTAAGCCTTTTTTTCTTCACAGAAGCTTGATTTTCTTTTGTTACCTTTCACACAAAATTGATTTTCTTCACAGATTTGGAACAAACAAATCTTGTTTTACAAATCCATCTAAATGAATTTGAGAAAATTTAGAGTATCAAAAAATTTCAATTGGTTTGGGGATTTTCCCATGAACAAAATCAAACGGATTTTAGATGATAATTTTCATTACAAGTCTAGGTTTGGTACAAATTTTTTACAGATTGTTTATTGAATTAATGATCTGTTGTGTGCAGCGATGTATGATTGAACATATTTACAAAGTCCCAACAAATTTTTTGACGATGAATGAAGAGATGAATAATTTCGCGAGGAAGCTTTAAAGTTGAGGCAATAGCTTAATGGAGAGGACATCTTATTTTTACACAAATTGTTTTTCACGTACAACAAAATTATTTTACAGCAACAACAACGAAGTCACGACCTATCAGCGAGCAAAAGGAGATGGTAAAGTGCCACTTCATATGAATATGTGCAACAAACCAACAAAAGAACCACGAACAAAGTAAATACTCCAAGCAAAGGAAATTAATACTATGTTGTCAATAGACCCAATAACAAGATCAGCGAGCAAGAGAATTAATTATTTTGTCGTCAGCATTGGCAACGCACAGAAACCTATTGCTCATCGATTTTCTCGATTTATACAGGAAGGGATTGAGGATATTTAATTTTATTTAAGATTTAACTTTACCATGGGTGACAGCTCACAGAAAAGAGGGGTGCCTTGACAGAAATCTCACGAGATAACCCTAGTCTTGACGAGGCCATGGGTACGTACACACCCATAGAAATCATCCAAACACGTACATACGTACGGTGCAGCTGAGGATATTCTCTTTTAAGATCCGAACCCACACAAGTGTCATGGAGGAAAGAAGAATCATCCAAACTATAATAAGAGTAGGTAGTTTATCCTGTTTTCCCATCATTCCCTTGAGGAATGAGTAGAGATGAATAATAAACCAGAAAACAAAGAATAGCTTACCGAACAGTGGACCCCATGAATCATATCCGGTGCTAATCTCTACCACAATTATATTGATGATCAATAACGTCAATGGAGGAGGCAATAACGAAGTCAATTTAAATACGTATAACTCTGAATATTCTCCATCTGCTCCTTTTGATGTTACAGTGACCCGGGTTCTCAATCCTTTTTGCCGGAACTTTCAAAAGAGCCAGTAAGGAAGTTTTGGTTGCCAGAAGAATTGTTAAAGTTCATCGAAAAACTACACCTACGGCTGCAACTTCCAATCCTTTTGCCGGTATCAGTTTTATTCCTCCTCAGAAAGCTGAAACTAGTGCAGCATCAACCGCGTCATTTGAAGCCCAGGTAGTTAGTTAGAAACCAGTTGAAGATGAAGTGGATAGTAGTATTGTGAAGGGAGAGTCTGAGACTGAATCACTGGAGTAATCAAGTTATCTCTCGAGATTATTACTCTCAACTGGTTTTCCACTATTGATGTTCGACAAATAATCACTGGAGTTGATGTTCGCTGGAATCTCTGATGAAGTAGAGCTTCGCCAATGTTCTTCTTTCACGATTGAATTTCGCTGGAATTTTCCTCTTCGCCAAGTATATTATTTGTGAGTAGAATTGCAACAACAACTCCAACAACTCCAGTTCAAAAGCCGCGAGCAACTTCGCCAAAAGAAACTAACAGGCATGCTTAAGTGGAGACAAGATTTTATGAAATTCATTTGTACTTCATGCTTCATTTGTCTCAGAAAATATAAGTGAATATTTTAATTAAGATGAGCAAGAACTATTAAGCATTTTATTTGCGAAGAAATACAAATGAATTAAGACGAGCACAAGGAATATTCATTTGTACAAATATTCAAGAGCAAGGAATTCATTTGTCTTAAGGGAAGCAGGGTGTGGTGTCATTTGCCTGGAATCGTGGTCTTAATATTTTTCCTTAAGTGTTTGTATGGCTCCTTTAGATGGTAATTGAAGAATTAATTGATTATCAGCGAGGAAGGGATACTTATATACATTAAAAATGAGATGGGATGATTTCACGAAGCTCTCGTTAATATTAAAAAAAAAAAATCACGATAATTTCTATAAATTGTGGCGAGTTTAATAGAGGGTGTTGCACAGTGGGTTTAGAAGGAAGAATATGAGATAGGTTTAGAAGTTTACTTCACAAGTAAATTTCGCAATAGAGGGTTAACACAGTTGGTATGTTGCGAGAGTATACAAGAAGCAGGTCAAGAGTTCATTTCTTATTTCTTCTAATATCACGAGCAAATCAAATACTTCACGAGAATTGGCAGCAACAGCAAATCGCCAAAAATCTAAGTACCACTTCTTTGAATATTTTAATTACAGAAAATGAAATTTTTTGATTTATATTATCACCGGATTTCAAAGAACATTTCTAAGATTTTAATATTTCAAAAAATTCAAAAAAAAATTTGATTCAATTTACCAAAAGTTATAAAAAATGAGATCATCGCAAAAATTTTAAAATTCGCAAAAAGTTTCAAAGATTTCAAAGATTACAATAAATGAAACTATCGCGAAGATTTTTAAGACTTCAAAAAAATTTGATTTCATTTCCAAAACAGTGATACCCTCGCAAGATTACAAAGATTTCAAAAGATTACAGAAAATGGAATTATCGCAAAAAATTTCAAAGATTTCTAAGGTTACAGAAAACGAAATTATCGCCAAAATTTCTAAGATTTCAAATTTCCAAAATACGCGATACAATCGCAAGATTTCAAAGAAGATTTCAAATATTTCTCTAGAATATTTCTTGTACAGAAAGAGAATTTTGGTTTAACAAATGCGATAAAATCGCAAGATTTCAAAGAATATTTCTAAGATTTCAAAAGATTTTAAAGAATATTTCAACTCACAGAAATGAGCAAAACAAATTTTTATCAGAGCTGCGAGTGTAATCGCGAGATTATTCAAGATTATATAAAGAATTGACAGAAATGAAAGAATGAAGAAACGCGAAAATATCGCGAGAAACGCGAATATAATTTCGCAGAGACATAAGAATGGGACAAACTTTATGGCGTGCACCCTAGTTCGCGAATACAATTTCGTAAGAGGCAAATGTAAGACCTACAAGCACGTTATAAGGGGGGTATCTCTTTATATGATTCAGCGATAAGGTTATACCGCTACTGGAACCTGAGTCATGCAGATGTTGGGGTTAAAGAAAACCTATCCGGGAGAGAGATCTTGGATTTCCAACTTTATAAGGTTATACCCTGGTTGGACGACTGAGAATCTCTTCCAAGAAGTGCATAGTATGACCAAGGCGCTGAGGTACACGGTTTAGACAAGGGTGCCCGGGACGGACGAACCTACCCTGGCCATCTTTGGTAAGTCTTGGCTACAATGCACTTGGCCTGAAGAAAACCCCACTTAGGGTGTAGTCTTGTAACTATAAGCCATATAGGCATAAAGGACAAGAGGCTGCGAAAACAACTGGTTGTTGGTAAATCTGGATGGGAGGAGCTAGTCTTGTATGGCCGATGTTCCCTCCTTGAAGGGGCAACCAGGGGGAAGATAAGGGCGGCACCCTCCATTAGGGAGCTGATAAGTGTCTAAAGACGGCAATGTCATGGGGCTCTAAGATCGCAAGATCATTTAGGCCTGTCATATTGTCGCGTAAATTATACAGAGGCAAAAAGCCAAATGAGAAAAATTTAAGATGAGATCAATGGGTTTTTACATGAAAGTGTAAAGACGTCCTGCGATTTCATCGCAAGACGGCAATGTCATGAGACTTTGATCTCGCAAGAGAACTTAGACTTGTCATATTGTCGCATAACAGGCCAAAAAGCCTCGAGAGAAAATATAAGGCAAGATCAATGGGTCAATACATGCAAATGTAAAGACGTCCTGCGATTTTGTCGCAGAAAGAAAAATTGGCGAAATAAGACCTTTAACTAGGAAGGAAAAATAAGACCAATAGAATAATCTCAAACATTAATTATTTTCTTGTAAGAATGCAGGAAAGATTTGTTCATCGCAAGAGAGATAGCAAGTACTATTCAGAATCTCTAATAAATATTATTCAGAGTTTCTCAGAAGTATTATTCAGAATTTATCAAGAGGAATGTCTACAATCTCGTAGCATTATTCACAATCTCGCCACTATTCATCGCCACTATTCATGACAACACTATTCAAAGCATTATTTCGGAATCTCGCAGAAACGTTCAGAAATTCGTAGAAACATTCATAAATTTTCAGACTAATTCAGCATATTGCAGACTATTCCAGAATTTCGCAGGAGAAATGATTATTTCGCAGAATATGATCATTTTATCAAATGAGGCAGAGGAAATTCGTTCATTTAGCATTTTCTCAGGGATTCTTCCTTCATAGATAAAGAACAAAGGCAACTGTGGATTACCAAGAAAACATTTTATGTTCTTTATCTTCTCGCAAGAATCATTTCCAAAATGGACTAGGATTTTCACCAAAAATCCAGTAATAATTTCACGAGAACAGAGGCAATACTTATGATTTTCATTAAAGGACGGATACTTCTTATATTTTTAAGAATGAGTACTTCTTATATTTCTTCAGGGATACTTCATACTTCACGAGCACTTCAAGAGTTAATACTTCTTATTTACTTAACAAAGATATGGAACTTCGCAAAAGA
Source organism: Papaver bracteatum (assembly GCA_023529315.1). Lineage (NCBI taxonomy): Eukaryota > Viridiplantae > Streptophyta > Magnoliopsida > Ranunculales > Papaveraceae > Papaver > Papaver bracteatum. The sequence continues at coordinate 2,002,791 of JAJJWX010000727.1, forward strand.
ATAGAGGCAAGTATATACTTTTCAAGTCCAATATTCTTTCGCTCATTCCTTCATCAACAAAAATCAAAGACTGCTACAACAACAGATTTTTTCTTGAAAATTAATTTTCAAGCAATATTCAAGAAAAAAGAGGCAAGATGTAGGATCAGAATATCGCCACAATTATATTCACGAGAGATTAATGACACTTCTGCGAGCGTTACTGAAAAATCTTCAACAACATTTCACGAGCGTCACAAAATAATTCAAAGAATGACGAAGTTGACGATTGAAGAGGCATATTAGAAGAGTGTTGTTTCACGAGGATTACAAAAGTTGGCGAATATTAACATTGTAATTACCGCGATGAGATCGCAAAATAGATCCGAAAGAAGGGGAAAACTTAGCTGTCACCCACTATGTAATATCCTATATAAAGGGTTCAAGTAAGTACAGAAAAGGATGATGTATTTTTTAGAGTGGAGAGAGTCTTGAGAAGAGAGAAAGATTTTTCAGAGAGATTTTTAGAGAGAGAAAAGATATTTTTCTTTATCATCTTCTTCCCCAAAACTAGATTTAGAACTCCATTAATGGAGATTATCAAATGTAAAATCAAATGTAAACTTTAACAATCATAGTAGAGAATCATGGATGTAGATCAAATTGATCGAACCATGTAAAAATCCGTGTGTCTATTTACAATGTTTAGAATTTTAAATATCAAATTAGCTTAGATCAAGAGATTATTATCAAGATATTACAAGGGGTGTGTTGTGGGAAATCCTGCAACTACAAAGGGTATGTTATTTTCACATGAATCCTTAATAGCATTCATCTTCTTGTGAAGCCACTTCACATTGAAGCCAAGTCTCTCAGAATTCTCCAAGTTGAGCTCCCAATCAAAGAGTACATCTTAAGTTACGTAAGTTTTGGCTCTAGTGCATATGTATCTTAAAACATGCAAGAGTATACTTACCTGCATTGTTAAAGCATAAGCACGCCCAGGATTCCTGTCGACAATTATATGACCGAATTTCTCCCATATTGTACAAACCCACATATCCAATGGGAATGCTGAATCCACCAACTAACTCGTGATATAGGAGTGAGGCATCAAATGGAGGATCAAAACCAACTCCTACACTTGGGTATTCATGCACAACTATACGGTTTTCAATTACTGGAGCAACTTCTACAATCAGGGCAACAGTTTCTTCTGCTGGTGTCCTGGGTTCTTCTATCACTGAAGTGGAGACAATCTAGGTCTCCATGACTTCATCAACAACACTTTAATGGACTTGAGGTGCAGAGATATTTGCCTTCTTATCAATAATCTCAGGGTCGCTCGTTTCATCATTTTGGGTTCCTTCATTCTCAACTTCGGTATTTTGCACCTAATACGAAGATTACATGAGAATAGGATCATCCAAGCATGAAACCAAAATAAATCATGAACTACAGCATACAAGTGGTCTAACATAATCAAAGTCTTTCATTATACATGCTATATGTCAGCAAATAACGTGAAAGTCACAAAAACACGTTTTACAACGAGCTCACCTGAGAAGATTTTACACTTCCATCTACAACGCGATGAACTGGGAACAATTGGTGAAGAATCAAGAGTTGAATTATATACCATTATCTTCGTATGAATGTTGAATACAACATTGCAAAATTTCATATCAATCGGATGAACGAGAAAAAAGATGTGGTCGAAACTCGGGACTACGCGACAGCTGAAAATATCCTGAAAGTCTCCTGGATATTTACTGTTTTGTCTATTTCGGCCCCTGAACGTGCTCAAAACTTAAAAATTTTCTTTGATAAAGCTTGTAAATTTCCTGGGATTAAGGATGCATATGCGGATCATGAAAATATAATACCAGATGAAGATTTTACTGTGTTTTTCCTAAAATGCTGAGTTCTGAATTTTCTGGTGGCGTGTTTTCGGAAAAACTTATCATATGACCACATACATTCTCATTAATTCACTCATAGATAGCAAGTTTATATTTCTATGGATAAAATACAAGAGGAATACTTACTTGGGTGGTCTCCAAAGCGTTCGAAGAATCAGAATTGCTCACACCGACGACGACATCAACATTATTTTCATTCGGTTTTTGACTTTGGGAGTTTTCTTTATCGCCATCCTTCGAGCGAGCATCACCAACACTCTCTACTTCCATGGAGACATTCTCCTGGGAATATTCTCGACAATTAGCATTTTATATACTAAGCATCATGGTTTGTTATATGGAGAAATACTTACTTCAGCTTCTTCTTCAACACCTGAGTCAGAAACCGTCTGCCCATCACCAGAAAACTGAAGACCGTCAATGCTCGATAGAGTAAAATCCTGCAACGGAATAACGAAGTGGGTTTTTAGATCCTAATTATATGGATAATAATAAGTCATGATGCAAGAGATATCGGTAACTCACCAAACAAATCACTGGGGACTTTATGGTGTTAGGTAACATCTTATAATTCTTACTCCTGCCTTCTCCACCATGAATAGTCACTTCAGTTTCTGAGAGGCTTACATCAACTCGTCATCTTACATTACGACCGTCATGTGAATAAATTTGATACAATAATTAGAACACAATCATCATGGTATTATGAAGACTCTACAAAAAATACTTACTCGTGAACACCCTGGAGATATTTTTCGTTTGTCACTACCAGGAAAATGCTTCAATCTTGGTCTAGTAGAAATCATCTCAAGAGAAGGACGATCTTTCATTAAGGGTTGAGCATCTCTTACGAAATCAAGAAAACGCTTAATCTGCTGATCCCAAAAGTCTATGTAACCCGGAGTTACATATATGACTCTATCAGAACTGGGGAACCAGAATTCATTTCCTTCCACATGCGTACGGTCCAGACGAGTCATGAGCTGTTCAACTGAAGACTTTCTTCTTTGAAAATTCGGAACACACTGATCCATACCCATTTTCCGAGCTTCCCTATCAATATTGTATTCTTCCACCAAGAATTCGCCGTGAATTATAGATACTAGATGACCGGGGGTGCAAATCAACATGAAGGATCTCTCACTGTCATCCAAATCAGCACCGAGTTTCAGAGTCACACTCTCTTCATCATTAAATGTTTTCAATTGATAGATATAAGAGGGGACTGATACCCATGGGCGGAAGTTGAATTCAGATTCACGATCCAAGACATCAACGAAACGGGTTTTGAGTCGAGGATTCTTTGTAGACCAGTGCATAATCCTGGCATTAGCCTTCTCAGAGAAGACATGGCGAGCATCAGTGTTTAATCCTTGCAAGACAGTCCGAGGAATGGGTGCATAATTTTTAAAATGCTCCCACATCAGATCTTGAAGAAACATTGTGTTGGCATAACATTCAATGTTTATAAAACCATTCGAGATACAGGAGTTTATAATCAAGGAGTCCAAGTTAGAATACAGAGAGCCCAAGAATAAGCTACCTATTAGAAGTTGCTCACCCTGAGCCATCTTAATCTCAAAAGGAATCACGAACGGCTTCAACAAGTTCCCAGCATCCTCAAATACATCTCTGGATATCCATATACACAAGAAAGAAGCGATGGATAACGTACCGTCAACTGGCCAATCGGGACGAGTATCTCTTGGCCACCAGTGTATTAGCCAATGAGCATAATAACTTTTGCTGCCAGATGCCTTATTAATCTCCTCCATTGTGGTTGTCAAGATGTTAGATATTGCATTTTCCTCTGAAGAAAAGTTTTCAGGAAGATTGCCTATGATTGGAAGATGCAACAAAGCAACCACGTCTTCTAAAGTAATGGTAAATTCTCCCCATCTACATATGAAAGAGTGAGTTGGAATACATCATCGATCAAGTAGAGCTACAATACCTTGCGCATCATGGAAGATGAACAAATCTCCATAAGCTTGAATAGATCTTATTACTCGTGCATCATGCAACTTGGCTCGAACTCGCGGGAAACCCAGCATGTACCTCGACCAACCAGAAAACTTTTCCAAGGGCCGTCGAGAAAGCTTGAACTCAATCATTGATGCAGAAAAATATCATTTCTCAAGGAAGAACCAAATAGCTCCCTGAGGAGTCACCAACTTCTTCTGAGTAACCTCTTTGGGGTTTATCATAAGAAGAAATGCTGGAGTTTTGAGGCACTTCTCAGGCTCTTGGTCCATGAAGAATGTATCCTCTATGTTCGGAATGTTCTTAATTATAGGAGTTTCATTTTCACCAATGGAAGTCTCTTCCGTGTATGAATTATCCATAGAGGCATCATCATCTATGTGTGAACCTTCTCTGGAAGCAACATTGTCCACACACATATCATCTCTGGAAGCATCATTGGTTTTTGAATCGGACATCTTGCAAAGTAGATGTAACATGCACACGATTCTCCACTTCAGTGCATCATACAAACATCAGTGGAATGAAGTAATTGGAAAATTTCTCATGCAAGCATCTACAAACCGGTAACTCTTAAGTCTTACCTTTTTTACGCTTTCACTAACGGAAGTGATAGTAATGCTAGAGTTAACACTCCAAATTTTTTCGTCTCTTCGAACCTACAAAACATATTCAAAACTCAGATTTTTCATAAAATCATGAATATTTCTACTGTGTGAACATTCACCATGAGATTACGAAAACTAAAACATTATTTCATCATAAATAATTGTTTACGTCTAAGTAATACTACACAAAAAAAAACGTGATTTACTCATTAAGTAAAAAAAAAATTGACGTGAGCAAGGCTCACGAAAAATTAAATTTGTGGATACTCCACGGTTTAAAAAAAAAATAATCATGAATAGACCATGGTTTTACAAAAAAAAATCTTTTCCTTCGTATCGTCATACGACTTCGAAACGAAGGTTTATTCCAGTTTTGTGAAAAACTCACGCATTATAAGATAAAGTTTTGGTTTACATGAAATCTCATAAACAAAATTTTATCACTGGACACAAGTTCACATATAAAGAAGAAAACTCTTTCTTCATATCATCATCATTCTTTAAAACGAGGGTTTATTTCGGTTTCGTGAAAATTCACCTTTTCATGATAAAACTTTGGTTCACATGAAAGCTCATAAACATAGTTTTATCACTGGACCTAAATATTCATATATAAAGAAAAAATTTCTCCTAAATCAGGGATTATTATTAGTTTTCAAAACTAATGATCAAACGAACATACGTTTTCAAAAACGAAGGTTTTTGACAAAACCCACACTCATGCATGCACATGCATATAACTTTATCATGATCAATATATGAAAAACTCATAGAACTCATGAACATCAATAAACATCAGCAAAAAAAAAAAATCGCATACCGTCGGCGTCAGCCGGATGCTGGCCAGACGGTAGCTATTCCGGCTGGGCAGTGGCGGCTCCGGCGAAATTTTCTGCTCTCCTTCTCCACTCGTACGTGAAGAAGATGAAGGTATGAGGGAGGTGGTCGGTCGTAGGTGAAAAACAAAGGGATTAATTCCCTTTTATATCAAATTTTATTTCCAAAACCTAATTTTCTAAGGATTTCCTTATTGGGCCCGGCCCGCGAATCCTAAACGACCAAGGTCCTGTCATCCAAATCAGCGTTTCAACACCAATTTATGTTCACCAAATGATGCTCTATCATGCCACTGAGATCTTCATTCAAGTCATGGTATGCTCGTACTATCGAAATCCGGTAACGTCTTAACTTACAACTAAGTTCCATTGCTTATATTGTTTATGACCGGAAAATCACCATTCAATGCTGACTAAGGAACACGGCTGTCCTCACTAAGCAGGGGACTTAATGTAGATGGCGGTTTTTTGACAAAGGCTAAAATCGTAAACCCATAATTGTACGACCCTCTGATCTAGCAGTCAGACGTGAGTATTGAGACACGGATCTCTCATCGAATCCTATGACTGAGAATACTTTCTCTCAGAGTACATACAGATATGTAGTCTCACGGCTAGGCAATAGCATATCTCATGAATATTGAACACTTCAGTAATTATTTCTATATAGTATCACAAGATGGACGGCTCCTAGACAGCTTGCTCTGCTAGTATAGAGCGATAACGTCTTCAGGATACAAATAACGAGTTTACCCTGACTATATAAAGGATATGAAGCTCCATCAAGCTCATATCGGAATAGTTAATGCTCTTAGACAGCTTGCTCTGCTAGTATAGAGCCTTAAGTTAATTATTCCTAAATTCTTGGATTCATCCACAGAATTTCCGAAAATATTCAAATATTTTCGCAGATATTTCATTACTGCAAACAATGGTTCTTCCCAGCAGAAATCCATGGGTTAGTAATAAATATTCAACGCACAGGCGTTTGAGCTACCTCTGAGTAAGCCCTGTCTCAAAAGTTGCAAGTGTATTCAATGATGATACATTAACAATCACCGCACAAACGAGTATTTCAAAATACGACGAAACGATGAACCTATGCAAAATAGGAAAATAATAATAAATAATCAAAATATTGACCAAGGCGCTGGGAGCATGGGCTCATTGACTGGCCGACCGTGCCATGGAAAATCCCATGCCAGTTTCATATTTTATTACATGTTTTATTATTTTCCTTGATCTGATGAAAATCCTTTCATTTGAACAAATATTCTTCGTTTTGAGGAAACTCCTCAATTCCGTGGTGTTTCCTTCGCACGAAGGAAATAATATAAAATTAGGGAAAACATTGTGGGGCGTGACCATTGGCCAACCGGCCATGCCTTGATCCCAGCCGGCCCCACACCTCATGGTTCCTCAATATTTTATTATTATTTCTTTAATTTCATGAAAACTCCTTAATCTCATGATATTTCCTTGGTCCCATGAAAAATAATATAAAATTAGGAAAACCCGTGTGACCGGGCCCTAGCCGGTCGGCCAAGCCCTAGGTGGCCCCACACGTCCCATTTTATTATTATTATATTTTTCATGTTTTCATAATCCCATGAAATTCCTTGATTTCATGAGATTTCCTTCAAATTATGAAAAATCCTTCAAATCATGAAATAATACATAAAATTAGGGAAAATGCACGGGACCGGGCCCTAGCCGGCCAACCATGCTCCAAGCCGGTCCCACACATCCCACGCATCCCTTATTATTTTATTTTTTTTATGTTTTCCTCATCTCATGGAAACTCCTTGATTTCAACAAAACTCTTTGATTTTAACAAAACTCCTTAGTTTTAACAAATTCCTTGGTTTTATCATATTTCCCCAAAAATCATGAAAAATATTATAAAAAATAGGAAAATATTATGGGACGGGTTCCTTGGCCGGACGACCATGCCTTGGCCATGACCGGTCCCACATTTTATGATTCCTTCATTTTTTTTATTATTTTCCTTCATCTCATGAAGGTTTTGACGGTTTTATAAAAAAAACCTGGTTTCTTCATATTTTCTCAAATGGTTGCTCAAATGCACGCCAAAAAATGTCAAAATTCTCAGAACTGAGATACGAACACTTTGGAGACATGAGCATGTTATCTTGACTGACCAAGGTTGTCTCTTTGGCCCTCAATGAGCCGGTCTCACGTATTTTCACGGTTTGACCTAATTTGCGCAATTGCACGTATTAGGTCCAAAACTCTTCCAAACAACTTGGAACTTCATGAAACGATCATCATTTGATCCCGTGACCACCCATGGACGGTTACATGACCCCTTGGTCAGTCCCTCATCTCTGCATAATTAGTTAGGTTTTATCACCTAAGGCTCAGATGAGCATTTTTCGAATAAATGATTAAACCAGCATTTGATCATTCTTTCATCATCAAATCAACTGGTCTTCAGGAGACCTTGATATTTTCTCACGTGAGAATCTAGGTGCTACATGGTCGACCCATGGTCCCATGAAGCCGGTCCCTCCTTCATTCCATGGTTAATTTTCAAATAAACCATCATTCGGTCATCAATTGATCAAATTAGGGTTTCTGAGTCCAAGGATCTTAATTTCAGATTCAAACACTAATAATTTTATGACGATCTCATGATCAGTATTCTTATTAATTATGCTCGGTTCAACTACCAGTATTTTAATTAATATTTTATTTTGGTCACGCTACCAATAATTCGTTAGATGAGCAACACTTGCTCAGATGAACAATACTTCCTCAAATCAAGGAATATTGGTTCAACTATCAATATTCAACAAAATAGAGTAATACTTTCTCGCCACAACTATCAACGTGAGAATCATGTCCACGTTCAATTCATGAGTTTCAGAACATTTTACAAAATCATATTCAACTCAGTAAATACATGGACTCATCGTCCCACTAAATCATGTAGTCAACAACTGACTAAACTAACCACGAGATGTCAATCGTGTCACTTGGGGGGATATCAACTGGGATTTTGGTCTGGAGGTCTACATCACGTGTGTTCAAACACACGATGGAATGTGAGCAAGTCGTGCAATCAGTTGAAATAATTAACAAAGTAGTGGATGAAAAATCAACCAAGTCTCCGCACGATGAGCAACTGGTTTCAAACACGATTTCCACTTCCCCATTCTTTGACTCCATAAACTGTCACACTTCATAGGATCATGGTATCTACAATTCCTACAATATAAATAAGTCTCTGAATCATGATTGAAATAATAACAACGAGAAATACAACAAGAATCTCACGTCTCACAGACAACACGAGATCAACAACTTATCAATTGAGAAATTTCTCTCAACTGAGGAATTTCAATCATTCAGAACTTATCATATTCAGAATTCACAACACACCTACAATCTTTGATTACCATTGATTCCACACATTTCTCAGCTTCCCTCCTACAGATCGACCCATCCTCTCTTGTGACCGAATTTATTCTGGAACGGCCATTGTCTTGGTTTAGACCGGAGTACTACAAATTGATCTATCGAATTCAAAGCACTCCCTTCTTGCAGTGCATCTGTGTGAGGTTGAACATTTCGCTCAGTTAAAGGAGTCTCCTCTGCATAGTCGCATCCTCAATTCTGTAAAAACCAGCAAATCGTTTTTCCCCGTCTACAATACCCATACATAATCACAATAGCATTCATACGATTACGTCGATGTCTTATATACAAAGTTTAATGGTTAAGCAAGAAACTTCATGTTGTATTCCTTAATACTATGTCTATCTAGAGTGTTCATGCTTCGCAGTTTTATGTTTTCAATATGCACGACTTGAAAGATACGTTAGGGAATGAAACAGTTCAAGTAAAATATCACTAACCTCAAGTGGAAGGATGATGTTGTCGTTGTAGCTCCGCACTTCTTCAAGTCTTCGCAATACTTGTAATGTCTCACCCTAATACTTTCAAGATAACCTATACGAAGTTGACTCTAGTACATTTAAATCAAGCAACTCTTAAATGAGCTTCACTAAAATATGACAACCAAACTTGACATACCAACGCTTGGTGGGTTTAACCGAGCAATGCTTTAACAGAGAGCATACACCTGGTATAACAACATTGTACCAAGTAGCATAGCCAATTGGTATGAGATGGTTAACGCCTTATACAAAAAATATTTATTTGTTTGTGTCTGAGCAAATCACTTTATCGGACCTGGGAAGAATGTTTCAGCGAAACAATATTTATTTCAAGAGACTCAGAATTCAGGCACTAGATTATCACGATCTAAATGTGACTGAACAGCATTTGGTGGAGTTATGCATTAATGACATGGTACCCGTCTATTGCGCTTTACTGGAGAACATGCACTTCCAAACATTCTATGAAGCTGCTAAGCGGTCGGCTACAAAATCACCGGCCTTGCTGGAAAGAACCATACCTTCCAGGAATGAAGATGCGCGCGATGCTCGAGGAAGAAGGCATCTCATCATCAAATAATACAACACTCAACCCTCTGTAATCGTGGTAAGCGAATGAGGAAAGAGAAAAGCTTCAGATACGGAACAACAACCCAAACGTGTGGCACCATCGCAGCAGACAACTCAACCCCGGAAGGCTGTGACTAAGACTCCTACAAAATAACAAGAAACTGGAAAGGCTTCTCCAAACTTTTCGTTTCCAATTGAAGAGGTAATCGAACTCTTAGAAACATGGATTCAAGATGACACCATCAAGATACCTCCTATCAGACGTCCACCAACTGAGAAATAAATGGCAGATCCCAAGTATTGTTGTTACCATAGGTTCGTCAATCACCGAACCAGTGACTGTAACAAATTAAAGCGCATTTTCAAAGAGAAGGTGGATGTAGTAGAACTTCAATTATGTACTGAAGGAGTTCACAGATATCATCTTCCTGTCTGGAGTTGCATGATTTCTGGGGACTCCGTCCAAAAAACCGTAGAGTCTATGATGGAGCATTTATGTGAGATTTTGTATTTCTCCAAGGCGCAGCGTTAAGATATATTTGCAGCCCTCAACAGTATTGTATCAGGTAATCGGCTATTTCCAGTCAGAGAAGCTGCTCCCAAACCCCAACCTCTCCTGGAAAGTACGACTGATAAATGCAATTGGGGACTCTTAACCGTCGCTCACCTCAAAGGCAACGAGTTCGTCGGCACACTGATTGATGCAGCCTTCGACTTTAATATCGTCACTATCAAGACTCTGAAATCCACGGGAATTTCAAAGCAAGAAGCTGTGTACTGCCCAACTGTAATCAAAAACTCAGAAGGAGAGTCCCAAGATGCTTACGGATAAGTTAATCTTGAGATCAAGATATGCGATGCCTTGACGCACGCTAAGTTCCATATTACTAAAGAATATACAAATTATGATATGATCCTAGGGTGCTCATGGATACATAATAATGAAACGAAGCTAGGAGTATGTCCTTTGCCAGTGATTGTACCTGATAGGATCTCCAACAAGCCATCTAACCATGAAGATTATTCGCTGCCATATCGACAACTTATAAATGTGACTAAATGATAGGTGTCTAAAACACCTTGATATTTATCTATTGTTTATGCTTTCTTGGCTATGTTTTCTTGTAAATTATGTATCTTTTGTTTGATTTTGAGTTTTAGGTACTTTGGAGCAAAAGAAGAGGAAACGTCGCTTAAAAGGGCTAAAGTATCATTTCATGTGCAACTAATGTTGGAGGCGAATTATCTCTCATTATTTACTTTTATTTCTTCATCTCTATCTGAAAGGTATGCCGGCTTGAGTGATGCAAATCATGTCTGAAAAGAATGACAACCTTAGTGATGTATAAAAATTGAAGAAAAGAAGTGAATATGAGAAGTAAGAGATGGCGGCTCAGAAAACTACTAAAAGCACCCAAAGGACGCGTTAAAGGCACCCCAGAAATGTCCCGGAGGAGTTGATAAAGTCACCCAGGAGTTTTTCACTATATATAGCCCAAAATTCATCTTTATACCCCATAAATTGCTATTTGCACCCCAGGAATTGCTAAACGTACCCCAAATTACTAAAGGGACACCCCTACTCTGGTTAAGGGGCAGTGTTTCTTCATCGTTCAAACTTTAGAAAGTGGCGGGAATGCTGTGTTTAACAGCGAACTTAGCAAGCTTGATTTCAACGTGTTTTTCTCAGATATACGAGCTGATATGGAATGGATTGGGCCTGTGTTGATAAAAGAAGATGGGTAATGGCTCTAAGCTCGATTAAAAAGGAAGTTTGTTTCTTAATCTCGGTAATACAAAACAGGGAATAAGATTTCACGACCGGGATTACATGGCAGTAATTTTGGAAGATATTTTTGCGAGTAGGATGAAGTTGTAGCGACAAGGCAGGATGAGTGATGTGTTCGAACTATAAACAGGGTATGAAATCTTCTTTATATTTGGTAGCTTTCCGAAACAGGGAGAAGTTGGTTCATGGGTTTGTCGTGGAAAAGGAAAGTTTTGATACGTGTAATATCATCCTCAGATTCTTAACTATCCATAAAAGTATTAAACAAAACTGCAAACGCGTGAAGAGAGTTTGAAGGGAAATAAATCCCGAGACCTATGGTGGAGGAGAAACAAGAAATTGGGAAGATTTATGTGAAATATTTGAGACCGGTGGTGTATAAATATGTTTGTTCGAGTCACTAGAAAAGAGACGCTTACTCTGGAGAAGAAACCTAGGCTTAGAAATCGAAAAAATCACAAGTTTTAGAGAAGTTCACCTGCTGCTGCTAATACTCAAGAACACGAAGAACAGACTCGCAGAAACAGTCGCAGAAGAGTATCGTTTTTCAACAGCAGAAGCTTTGTGTCGTTTATCAAAGACATAAGTTGTGTATCGTTTGCAGAATCATTGTGAGCTTATTTATATCTTTTGAATACAATGATTAATGAAATTTTCTCCAACTTTCGATCCATGAGTAGCTAGATTTCTTTTCTATGGTTTTGGAAGAAGTTATTTTTTATGAGTAATATTTAGTAATTATTTTATTTGACAATAAATACTCCAATATTGTGTTTTTAAATTATTAAAAATTCTCTCTTCTTTGTATGCTTCGTAAAAATTGTTTTGGGTAGTTTCTACCGTTCTTTTATAAGCGAAGGAGGATTAGGCCTTAGAATAGCGACGAAAGTCATAAAAAGAGCTTGTATTGTCATATCTTCCAAAGCATGAGATTGGGTTCGAAATTGTTTTGAGTAAACTGGAGTATTTTGTCAACGAAATTGTTATTGAGTTTACTATTATTAGAAGTAGTGGAATCCAAAACCCTAGAATTTTCTCTCCTTGGAAAACAAAAATCTATTTTAATTAATTTGTCTTAGTATTTTCTTCTCATAATCAAAAACCAAATCTTTAAAAAGTCCGAGTGAAAGACAACCTACTTACCACAATTTAAAACTACATTAATTTTGGCGCCGCCGACGCGGACTTGTATATAGATTAGGTTTTAGATTTTTCTTTTAGTTTTTTTTCTAGTATTTTTTTTTTCTATTTTACGTCTTTGGGTATCTTTCTTGTATTTTTGGTGTGCATATTTTTCTTGAAATTAAAAGTGGAAAGTGGAATAAGCGGCCAAACAGGTAAGTATCCAAAATTTTATTTTTGTTCCCTTTTGTAAATATTTATTTGTGAAAATATTCTGATTTTTTTAGATATTTTTATTATTTGTACATATTATTTTTGGATTCTTTTTATTTTGTAATTTTTATTTAAACAGAAAAAAAAAACACAAGTGCACACACCAATCGCATCGCCAGACACTGAATTTTAGGAAAACTCGTGGTTTAGTACGGTGAACCCTCTGGGCGTTATCATCCGAAACACCACAAGCCTCAGCTCAGTACCGTTGACCAGTCTTTGACTGTAGGTATATTTTGATTGAGGTAACCTGAGCCTACCAATTTTAGTCGACCCTGCATTTGCATGTGCACACAAAATGTCGAGTTGGTATTATAAAGACCAATATTATGATTATTCGACTGAGTATCAAAATGGACAAATCCGTACTATGGCCGAAGTGTGGATAGTACTTAGGACCATTACCGACCTTCTGAAGGTTATGGTTCTTACCATGGTGATCCCAATTACTATCCGCACGGCCACCAATCATATGAACGGGAGAATAAGCAATATTATAATGAAATAAATGAGAGTTCTCCATCTTTAGAGGATTTAATCAAACAATTGGGACCAGTTCCTGATGAATATAAAAGTCTTTCCATAGAAGATGCACTCAAACAGTATGAATTATTAAGTCTTTCTTTATAGGAATCACTTAAGAAGATGACCAAAACTATATGTGAATCTGAAATAAGAATGAATAAACTGTGTGAGACTCTTAATAAGCAGGAGGACCAAAATGCACCTAAGGCTATTGCTTATAATGAACTTGAATTCCAAAATAGTGTTTCCAATCTTACCCTTGATAATACATATAATTATTCACCTAATTTAGAGGATGAGGTTAGATCAGAAAACACTGAATATTTAGAAAGGGTTCAATCATCCTCGTATTGTTATGATGATGAGGATAGTGTCAATGAAGAATTTGAAATATATAGTCATAGTGACGATGAAATTGTTACACAAATTGAGCCATATGATTTTAATGTTATTTCTAGTTCAAATCCTAATAATGTTGATAATTATTCTCCTATTCAAACGGATGAGGATTTGACTAGGGATACCATTGTTTTAGATGGTGTAGTTTATCATTGTGATTATGAAGCTGATGATGGCTTAGAGGAAAGAGTTTATCCTGAGACTAGTGTTTTAGAGTCTAGTGATTCGGAAATAGTAGTCTCTTCTGAGGATTATAGAAATGTGGAACCACCTAATTTCAACCTAGAAGAAATAAAAGACCATTTTCCTAAATCTGATAATTTAGAAATTAAGGAAATTGTGACTAGTTCGTCCAAGGACATTGAGAACTCTAAGTTTGGGGGTGAATATCATTTCCCCGTGGTTTACCTTTGACTCTTACAAAGGTTCCTAATTTTGGACTTAACATATGTGCCTCTACCATCTTAGGAGACTAGTCTACTTATAGTTAAGTCTCGGATTAGGATAATAAGTGTAGTTGAGCCTTAGACTCCACGGAATTCATCGAATGAACATGAATAACTACTCAAGGGAACTTGTGGAACTTCATCAACAAAAGTTATGTGGATAATTAAACTTATCTATCAGTCAAAAGTCTATCTATTCTATCTTTTATTTTGAGACAAAAGTCATACTGGTATATAGACTTCAATTATACACATTTGCTATTTCGAGCCGAGTTTATCTCGGTTATCTATTTATCAATATATGTGTTGGTAAGCTTTATCTTTAGCCAAGTTCATCTTTACCTAGTGACAAAATTCATGTTATGTTTCAATCATTTTGGAAATCGCTCTGACGAAAAGTAGTTTGTGAATAATGACTATTTCAACATCCTCTAAGAAAGTTTCAATGATTGAAATGAGAGTTTAGAACATGTAAATGTTTGGATATAAACATATTGTGTTCTGACATTTGTGTAAAATTCCAAAACCTGGAACCCAAAGTATACGTACCCGTATGTGTACTGGCGGTTGTGGGAAATCCGGGCAAGTATGCGTACCCGTACGCATACTGGCGGAAAGTTCACGTCCGTGAATTTCTGCTGGAGTTTGAAGTGAAAAAAACAAACTCAATCCGGTTACCTAAGTATACATACCCATTTACATTCTTAAGTAGGTTACTTTCTAAAATCGGTTTGTTCATGAACTAAAACATTTATATAATAATGAATGCAATTTTTGCAAACCGTGGCTATAATGTTCATGAATCGATTCGAATGAATCAAAAACCTATTTTGCTTCGATTGTGTCTTGCATACTTTTATAAGATCTAAGCAATTGAACATCTCTCTAACTAGTTCATTTGAGTCATTTGAACTAGTTATGGTAAAGATGAATAAGGTTGATATGAAGGTTCTCATATGGATAACCATTGGTTAACTACTGGTTAACCAACTAAGTGTACATGTTTAGGTATGGTTACTCAAACCTAAATGAAGTTACATTTCATTTGTGTATAACAAGATAAGTTCGATCTAACAGTTGAAAGATATTAGCTTGAATCTAATTAGGTTTTCATGTAACGGTGAATATTGAATGTTTTGTTACCAAGGTAACTTAGATTGCAAACCCTGATTTTAATACCATATAAAGGAGAACTCTAGCAACTGGGAAACCTAATCCCCACACCTCATATGTGATACTGGTTGTATAGGCTAGAGTCAATTCTATTTTAACCTTAGGTTTTTCACGAAACTCTGTAGGTTAACGGCTTAAAGACTTCATTGGGATTGTGAAGCCAGACCCAACTATTTTCTATGTAGTTGCCTGATCTGATCTTGCCATTTATTTTGTGATTGAGTGCAATCGTAAGATTGGCTTGAGATTTATATCTCCGATAGGAAAGATATAAAAGTAGTCACAAACACCTCCGTCTCATCGTTTGTGATTCCAAAATATCTTGTTTCGTTAATCGATTAAGATTATTGTGAGGTGATTGATAATACTAGGCTGTTCTTTGGGAATATAAGTCTGGGTTATCAATTGGTTCCTATTCACCTTGATTTATCAAAATATGGAACAAAACTCATAGGTATATCTGTGGGAGACATATTTATCTATTCAATAGACTTTTCTGTGTGATACGGATTTTTTTATCAAGTCTTTGACTTTGGGTCGTAGCTACTCTTAGTTGTGGGTGAGATCAGCTAAGGGAATCAAGTGCATTGTATCCTGCTGGGATAAGAGACGTAAGGAGCACGACTGTACCTTGAATCTATGTGAGATTGATTAGGGTTCAACTACATTCTAGACTGAAGTTAGATTTGTAGTAGGCTAGTGTCTATAGCGGCTTAATACAGTGTGATGTTCAAATATGGACTAGGTCCCGGGTTTTTTTTGCATTTGCGGTTTCCTCGTTGTCAAAACTTCTGGTGTCTGAGTTATTTCTTTTCCGCATTATATTTTGTTATATAATTGAAATATCACAGGTTGTGCGTTGAATCGATCAATTGGTAAATCCAACCTTTGGTTGTTGATTGAAATTGATTGATCCTTGAACATCGGTCTTTGGTGCCGTTCAAGTTGTTTCACATAATAATTAGGATCACGGATTTCTATCTATTTGATTTGCTGATTACATTGTGAAACAGAGATATAAACTCTTTGATATACTTTTTTATTAAGATTGAGTCTGACTATCTATGAAAGTATATTGGAGTTAGTCCATACAGATTGCTAAGCGAAATATTGGGTGAGGTTGTTAGACCCCCGCTTTTTCACATCTTATATCTTTCAAAAAATACCTAATAGGGGAATATGTAAAGGAAAAATAAAGAGCAAGATATTCGAGGGAAATCATCAAGCAGCAACACATTGTTCTTAGAGAAAATACATTTCTATCCCGAAGATCAGACTGCTTCGACGATGAGACAATCTCTCGACCACCGCCTCTTCTGACTGATGATATCCCTGGAAGAAGTTTCGTCTGTTTTATTCTGCAATTTTTGGATTTTGGAAATCCCTTCATGAATTGGGAAGCGACAAATCTGAAGGTATCATATGTGCCTCGATGATGCTCTCAGTTTGCAACTATTCCTTCATAAACGGTACATCTAATCATGTTGCGCATGTCGTCAATTGAAGACAAGGCCTCTTTCATCCGTTTAGCTAACAAGATGCAGCTTTTGAGTCTCTGGGGAAATACGTCCATGCTTCTACATACCTAGTCGGCATGCCATAAATCTTGAAGAAGCATGTAATCAGCAATGGTAATATCAAACAGAAGGTTGGTCGAATGCTTAGCCGTTATTATTATTTTCCCTACTTTGACTTACAATTACTAGCGTTACATGTGTTAAAATATCATTGTGGAAGTGTTATCTCTTCCCATGAAAGGAACACTGACTTGCCGACCATCACTATTTATGTGCCATATTCCCATCTGCCGCATCGCCTCAATAGAAGGGGAAGAGCTTAGATTTCAAAATCAAGGTACTAATTATGGCATTCGAGGAATGAATATCATGTGCGGAGGCTCTACTGTAACCCTACTGAAGATTGCTACGTCTAATGTTTCAAGATATTGCGAGATTTTTCTAAGAATTTGGATTTCTTGGTCGGGAGATTTTATTCATTCATCCAACTGGAAACGTAAAATCATTATAGCAGCATGAATGAAGGATTATTATTCGATAAAGCCCTGGCTCCATCCGCATGAAACAAAAACTACTAAATATCAAAGAAGCATCTGCAAGCTACGAAAAAAGATGCTCATTTACATAAGGAAATAACAAAATAGAAAATATAGTCATCAACGTCAATACCAGGGTTAATGGCGCCTTCATTGGAATCCTCTTTGGAAGCCAGTTCAACATCTTCTTAAAAATCCGCTTCAACATTCCCTCCAGAAGCCACTTCAACCTCCTCTTCGAAAGCTATTTCAACATCTTCCTTGGAATCTGCACCAACATCCCCTTCGGGAGCTGCTTCAACATCCTTTTCAGAAATTATTTCATCAGCCTTTTGAGGATATTTCTCATGATAGGTCTCATCCACATCAGAGTCAAGGATTATAACGCCATTATGAATATGGTATTCATGTTTATCCAGGAGTTCATGTTCACCCAACAGCTTCTCATGCTCCACCCTCCGTCGCTTTAGTCGAGCAACAAATCTTTCAGCCCTGACACTCGTTGGCTGAGATGCTTCATTGCATATCCACTTTTCGTCCATGCTAATTGAGGCCAGGAAAGCTTGAACACACTCTCGAACGATGTTCAAATATGCGAGAGACATACATGTATGGCCCTACCAGCTTCAAGAAATGGAGGATCTATTTTAGCCAATACTTGTTCGAATACGGCTACCCTGGGTTTGTCAACTTCAAAATCCTTCTCTGGAGAGTTCGAGGAATAATCATCACTAGGAGTTCCCACCATATATTGTAAAAAAAAAAGCATTATGGTTATGTGACATGGTGAACGAGAAAAAATACTACAAGAGAATACGAAGAACGTACCTGGGAGGAAGAGAAGTGCAGCTATGTGATTATCGGTGTGAAAAAAAAGACTTAATTGCTTCCTTTTATATTTAGCGAGTCGACGAGTTCTGGGAAGGAAAATGACTCTCTATCTTCCGTGTATAGAGGCTTTAGATGCGGGATATCAACTGAATACATGTTCATCCACCTGGAACTGATTGGCGTATGCTAAGGGGATGATCACTACGTGCCCTGATACTTCATTAAGCGTATCTTGCTCAAAGACCCAGATGGCCTCTATCCTGGTAACGTCTGTTTAAACTTTTCTCGTGAATATTTATTTGTTACCATCTAGTGCTTACCTCGCAACAATGTCACTGTTACATACTAAGCAGGGGACTTAATGTTGATGGTGGTTTTTAGTTCAGGGATAAAATTGAGAAACCCTGTATTTAATGTGCCATCATTCCGCAAAGAAACAGAGCCATTTAAAAGTGATGAGTGCCTAAGCCTATTTACTTACATATGTATTGAGAAATTCAGTATACTTATATAGGAAATTTATCCCGAATGGTGCATGTAGCAATAATCCCAAATATTCTATAAAGTTCGAGTATTTATTCTATGTTATGTTCCCCAGCCAAACTCTTGATATTGACATGACATGACAATTAATGTTCGCTCACAACGAGTAGCATAAATTTCCTGAAGTGTCAGGGTTAAGATGTGCATGGAAGTACTTAATCAGAGGCATGCAAGTTACGGTGCCCTCTCATATAAAATTAGTGATTTTTGCATCAATGCGCAAAATTCACCAAAATTGATTGATTTTGTAACATCTCGCAAAATTCAATTTTTCTAACCTAATTTTATCAATTTGCAAAAATTAGGTTTTTGCGGCCTGCGCAATATCTCGAACCCTATTGGTCGAGACCAAACCCATGCAAACTAGGAAGTTGATCCACCATGGAACTAGTAGGAACAAATCCTACCAATAGTCGAAAAATAAGAGATAAAGAGGAATTGCGGCACATGAAGGCAACAACAAAAGGGGGGAGCCGTGCCACTTCCTCGTCCGGTTTCCCGAGCGTGCGTCTCCGTACCATCAGTCGACCATTCCCATAATGTTGCTCGTCGGACCCTCTTTCCCATCGACCAATCAAATCGCTCTAAATGTGCAGCCTACAATTTTAATTAAAGGTGGAAGTTGGCTGGTCGATACACTTAAATTCCTTAAGAAATTGAATTTAGGCTGCCCATGCCAGTCTCAAAACGATCGCAGCCGCACGTTTTGGCCAGCCAATTCGACGAGCCTGGCCTTCTCCCGACGCAACCAGACGAGCTCCGTGATACTCACTGGCGGGCCCACTATTATTCCAATTAATCGGAATTCTTATAGCACGCCGGCAACAACCATAACCGCTAGCCAAAAGTAGGCCATCCACGCAGATGAAAAGGTTTCAATGGAACTAAGACCGCATATGGAAGTCTTAAATAAATCGAGGCCGTCCAACTTCGCCAGCCAAATCGACCGGCCCAGATTTAATTCTAATCAACGGGAAAGACACGGATATGCTCACCAGCGGCCCGGATATAACCCTAGCCAATCGAATTTCTCTCAGCCCGTAGCTAACACCTAAAACCGTTAGCTCAAAATAGGTTAGACACACGGCCATAATATCCTCATTACGGCCAGCGGTAACGCATTACTCTCGCAAAACGATCTCGGCTGTCCAACTTCATTAGCCGAATTGACCGGCCTAGATCTAATTTGAGGAAACCAATAAGATATCGCCGTGATCAGCGGCCGTCCCTCTTCCTCGAGGACCGATCGGACAAGCCGCGGCTTACATGTGAGGCTCCTGAATGGCTTCCAAAAGGTGGATAGTCTTGCTTCCTACAAGGGTCTTATATGAATTTAACGGAAGCCAATAACTGCCGCAAATCATCTCAGCCCCTAAATTTGGATAGCCAATTTAACCGGTCTAGATCTAACTTGGTCCGACCAATATGATGTCAAATGGCTACCAACCATCACTCTCCTATAAGGACCGATCATCTCACCTCTAGCATACATGAATAGCCCCTAAAATCTTCTTTAAGATGGTCGGTCATGTTCCTTTTAAGACATTAAGCTCCGTGACTAATTTAAACAAGCTTTATGCAACGATGCTTCATGAGCATCGATTATTTTGAGTTGCTTGCTTAAAAGCTATGCTTTATATGCATCGATTACAAACGATGTTTTATAAATATTGATTTCACAAATAATTTAATTATTTGACCTAAAAAGCGTCATATGCTATTTTTTGTAGCAAGTCTCATAACTTGACTTGTCACATATGACTGCCCATCGCCTAGCTTTCACGTGATTGGTCAAAATAATTAGGTCTCACTGACAAGACCCACTCAGCAGCCTGCTGCATATTTTTCTACTAAATACTCGAGAAATCAAATATGTCACAAACTATAGGATGTTCATCAGGGTATTGGAATGACGGTTTATAGCATGCGGCGTGCAACACGCCCATTAAGAGAAAGTGTCAGGAAATGTGGATAGTTAGTGGCAACAGAGAAGTAGTGGGTGTAAACTGACTAGTCTCCCCTCATATTAGGGATGTGGTTTTCAACATTTTACACGATTCCCACATCTCCATCACTCAACTACTTCCACTTCATGCATTCAACTATGACTTGTATAAATAGGTTTTCAACCTATTTCAACAAACAACAAGTGTTATTAACATAAGTATCCAGAAAACACCAAGAACTTATAGCTTACATTCCGCAAGCAAGTTCCACATTCTGATACAAGTCATAAAACAACCACACCTTCATAGTTCATCATTCTGATCTCAACACCTTCTTCGCTTCCCTCCCTAAGATCAACCCTTCTCCTTCATTTTATGACTAAAGAAAGACTGGAACGGCCATTTCTTGGTTTAGAACAGAATTATACAGATTGATCTCTCGAATCTAAAGTACTCCTATATAGTACATTTGTTTAGGGTTTATATTTATTTCTCGGCTTCACACCCAATTTACCATTTCCAATAGAATCAGTTTTTACCCTACTACAGTTGGTACACCATATTTCTAACTTTAACATACTCTCGCATTGCACTTTTTATGTAGTTGAATTGAAATGCCAAGTCTCTCCATTTACGATTATTGGGATTTCCGGTACGCCCGTAAAATAACTCTTTAACTCTCTTCCAAAACATTGAATAAATTTTATTCGGACGTTCACGGAACGTATTAGCAAACGATTTAATGAGACAAAAATCTTCATACGGTTCCCATTCAATTTTCTAGGCTAAGTTTGTGATGTGGGAGTGGCTCAAAGAAGTTGTCCTTATATAGATAAAGACTCAACGACTATTTTTTTCAAATTCAATTCACACAATCGTATTTTAGGGATTCCACATAGACCGATTGTGTCCTTGCAAAATCATATAAAATATGCCTCTCAATAATCGGTTTTTAATATTGCACATGTAATCCGATTCTTGGCAAAAAAAAGTTACAGAAAAGGTGCCACTTTTCCTTAGTAGAATCGGATTACATGGAATGCCCACATAGACTGATTATGGAGGTTGTCAAAATCTCCCTCTTAACAATCGGTTTTTAATATTTCACTTGTTATCCGATTCTTGTCAAAAAAAAATACAGAACAAATGTCACTTTTCCTCACATTAATCGGATTACATGGGATGCCCACATGAACAGATTTTTAAGGTTATCAAAACTCTGTATTTTTTTGTTTTCACAGAATTGTACTTTAAAAGTATCTGTATAAACTGATTCTGAACACCTACAAACCAGGTGAATAAAATTTTAAGAATCGGTCTATGTGGTACACCCTCAAAACCCGATTCTGAAATTATACCCCTGGAGAATTTTCAGAATCGGATTTCATAAAGGTACATGTATACCGATTGTAACAGAAAAAACAGCCAAAGTCCTGCATTTTTTTCAGACACAGATTGTAGTTGGTTCTTTTGTCGTGTCTTAGACAAACACAAATAATTTTCAAAAGAAACTAGTGAAAAAACGGGGGTCTTACAACCTCACCCAATATTTTGATTAGCAATCTGTATGGACAACTCCGAGTTGTTTTCTAGAGAGTCAACAAGACTCAATCAGTATAAAATACTCAAGGAGTTATTATCTTAATCTCTCGATTTGATTTACTCAAGCAAATACGATTCGCGAGTATAATCAAAGAGAGATAACTTGGATGGTACCAAACACCAATATCCAAGTATCAATCGATTTAAATGAACAACCAATAAGGTCGGATATTCTAATTGATTGAACAACGCACAACCTGTATTATTTCAATTATATAACAAAATATAATGCGGAATAGAAATAACACGAACACCAGAATTTTGTTAACGAGGAAACCGAAAATGCAGAAAAACCCCGGGACCTAGTCCAGATTAAATACACACTGTATTTAGACGCTACAGACACTAGCCTACTCGAAATTCACTTAGGTCTGGACTATAGTTGAACCCCAACAAATCTCACACTGATCCAAGGTACAATTATGCTCCTACGCCTCTGATATTAGCAGGATACTGTGCACTTGATTCCCTTAGCTGATCTCACCCACAACCAAGAGTTGCTACGTCCCAAAGTCGAAGACTTTAGCAAACAAATCTGTCTCACACAGAAAAGTCTACAGGTAATAGATAAATTTGTCTCCCATGAATAAACCTATAAGTTTTGTTCCGTCTTTTGATAAATCAAGGTGAACAGGAACCAATTAATAAAACCAGACTTATATTCCCGAAGAAGAGCTCAGTTTCATCAATCACCTCACAATAAACTTAATCGACGCAGCGAAGAAGATTATTGAGGAATCACAAACAATGAGACGAAGATGTTTGTGACTACTTTTATCTTTCCTATCGGATATAGAAATCTCAAGCCAATTATTACAATTATATTCGTACGATAGAAATAACAAGATCAGATCACACAACTACAAGAAAACTAGTATCGGTCTATCTTGACAATCCCAATGAAGTCTTTAAGTCGTTAACCTAGTTTTAGAAGAATAAAACCAAAGGTTAAGGGAGAATCGACTCTGGATTTAGCAAACTAGTATCACACAGAATGTGTGGGGATTAGGTTTTCCAGTTGCTAGAGTTTTCCCTTATATAGTCTTTCAAAGCAGGGTTTGCAATCAATGTTATCTTGCTAACAAAGCATTCAATATTCACCGTTAGATGAAAACCTGATTAGATACAAGCTAATATCTCTCAACCGTTAGATCGAAAACTTAACTTGCCATACACACATGTACTTGACGTTTTGAGTTCGTGTAACCGTACCCAAACGTGTACAATGGTTGGTTCAATATTGGTCAACCAAATGGTTAGCCAAATGATAACTTTCATATCAACCATATTCTTCTTCACCATAACTAGTCCAAATGACTCAAATGAAATAGTTAGAGAGTTGTTCAATTGATATGAGATACCAAGTATTACAAGAGACACAATTGAATAAAAAATGATGTGATTCACTCGAATCATATCATGAACTATAAAGCCACGGTTTGCAAAAGCATTCCTTAGTAATTTAAGATAAGTTCACGAACACCATTTTCAGACATAACCTCTTGAGTTCGCGGACTCAAGCTAACCGGTTGAAGTTAATAAACTCCAGCAGAATTTATCGGGATGAGAACTTCCGTCAGTTCGCAGACTGCACCTGAGCTTCAACTTCAGCAGATATTCTCGGGTTCGAGAACTTACGCCAGTTCGCATACTGAGTAGCTGCTCACGTTCCGGTTCTACTTGATCAACAAAGTTCGCAAACTTCGGTTCAAGTGTTAAGGACTTATACATATATGTGTTGCCATAATAATGTTTATATCCCACAATGGTTATATAGTCTAAACTCTCATTTCAATTATTGAAACATTCTCAGAGGGCGTTATATAGTTGTTATTCACAAACTATTTTTCGTCAGAGCGATTTCCAAAGTGATTGAAACATAACATGACTTTCGTCACTAGGAAAATATGAACTTGGCTAAAGCTAAAGCTTTACCAACACCCATTTTGAGTAATAGATAAGCGAGATATACTCAGCACGAAATGTCACATGTGCATATTCTTAGTCTATATAGTAAAACGACTTTTGTCTCAAGATAGGAGATACAGTAGATACACTTTTGAGTGATAGATAAGTTCAAGTCTCCAATACCTTTTAGTCGATGAATATCCACTGGTTCCTTGAGTAGTCCTTCGTCTTGTATGATGATCTTCATGGAGTTCTTGAGCTCAACTACACTTTCTATCCTAGTCCGAGACCTTAGCTATAGTAGACTAGAAATCAAGAATTTATAGGTTTGATCACTAAGATTGAGAAACATGCTTGAGATAGCAACGCATGCGAGTTTAACCGAGCAGTGCTTTAACAATCTCCCCTTTTGTCAATTTTAGTGGCAAAATTATTAATACATATGGAATACAAAAATTATGTAAATAAACTTTGTAGCTCCTATTCCACATGCCTAATCTTCAATAATACTCGAAATCTTCGTCACTTCTAAGTAGTCCAATGATCCCAAAGGTTGTAAGTTTAGCATCATCGTTGTTGAAAATCCGTAGCTATAACAATGAGAAATGCATTGGTTCTCAATCATTGTTATACAGTGTCATAGTATTATTACACAGCGTCAAAGTCCAATTGTATCACAACTTCAACAACAATACTATGGTGATACTTCACTCCCCCTTAGTCAATACTCCATCTCACATGGAAACCACTCCCCCTTACATAATGATCCGAAAACCATATGTATTTGTAGTATGAACTACAATTAATTCTCCCCCTTTTTGTCAATAAAATTGGCAAAGGTACAAGAACAGGATCCTAATGAAATTTCCGTAAGAGACATTTCATGACCAAAGGAAAATGTTCTATCATCTTGTTTAGATGCAATCATAAATTCGAGGATAAATGCATTCATCAAGGAGTTTATAAAGATACAAGATAACCCCGAAAAATTCCACAGCCGCACTCCCCACAAAGATTTGGAAATTAAGTGCAAGTTCAAAAGAACTTTCCCCCATAATATGTCATTCCCAAAGGAACAACAAGAGCGACCTTAATTTCAAGAGAAAAGAAGGATTTCTTTAGACTCAACAAATTGTATACAAGTATGAATTTGGAATCCAAAATATTCAATCATATTAACCAAAGCGAACCAAGATTAATTTGATTAAATATGCTCAACACAAGTAAACTTATGGAGATTTAATTCATCGATTAGATTATTCACAAGAGAGCCCATAAATACTCTAACCGTATTACACAATTAAACTAATCACAAAGTAATCAATTCAATTGTCCATACTCGACATGAGAAAAAACTATGGAGTGCTAACTAAATTATCACACAAGATGATTGATTTAGTTCATTTGGGCTCAACATAAGAGATTATGGAACCCCGACTAAGATTATCATAGGAAATGACAACCTTAACTGTACATGTACTCAACATGAGAGAACTCATGGAATACAAACTAAATAACCACACAAGTTGATTAATTTAGTTTTTAATTCTCAACATTTTGCATCTTTATGGAACAACCAACCATGCTAATAAGAAATCGACTTAGTCGTATCGTGCTCAACATAAGATACAAGATGGAACATTCATGGTAATACATAATAATATGGAACAATTAAGCTCTATAATGTGGATTACAAAATAAGGACCTATTCTATTTTTTCTTTCATCACAAAGTGACATAATAGACTTTATCCTTGAATCACAAAAGATTTTAACCTATCTTAGATCAACAATTGACAATATAGGCTTAACTTTTGTGTTTTGCCAAAAGTCCATTCATTCCTTTATCAATATTTGCATACCAATACGTGAACGACTTTACTTTTGACAAAATATGGGACAATCAAGTTCACGGATGTAAACACACATATCCCATAACAATATTGCAATATATAAAACCATAAAGATTAATATTGCAACCATCATCTCCAAACCAGTTTAGAATTAAAACCAATAAATTTAAAAACAAGAAGATGAAATCATTGGATATAGCTATGTGTAAGCACAATCATGGCTATTCCAAACCACTAGTTATTCTTCTAAATAAAATATAAAACATAGAAGATTTACTAGACATTAAGACCTTTGAAGAATTCATTATCGTCCCCGAACTCCTTGTCGTCAACAGCTATGGGAACATAAGGTTCATTAAGAAGGGAATTTATATCGATGAACCTTCTTGGTTGCTGTTATCGAACCAGGGCCTTCTGAATCTCATGAGTCTTATACACAAAAGCCTTTATGTGTTGAATCTCTTTTCGCAGCTCCTTCAACACTTCAAGAACATCAGAAAACTTCTGAGAATTTGAAGGAACGGATCTTGGCTTCCTCGTATTCCTTCTTTTTCTTTTCAAGGTTGGAGGAAATGAAGATTTTTCTTTTTCCTTCATGATTGATGGCTTAACAATCACATTACCTTCTTTTTCATCAGAAGACATCATTCTTGGAGCGTCCAGAAGCATATAGATTCATGAGAGGAATTCACAATTAGCTCAACAATTAGTCTTAAGATAAAGAGAGGTTTTAGAGAAGGAAAAGGAATGTAGGGTTCTAAACTTAAAACAGGTTCGTGGACAATCAACTCTTATCCCTATAAAGAGCAGAATTATCGATAATACCCTTTTTATTTTGTTTGATAGACAAAAATAAGACAAAACTAAGAAAAGAAGAAAAAAAACTTTTCTTAAAGCCTGAGAGGTACAAAATCATTGTCTCTTTTGATCAGGCACATGAGACAAGATTTTAGACACAATACAATTAAGTTGTGTTGTGGTGAACAACAATTTGTCCACCAATTTCCTCTTTAGAGGAATCCACAGACCTCTGTCTATCAAAACAGTTTGACCATATTTTCTTTTCAAATGGTCTTGATTTTTCCTTGGAAACTAACTTCTTAGACGAAGATAAAATCTTACATACCTCTGCGGTCTTCTGAGCAAGTTTGAGCTTTCTTGCTAAATGATTTGCTCTTCGTTGAAGTTTGTTGATGTGTCTTTGTTTATGTTTGAACTTGTAACACCTTGAGAGTTCATGTACTTTTAATGAACAATATAAGTACGTCACAATTGGATAATAATCAGGCTTCTGAATTGTGCACGCGGCTAGGCACAAAGTGGATCCTGAGACATTATAAATAGTGTTTCCAAGAAAAGGGTCAACTTCTTCTTCCAGAATGGTTGCATTATCTTCTAAAAGAATATCAAAATTGATATGTGTATTGCTACAATTATCAAAATCAATATTTTCACCAAGAAGTGCAACACTTGATTTCCCGTCTTCAATAGAGTCGTAGCTTCCAGACATTTCATCAAGCATTGCTGCAAGACCTTTGCTCCCAGTGTATTTTCTACAATTTGGACACTCGTTTGCAAAATGACCAAATCCCTTTGTTTATGGGAGAAAATCGCCTCTGCCAAATTTGGTAAATTCGATGATGGAGAGACTGGTTTAAACCCTTAAACAAATGTGCTACATGTGAGCACTTTTGATTCGAGATATCAATCTGTATAATTCTGGCTTAAACCAAGAAAATGGCCGTTCCAGATTTGCTTCGGTCACAAAGTGGAGGAGAAGGGTTGATTTGGGGAGGATAGCGAAGAAGGGTGATGAGACCAGAGAGTTCTGTCTAGGTAGTATCTCGACTTGTATCAGAAGTGTAGAAGCTTGCTAGTGATGGAAGCTTTTAAGAGAGCTTGAAAAGTTGCTATATGATAGTGTTATATTTTTCCTGACCAAGACTTGTGTGTTTTGGAAGAATAGGTGAAACCTATTTATACAAGTGAGATTGAACGTACCCTGGCCTCATTAAGGAATTGAGTAAATGTGTCAATTAAAACAGAGGAGGTGGAAACCGTTGTCTTTATGGTGAAAAATGTTTTCACCATAAATTTCCATATTTAATTGGCCGTATTCATTCCTTGCACGCCTTGCTTTATCGCGAGCGTAGTGTACGCTGCACGCTGTGACCGCCAAACCAAAACCCCAAAAAAGCATCCCCCAGTTTTTGTTGATGTCTCGAGAGTTGGGCGCAAGTGGCAATGCCAAAGTTGCTAGTGAAGCGTTGCGGCATATGCCAATGGCATGTGCGGGATGTCTCGAACCCGAGTTGTACTTTGAGTGCGGATGGCAATGCAAAAGTCGCTTAGTGGAGCATTTGGCATGTGCGGAATTCCTTGGACGCGAGTTTTAATTTGAGTGCGGATGGAAATGCCAAAGTCACTTAGTGGAGCATTTGGCATGTGCGGAATGCCTTGGCCACAAGTTGCACTTTGAGTGCGGATGGAAATGCCAAAGTCGCTTAGTGGAGCATGTGGCATGTGCCAATGACATGCGCGGAATTCCTTGGAATAGAAAGTGGCTAGTGGTAACGTGTTTGGCATGTGCCAATGGCACGTACGACCACTTTGGCCAAGTTGCGGGCGCTACTTTGGCATGTGCCAATGGCATAGCTACTTGGAATGGGGATTGGCTAGTGGTTGCGTGTTGGCATGTGCCAGTGGAATAGAGACTTGGAATGGGGATTGGCTAGAGGTTGTGTGTTGGCATGTGCCAATGGCACGCATGGCCACTTTGGCCAAGTTGCGGGCGCTACTTTGGAATGTGCCAGTGGCATAGCGACTTGGAATGGGGATTGTCTAGTGGTGCGTGGTGGCATGTGCCAATGGCACGCATGGCCAAGTTGACCTAGTTGCACGGTTTGCAAGCCTAGGGATCTATTTTTGGCATGTGCCAAACGGCATAGCGGCTTAGAAATTGGCTAGTGGTGCGTGTTGGCATGTGCCAATGGCACGTACGGCCAAGTTGACCTAGTTACACGGTTTGCAAGCCTAGGGCGCTATTTTTGGCATGTGCCAAACGGTATAGCGTCTTAGTTTGGAATGGTTGCCTGTGGGTGCAGTATGTGGTTTGGTTTTGGCGTCGTTGCCATGGTGCGCAGTAATGCGGCTTGGTTTTGGCGTCGTTGCCATGGTTCGCAGTATGCGGCTTGGTTTTGGCGTCGTTGCCATGGTGCGCAGTATACAACTTGGTTTTGGCGTCGTTGCCATGGTGCGTAGTATGTGGCTTAGTTTTGGCGTCGTTGCCATGGTGCGCAGTATGCGGCTTGGTTTTGGCGTCGTTGCCATGGTGCGCAGTATGCGGCTTGGTTTGGAATTAGGGTTCTGTGTCGAAAACCCTAATCCGGTATTTTGAAAAAATACCCCTATTGATTATTTACACCTGAATTAAATGCTCTCAGTTAATGTGTTGCGGGCAACATTAGGTCATGGGGTTTTACTATTTTACCCATTATCTAAAATCCACCATTAACACCCTTACACTTAAAGCACTGAGGCATATCCTCATCATCAATTTCATCAATATTCCTGTTTTTAGGAGGAACACGATTATGAGGTTTGACTGATGCCTTAGGTTTATCTCTGGAGAACCGTTTACTTCACTTCAATAGAAGATCCCTAAACTGTCTTGTGATCTTCGAGACTGATTTGTCAAGATCTTAATCTGATGAATCTATCTCAAAGTGATCATCTTCAGAGATATATACTTTTTACTTTTATCAAGTAATTTAGTGTCCTTTAATGCTTTGAACGCAACATCCTTAGCCTTGGATGAAAGTTCGTGATCAAAGATCTTAAGCTTACCAACCATCGTGTTTCTGGAGAGAGTATCTAGGTTATTTCACTCAACGATGGAATGCTTCTTAGCATTGTATCTAGATGGCAGTGATCTGAGAATTTTCATCACAATGTCCTTTTCAAGAATAGTCTTACCCAATGCAAAAGATGCATTAACAATTTCAGACACTTTGTGATTAAACTCATCAAATGTTTCTCCATCTGCCATACGAAGGTTTTCCCAATCGGAATTAAGGTTCTGAAGCCTTACATCCTTTTCACTGGAGTTTCCTTCGAATACGGTTGCTAATATATACCAAGCTTCTTGCGACTTAGTGCAATTAGACACATGGTGTTGAAGATTTGGGGTAATGGCATGTATGATCGCATTCAAACCATCGGAGTTTTTCTTTGCAGCAAGAATCTCTGCAGGAGTATATTCAACAATATTCTTTGGAACATTTTCTCCTTCTGCCGCAACGGGAGGATCATAGCCATTAACAACATATACCCATGATTAAAAATCACGTGCTTGAAGAAAACCTCGCATAAAAATTTTCCACCATAAGTAATTAGAGCCATCGAATACTGGTGGTACGTTTATTGAGGTAACACCTTTGTCCATAGAGTCAGATCGCTACAAACACAGACTTGTGAGGTATTTAACGTGTTTGCCTGCTCTGATACCAATTGAAAAAGCGGGGGTCTAACAACCTCACCCAATATTTCGATTAGCAATCTGTATGGACAACTCCGAGTAGTTTTATAGAGAATCAACAAGACTCAATCAATTAAAAATAGTCAAGGAGTTATTATCTCAATCTCTCGATTTGATTTACTCAAGCAAATACAATTCGCGAGTCTAATCAAAGAGAGATAACTTGGATGGTACCAAAGACCAATATCCAAGTGTCAATCGATTTAAATCAATAACCAATAAGGTAGGATATTCTAATAGATTGAACAACACACAACCTGTTTTATTTCAATTATATAACAAAATATAATGCGGAATAGAAATAACATAGACACCAGAAGTTTGTTAACGAGGAAACCGCAAATGCAGAAAAATCCCGGGATCTAGTCCAGATTAAACATTCACTGTATTAAGCCGCTATAGACACTAGCTTACTCCAAATTAACTTCGGTCTGGACTGTAGTTGAACCCCAACCAATCTCACACTGATCCAAGGTACAGTTATGCTCCTACTCCTTTGATCCTAGCAGGATACTACACACTTGATTCCCTTAGCTGATATCACCCACAACCAAGAGTTGCTACGATCCAAAGTCGAATAATTTAGTAAACAAATCTGTCTCACACAGAAAAGTCTACAGGTAATAGATAAATTCGTCTCCCACGAATAAACATACAAGTTTTGTTTCGTCTTTTGATAAATCAAGGTGAACAGGAACCAATCGATAAAACCAGACTTATATTCCCGAAGAATAGCTCAGTTTCATCAATCAACTCACAATAAACTTAATCGACGCAACGAAGAAGATTATTGAGGAATCACAAACAATGAGACGAAGATGTTTGTGACTACTTATATGTTGCCTATCGGAGATATAAATCTCAAGCCAATTATTACCATTGTACTCGTATGATAGAAATAACAAGATCAGATCACACAACTACAAGAAAAGTAGTATCGGTCTGGCTTCACAATCCCAATGAAGTCTTTAAGTCGTTAACCTAGAAAACCAAAGGTTAAAGGAGAATTGACTCTAGATTTAGCAAAATAGTATCACACAGAATGTGTGGGGATTAGGTTTCCCATTTCCTAGGGTTCTCCCTTATATATATAGTCTTTCAAATCAAGGTTTGCAATCAATGTTAGCTTGTTAATAAAGCATTCAATATTCACCGTTAGATGAAAACCTGATTAGATACAAGCTAATATCTCTCAACCGTTAGATCAAAAACTTAGCTTGCCATACACACATGTACTTGACGTTTTGAGTTCGTATAACCGTACCCAGACGTGTACAATAGTTGATTCAATATTAGTCAGCCAAATGGTTAGTCAAATGATAACTTTCATATCAACCATATTCTTCTTCACCATAACTAGTCCAAATGACTAAAATGAACTAGTTAGAAAGTTTTTCAATTGCTATGAGATCCCAAGTATTACAAGAGACACAATTGAATAAAAACAATGTGATTAACTCGAATCATATCATGAACTATAAATCCACGGTTTTCAAAAGCATTCCTTAGTAATTTAAGATAAGTTCTCGAACACCATTTTCAGACATAACCTCTTGAGTTCGCAGACTGTGTTCATGGACTCAAGCTAGCCGGTTGAAGTTAATAAACTCCAGCAGAATTTCTCGGGATGAGAACTTCCGTCAGTTCTCAGACTGCACCTGAGCTTTAACTTCAGCAAATATTCTCGGGTTCGGGAACTTACGCTAGTTCGTGGACTGGGTTCGCGAACTGAGTTGCTGCTCACGTTCCGGTTCCACTTGATCAACAAAGTTCACAAACTTCGGTTCAAGTGTTAATGACTTATACATATATGTGTTGCCAATATAATGTTTATATCCCACAATGGTTATATAGTCTAAAATCTCATTTCAATCATTGAAACATTCTCAGAGGGCGTTATATATTTGTTATTCACAAACTATTTTTCGTCAGAGCGATTTCCAAAGTGATTGAAACATAACATTACTTTCGTTACTAGGAAAAGATGAACTTGGATAAAGTGAAATCTTTACCAACACCCATTTCGAGAAATAGATAAGCGATATATACTCAGCTCAAAATGTCACATGTGCATATTCTTAGTCTATATATTAAAACGACTTTTGTCTCAAGAAAGGAGATAAAGTAGATAGACTTTTGAGTGATAGATAAGTTCAAGTCTCCACATACCTTTTAGTCGATTAAGATCCACTGGTTCCTTGATGTTGATGGTGGATTTTTGTTTAAGGTTAAGATTGTAAAACCTAAAAAAATATGTGCCAACATCTTGTAAGAGATAAGGCCATTAACAAGTGATGGTTACTCCTTCACTTTATCAATTCACCAAGAATGGAGCATGTGGCAACAATCCCATTCTGTGAATAAAATACACGAAATTCATCCAGGTTGGAGCATGTAGCAACAATCCCATATACCCTGTGAATTTCGACATTATTAATTAATTAATGACCTTGTATTTCTGTACTCATTATCAGTGCGGCATGACGACTGAGTGTTGCTCTTAGCGGAGCAACACGAACCTCCAAGCATTATAATGAAACCATGTACGAAATACCCGTATAGGCTGAACTCTCGGTGTGTTATACTAGTTCGATTGAGCCCCTCTCGATGTGTTATACTAGCCCGATTGAGCATCCAGACTGGCCGTATCAGTCTGGATATGATCATGACCATCCAACTCCACCAGCCTGATTGGATAGCCCGGATCGATTCCATCACCCCCAAGCAGGTATAGAATACCTGCTGAACCAACGCGGAACCCGCATGGTCGGCCTCCCTTGGCCTAGCTTGCCAAAACGTCCAAACCATAGCAATATGGATGGAAAACCCTAAATTAGGGTTTGCGGCACATTACATGTGTCGCAAAATAACCTCAACCATCCATCTTCGCAGGTATAGATGGAGGGTGCAGATGTAGATTCAAAGGGCACGGAGTATGTCAATACAATCACCGCAGGCCCGCATACATACCTGACCAATCGGTCAGGACCAACCATGGTTGGTCATTCCAAATCGTGCGCCTGAATGGAGCATGACGCACGGCTTTGAAACCCAAAAATTAGGGTTTTGAATCACGAGCGTTCATCTTCTCCGGAACGAATGGAGGGTCCGATATTAGATCAAAGCAGGTCCGGTCACGTCAACATGACCACCGTGGACCCGTCTATCCCTTCACCTAATCGTCCAAGGCATTCCATGTCTGGCTATCCCCAAATCGTCCGCTCCAACATGCGTGGTCGCACCTCCTAAGCTGGAAATTAATCTCAACCACTCGATTTCTCCGGACGAATTGGGTGGCTTAGATCGCGTTTTCATGGGATGGTAAGACATAGGCGTGAACACCAGCCTACCACCTACAAGTTGGAGTAGTCGACCAAGACCGAAATATTCCCTCGCTGGGAGATAGGAAATTCTTTTCCGTATGGAATGGAGGGGCGGATCATCAAAATCCGAGTCCGTGCTAGAATTCTACAACGATTCTAGTAAGGAGCGCTAATTAGGGTTTCTGGTGCAACGATCAACGGTTTCCCCTCCTCTCAAGATGCAAAATCTCGACCGTCGAAGGTCACCAAGCTAGCAAGCTTCCGAGCCCGACTTGCCAAGCTACAACAACATGCTACATGTTTTCCAAAACACTCGAGACATCAATCATGTCACAAACTGGGGGATACATACTGGGGTATTGGTCTGGCGGTTTACAGCGTGCAGCGCACTACGCGCCATCACAAGAACGTGTCAGGAAGTCATGGACGGTTAGTGATGATGGGAGAAGTGGGCAAGCCTGGTCGTGTGACACCAACACACTACTCCACTACTCCATCACTCCACTTTCTCCACTTCCCACGAGATACGAAGGTTAGGCTAAAGGACTTGTATAAATAGGTTCTCCGCCCTATTTTCAACAACAACACAAGTCCAAACAACAGAAGCAAGTGTTGATACAATCGTATTCAAACACCGAAACTGATAGCTTACGTCATGTAAGCCAATCCATCTTTCTGATATAAGTCCTGCATAGCCAACACCTTCACATTCTCAACACCTTCTTCGCTTCCCTCTCTAAGATCAACCCCATATCCTTCACTTTATGACCGAAACAAGTCTGGAACGGCCATTTCTTGGTTTAGGCCGGACTTGCACAGATTGATCTTTCGAATATATAAGCACTCACCGCGTAGTGCATTTTTTTTAGGTTTAGATTCATTCCTCATCCACACCCCAAATTACCAAAATTAGCAGGAATAGTTTTCACCCATAAACAATTGGCGACCACAGTGGGAGGTTGATCTCTCGGTCGTAAAGTCAATTTCTTCGAAATCCGATTCGATTTTCTCAACTTCAAAAAGGGTAGATCTTAAAACCAATTCAATCAACAATTCATTTCAAGATGGTGGGACTCAGGTCTGGATCATCAATCAATTCTGATGGAGCTAGTGTGGATAACACTGCCGGTGTCGATGTATCTGTCAGTGGAGCTACCGTGGTCAATACATCTCGTGAAGCCGTCAATTCTATCACCAACACTAGCGGAGTAGGAGATATTCCAGTAGGTGTAACGCCTCCCATCACCAGAGCCAGAGCAGCCGAGAATCCCGGCATCTCCTCAAGTGTAAAGCCTCCGGTAGTCACCAGAGCAGAAACTTCCACTCCTTCATCAAGACGAGGAGCCGAAGGCACAAGAGGAGGACCATCTCCCATTACCATTGCAGACTTGATGGAGAAGCGGGAAGTTCTTGCTAAGACTCAAACGGATATGGCCGCAACTCAGAAAGAGGTACTCACTTTTCTTAAGACAATTAACTAATCGATTTCTATAAGAGCCGCGACATCCCCTGGAGCCAACAATGAACTCATTCAACGCACCAGAGAAGGTACTTCAGCGGTGCAGACCTACATGTACCTGATCAAAGAAGCGACATCAGATATGAGCAGTCCTGTCATGGAGACTCCTAATCTGGGGACTGATCCTCACAACGATCCTCCTCAAGTCAATAGTTTCACTATGAACCAGAGGCCGGTGCATCGGGAAGCGGTTTCTCTAGTGGAAAGTTTATGCGAACTTTCATACCTCTCGAAGAATCAGAGCTCGGAGACATTTTGCTGCAATCAACCAGAGGAAGGTCACAACCGTGCCCTACATGTCACTGCACGCATCAAGGATTCATAGTTCAAAACGTCCCTTATCGACACAGGAGCGTCTTCGAATGTGATTACTCTCAAGACTCTCAGGACATCCAAAGTTCTCCCAGGAAAGGTCGTACGGAAGCCTACCTCAATGACGGACTTCAAGGGAAACCAAACCAGCACATACGGGAGAAGCTCTGCGGAAAGAATCAGACAAGTTCGTTGCATCCCACTCCCCACGTGGGCATCAATTCAGGAAGAAGACCGACTTGCATCATTGAGGGCTAGTACCCACGATGCATCTTTGCTGACGAAGCATTCTTCTCCATCCTATGAAGCCACGACCCACGTTCACACGAAGAGGGAACGAGCTTTTGTGGCGAGTCGTAACCAGAAATGGAAAACGGTATACCGACGCTGCCATTATAAATTAGCAGGGGAGACTGTTACCAAGTCTCTCACCCAATGGAATGCTACAATAGAAACGAAACACAAGAAAAAATTCTAGATGCTCCACAACAGCTGCAAGGTGGCACCAACTCCACAACTGATGAGATTGAAATCGTTGAGGAATCTCCTAGGCCTATCTCCATCAGCTCAACCTTATGTACGTATAGACGCACGAAGCTCGTGAAACTTCTCAAAGAGTACCATGACATATTCGCTTGGAGATATGAATAAATGCTGGATTGGTCACCCATCATCTACATGTCATACCTGGATCCAAGTCGGTTAAACAGTTACAGTTCAGACACGAGGAAAATGGATAGATCAGGTGCTGCATTGACTTCAGAGACTT
The DNA here is from genome assembly GCA_023529315.1 of Papaver bracteatum. Classification (NCBI taxonomy): domain Eukaryota; kingdom Viridiplantae; phylum Streptophyta; class Magnoliopsida; order Ranunculales; family Papaveraceae; genus Papaver; species Papaver bracteatum. The sequence goes on from JAJJWX010000727.1 coordinate 2,039,534, forward strand.
GAACAGGTGATGCTCCAAAAACGATCCTCCTCTACCTAACATCGACATGTTAGTAGATGCAACCAACGGACATGGCATGTTCTCCTCCATGTATGGATGTAACGGCTACAACCAGATAAGGATGTACGAGCATGACGCAAGTAAGATAGCTTTTCGAACTCCTCTATGAAATTTTTATTATACCATACTGCCATTTGGTTTAAAGAATGACGGTGCAACGTATCAACGCTCTATGACGACAATCTTCCACTGGAGCCGATACCTCAAGGGAGCATCCTCAAGAAGATAACTATGTACACGCGTCATATCGAGCAAGATCCGGGCGAGTCACTCTATAAGACAGTGGTTGAACAAGATCTTGGTGAGTCACTTTATCAGACAGTGGTACATGTCTATCATGTTATGTTAGAGAATCTGCGCTTTTGGTCATCCTCTGGAGCTGTTGAAAGCTCATCTACAACGACATATGCCCTGATAGAAATAACCAGGCCTGTCGGTAATGAAGAGCATCATAATGCTCGTAGAGGCATATATCTCACCAACATGCGATACAACCTTCATCCTTCTATAAGCAGTTCCCTGAAGCAGCAAGAGGAAAACCACCGAGATACAACATCTTGCGCGACCGCCAACTCCAACTCCAGTACCACATGCACGACTCCCACAATAATGAAACAACGTCCAAGATATTCCTGGCTCGACAACAATCACTACGAACAAACCATGTAAACCACGCTTGGGGACTGAGGCTCAGCATGAAGTTCCTTCACCGTCAGTCAAGGACTTCTTCAACACAAGAGAGATGGTCAGTCAAGAAGCATGGAATTCGCAAGGGTAAATCGAACTGAGGAGGAATCCACTTCAACGCTCCCTCCAGCAGAGGCTGCTTCAATGGTCTATTCAAGATCCGCCTCAACACTCTCTCAGGGACCCACATTCTCTTCAGAATCCTTCTTTAACACTCTCTCCAGGATCCACCTCAACGTTCGCACCAGAAGCCACTTTAACATCCTCTCGAGCCATTTCAACACTCAAGCTACATCAATAACCTGCGCTCTGGTCAAGTTATCTTTGATGTACTCATTTCTCAACATACGTCTCATCCACCCTTCATGAGACTCCAGCGGAGCATGAGAACCTTGAAGTCGATAGGAGAAGGGTTATTTTGTGGAACAAATATTTTCACATAGTTGAAAGGACGCGGTGAATAACTCGTCATCAATGTTCAGCATATCTTTGAAGCTGTCAACACCTCCTGACTTGGCAGGAGTCAGTAGTTGTATAAAAGCGTGTGAGATGTGTAGTCACACATGACATAACACACATTCACGTTGGAGTACACAAGTCCGGTATTGCTCAAGTTTCAAGTCCGTTGTTGATCAAGCCACAAGTCCGGATAATTTTCAACTCCGGATCAATTTTCAAGTTCGGATCAAGTTTCAAGTCCGGAGTTGATCAAGTCACAAGCCCGGTATTTCTCAAGTTACAAGTTTGGTATTGATCAAAGTCACAAGGCTGGTATTCGAATAAATAGGCGCACGCAGCAAGACCAGTTTTCAGTCGAAACACAGGGTCGACGTTCAGTCAGGAACGCGGCTGGTCCCACTTGATCCCAGCCGCAGATTGGTCGAAGCAGACACATCCGTCCTCAATCAAAGCTTTCTCTCCAGAAGAATGCGTTTTAGCTCCAACACTTCGATTCTTTCTGCAGGACCCACATTTACATTTGAGCACACAAGGTTTATTTTTTAAATAAGCATGCTCACATCGGGTCCCACGTTCGAGCGAAACAAACAGCAAGGCCGGTGTTTGGTCAAAGCATCAAGACCACGTTCAATCAAGCAGATATAGTTGCCCCACGAACGAAACAGGCGCAGCAGTCCATCGAAGCAGGCAAGACCGACATCATGCTAGGGAAACATTCGCCTGGACGCCTCTTGAACCTGACATGCTCCAAGGACAGGACGACCCGTCTCTCTTGGTAATATATAACTTTGTCTCATAAGCTTTGTATTTAACTGTCACCATCTCATGCCTACCACACAATAGTGTAACCATTATGTGCTAGTCAGGGGACTTAATGTTGATGGTGGATTTTTGTTTAAGGTTAAGATTGTAAAACCTAAAAAAAATATGCGCCAACATCTTGTAAGAGATAAGGCCATTAACAAGTGATGGATACTCCTTCACTTTATCAATTCACCAAGAATGGAGCATGTGGCAACAATCCAATTCTGTGAATAAAATACACGAAATTCATCCAGGTTGGAGCATGTAGCAACAATCCCATATACCATGTGAATTTCCAGCATTATTAATTAATGTGCAACAGCCTTGTATTTCCTGTACTCATTATCAGTGCGGCATGACGACTGAGTGTTGCTCTTAGCGGAGCAACACGAACCTCCAAGCATTATAATGAAACCATGTACGAAATACTCGTATAGGATGAACTCTCGGTGTGTTATACTAGCCCGATTGATCCCATCTCGGTGTGTTATACTAGCCCGATTGAGCATCCAGACTGACCGTATCATTCTGGATATGATCACAACCATCCAACTCCACCAGCCTGATTGGCTGGCCCGGATCGATTCCATCACCCCCAAGCAGGTATGGAATACCTGCCGAACCAACACGAAACCCGCATGGTCGTCCTCCCTTGGCCTAGCTTTCCAAAACGTCCAAACCATAGCAGTATGGATGGAAAACCCTAAATTAGGGTTTGCGGCACATTACATGTGTCGCAAAATAACCTCAACCATCCATCTTCGCAGGTATAGATGGAGGGTGCAGATGTAGATTCAAAGGGCACGGAGTATGTCAATACAATCACCGCAGGCCCGCCTACATACCTGACCAATCGGTCAGGACCAACCATGGTTGGTCATTCCAAATCGTGCGCCTGAATGGAGCATGACGCACGGCTTTGAAACCCAAAAATTAGGGTTTTGAATCACGAGCGTCCATCTTCTCCGGCACGAATGAAGGGTCCGAGATTAGATCAAAGCAGGTCCGGTCATGTCAAAATGACCACCGTGGACCCGTCTATCCCCTCACCTAATCGGCCAAGGAATGCCATGCCTGGCTATCCCAAAATCGTCTGCTCCAACATGCGTGGTCGCACCTCCCAAGCTGAAAATTAATCTCAACCACTCGATTTCTCCGGACGAATTGGGTGGCTTAGATCGCGTTTTCATGGGACGGTAAGACATAGGCGTGAACACCAGCCTACCACCTACACGTTGGAGCAGTCGACCAAGACTGACCAAGCCTAGTCGTTTTGGAACGCCCTCCCAAAGTTGGTATGGGGTACGACTTTTGCGGCACTAATCTTCTGTTTCAATTCGATCTCGACCACTCAACTTCGCCGGACGAATTGGGTGGCCCAGATCACGTTTTTATGGGACGGTAGGTATAAGCGCCTACACCGTCACACCATCTACACACAAGTATGATCGGCCAGTCCAGGATAGTTCCCTATGTCTGGTTTCGGTTAGGGTGAAGAGCAGTGCTTGCGCACCTCCTTCGAAACCCTAATTCCATCAAGTGTCGCAGATGAGTGTCTTAAAGATCATCTCATCCGTCCAACTTTACCATCTCGGTTATATAGCCCTGGTCAGGAGTTAACTAGTCAGTGCGGGGTCATGGTGATCACCATCCACCACTCTACCACACCATGTGGTCGGTCAAGGAAGGGTTTGCATGCGCAACTTCCAAACCATGCTGGATATACTCAATGCAGTACCTTCATAGTATACACACGATACTTCACAAGTATCAATTTCCTTCCTGGGTTTTTCTTTCGGGCAGTTTTCTCCTCCCGAACGAGCTTAAAACCTAAATATTCCCTCGCTGGGAGATAGGAAATTCTTTTCCGTATGGAATGGAGGGGCGGATCATCAAAATCCGAGTCCGTGCTAGAATTCTACAACGATTCTAGTAAGGAGCGCTAATTAGGGTTTCTGGTGCAACGATCAACGGTTGCCCCTCCTCTCAAGATGCAAAATCTCGACCGTCGAAGGTCACCAAGCTAGCAAGCTTCCTGAGCCTGACTTGCCAAGCTACAACAACATGCTACATGTTTTCCAAAACACTCGAGACATCAATCATGTCACAAAATGGGGGATACATACTGGGGTATTGGTCTGGCATTTTACAGCGTGCAGCGCACTACGCGCCATCACAAGAACGTGTCAAGAAGTCATGGACGGTTAGTGATGATGGGAGAAGTGGGCAAGACTGGTCGTGTGACACCAACACACTACTCCACTACTCCATCACTCCACTTTCTCCAATTCCCATGAGATACGAAGGTTAGGCTAAAGGACTTGTATAAATAGGTTCTCTGCCCTATTTTCAACAACAACACAAGTCCAAACAACAGAAGCAAGTGTTGATACAATCGTATTCAAACACCGGAACTGATAGCTTACGTCCTGTAAGCCAGTCCAGCTTTCTGATATAAGTCCTGCATAGCCAACACCTTCACATTCTCAACACCTTCTTCGCTTCCCTCTCTAAGATCAACCCCATCTCATTCACTTTGTGACCGAAACAAGTCTGGAACGGCCATTTCTTGGTTTAGGCCGGACTTGCACAGATTGATCTTTCGAATATATAAGCACTCACCGCGTAGTGCATTTGTATTAGGTTTAGATTCATTCCTCATCCACACCCCAATTTACCAAAATTAGCAGGAATAGTTTTCACCCATAAACCATTGGCGACCACAGTGGGAGGTTGATCTCTCGGTCGTAAAGTCAATTTCTTCGAAATCCGATTCGATTTTCTCAACTTCAAAAAGGGTAGATCTTAAAACCAATTCAATCAACAATTCATTTCAAGATGGTGGGACTCAGGTCTGGATCATCAATCAATTCTGATGGAGCTAGTGTGGATAACACTGCCGGTGTCGATGTACCTGTCAGTGGAGCTACCGTGGTCAATACATCTCGTGAAGCCGTCAATTCTATCACCAACACTAGCGGAGCAGGAGATATTCCAGTAGGTGTAACGCCTCCCATCACCAGAGCCATAGCAGCCGCGAATCCCGTCATATCCTCAAGTGTAAAGCCTCCGGTAGTCACCAGAGCAGCAACTTCCACTCCTTCATCAAGATGAGGAGCCGAAGGCACAAGAGGAGGACCATCTCCCATTACCATTGCAGACTTGATGGAGAAGCGGGAAGTTCTTGCTAAGACTCAAACGGATATGGCCGCAACTCAGAAAGAGGTACTCACTTTTCTTAAGACAATTAACTAATCGATTTCCATAAGATCCACGACATCCCCTGGAGCCAACAATGAACTCATTCAACGCACCAGAGAAGGTACTTCAGCGGTGCAGACCTACATGTACCTGATCAAAGAAGCGACATCAGATATGAGCAGTCCTGTCATGGAGACTCCTAATCTGGGGACTGATCCTCACAACGATCCTCCTCAAGTCAATAGTTTCACTATGAACCAGAGGCTGGTGCATCGGGAAGCGATTTCTCTAGTGGAAAGTTTATGCGAACTTTCACACCTCTCGAAGAATCAGAGCTCGGAGACATTTTGCTGCAATCAACCAGAGGAAGGTCACAACCGTGCCCTACATGTCACTGCACGCATCAAGGATTCAGAGTTCAAAACGTCCCTTATCGACACAGGAGCGTCTTTGAATGTGATTACTCTCAAGACTCTCAGGACATCCAAAGTTCTCCCAGGCAAGGTCGTACGGAAGCCTACCACAATGACGGACTTCAAGGGAAACCAAACCAGCACATACGGGAGAAGCTCTGCGGAAAGAATCAGACAAGTTCGTTGCATCCCACTCCCTACGTGGGCATCAATTCAGGAAGAATACCGACTTGCATCATTGAGGGCTAGTACCCACAATGCATCTTTGATGACGAAGCATTCTTCTCCATCCTATGAATCCACGACCCACGTTCACACGAAGAGGGAACGAGCTTTTGTGGCGAGTCGTAACCAGAAATGGAAAACGGTATACCGACGCTGCCATTATAAATTAGCAGGGGAGACTGTTACCAAGTCTCTCACCAAATGGAATGCTACAATAGCAACGAAACACAAGAAAAAATTATAGATGCTCCACAACATATGCAAGGTGGCACCAACTCCACAACTGATAAGATTGAAATCGTTGAGGAATCTCCTAGGCCTATATCCATCAGCTCAACCTTATGTACGGATAGACGCACGAAGCTCGTGAAACTTCTCAAAGAGTACCAGGACATATTCGCTTGGAGATATGAAGAAATGCTGGATTGGTCACCCATCATATACATGTCATACCTGGATCCAAGTTGGTTAAATAGTTACAGTTCAGACACGAGGAAAATGGATAGATCAGGTGATGCATAGTCTTCAGAGACTTGAACAGGTACTGCTCCAAAAACGATCCTCCTCTACCTAACATCGACATGTTAGTAGATGCAACCAACGGACATGGCATGTTCTCCTCCATGTATGGATGTAGCGGCTACAACCAGATAAGGATGTACGAGCATGGCGCAAGTAAGAGAGCTTTTTGAACTCCTCTATGAAATTTTTATTATACCATACTGCCATTTGGTTTAAAGAATGACGGTGCAACGTATCAACGCTCTATGACGACAATCTTCCACTGGAGCCGATACCTCAAGGGAGCATCCTCAAGAAGATAACTATGTACACGCGTCATATCGAGCAAGATCCGGGCGAGTCACTCTATCAGACAGTGGTTGAACAAGATCTTGGTGAGTCACTTTATCAGACAGTGGTACATGTCTATCATGTTATGTTAGAGAATCTGCGCTTTTGGTCATCCTCTGGAGCTGTTGAAAGCTCATATACAACGACATATGCACTGATAGAAATAACCAGGCATGTCGGTAATGAAGATCATCGTAATGCTCGTAGAGGCATATATCTCACCAATATGCGATACAACCTTCAGCCTTCTGTAAGCAGTTACCTGAAGCAGCAAGTGGAAAACCACCGAGATACAACATCTTGCGCGACCGCCAACTCCAACTCCATTACCACATGCACGACTCCCACAATAATGAAACAACGTCCAAGATATTCCTGGCTCGACAACAATCACTACGAACAAACCATGTAAACCACGCTTGGGGACTGAGGCTCAGCATGAAGTTCCTTCACCGTCAGTCAAGGACTTCTTCAACACAAGAGAGATGGTCAGTCAAGAAGCATGGAATTTGCAAGGGTAAATCGAACTGAAGAGGAATCCACTTCAATGCTCCCTCCAGCAGAGGCTGATTCAATGGTCTATTCAAGAGCCGCCTCAACACTCTCTCAGGAACCCACATTCGCTTCAGAATCCTTCTTCAACACTCTCTCCAGGATCCACCTCAACGTTCGCACCAGAAGCCACTTTAACATCCTCTCGAGCCGTTTCAACACTCAAGCTACATCAATAACCTGCGCTCTGGTCAAGTTATCTTTGATGTACTCATTTCTCAACATACGTCTCATCCATCCTTCATGAGACTCCATCGGAGCATGAGAACCTTGAAGTCGATAGGAGAAGGGTTATCTTGTGGAACAAATATTTTCACATAGTTGAAAGGACGCGGTGAACAACTCGTCATCAATGTTCAGCATATCTTTGAATCTGTCAACACCTCCTGACTTGGCAGGAGTCAGTAGTTGTATAAAAGCGTGTGAGATGTGTAGTCACACATGACATAACACACATTCACGTTGGAGTACACAAGTCCGGTATTTCTCATGTTTCAAGTCCGTTTTTGATCAAGCCACAAGTCCAGATCAATTTTCAAGTCCGGATCAATTTTCAAGTTCGGATCAAGTTTCAAGTCCAGAGTTGATCAAGTCACAAGCCCGGTATTGCTCAAGTTACAAGTTTTATATTGATCAAAGTCACAAGGCTAGTATTCGAAAAAACAGGCGCACGCAGCAGGACCAGTTTTCAGTCAAAACATAGGGTCGACGTTCAGTTAGGCACGCGGCTGGTCCCACTTGATCCCAGCCGCATATTGGTCGAAGCAGACACATCCGTCCTCAATCAAAGCTCTCTCTCCAGAAGAATGAGTTTTAGCTCCAACACTTCGATGCTTTCTGCAGGACCCACATTTACATTTGAGCACACAAGGTTTATTTTTTAAATAAGCATGCTCACATCGGGTCCCACGTTCGAGCGAAACAAACATCAAGGCCGGTGTTTAGTCAAAGCATCAAGCCCATGTTCAATCAAGCAGATGTAGTAGCCCCACGAACGAAACAGGCGCAGCAGTCCATCGAAGCAGGCAAGACCGACATCATGCTAGGGGAACATTCGCCTGGACGCCTCTTGAACCTGACATGCTCCAAGGACAGGACGACCCGTCTCTCTTGGTAATATCTAACTTTGTCTCATAAGCTTTGTCTTTAACTGTCACCATCTCATGCCTACCACACAATAGTGTAACCATTATGTGCTAGTCAGGGGACTTAATGTTGATGGTGGATTTTTATTTAAGGTTAAGATTGTAAAACCTAAAAAAAAAAATGCGCCAACATCTTGTAAGAGATAAGGCCATTAACAAGTGATGGATACTCCTTCACTTTATCAATTCACCAAGAATGGAGCATGTGGCAAAAATCCCATTCTGTGAATAAAATACACGAAATTCATCCAGGTTGGAGCATGTAGCAACAATCCCATATACCCTATGAATTTCCAGCATTATTAATTAATGTGCAACAGCCTTGTATTTCCTGTACTCATTATCAGTGCGACATGACGACTGAGTGTTGCTCTTAGCGGAGCAACACGAACCTCCAAGCATTATAATGAAACCATGTACGAAATACTCGTACAGGCTGAACTCTCGGTGTGTTATACTAGCCCAATTGAGCATCCAGACTGACCGTATCAGTCTGGATATGATCACAACCATCCAACTCCACCAGCCTGATTGGATGGACCGGATCGATTCCATCACCCCCAAGCAGGTATGGAATACCTGCCGAACCAACACGAAACCCGCATGGTCGGCCTCCCTTGGCCTAGCTTCGCAGGTATAGATGGAGGGTGCAGATGTAGATTCAAAGGGCACGGAGTATGTCAATACAATCACCGCAGGCCCGCCTACATACCTGACCAATCGGTCAGGACCAACCATGGTTGGTATTTCCAAATCGTGCGCCTGAATGGAGCATGACGCACGGCTTTGAAACCCAAAAATTAGGGTTTTGAATCACGAGCGTCCATCTTCTCCGGCACGAATGGAGGGTCCGAGATTAGATCAAAGCAGGTCCGGTCATGTCAACATGACCACCATGGACCCATCTATTCCCTCACCTAATCGGCCAAGGCATGCCATGCCTGGCTATCCCCAAATCGTCTGCTCCAACATGCGTGGTCGCACCTCCCAAGCTGCAAATTAATCTTAACCACTCGATTTCTCTGGACGAATTGGGTGGCTTAGATCGCGTTTTCATGGGACGGTAAGACATAGGCGTGAACACCATCCTACCACCTACACGTTGGAGCAGTCGACCAAGACCGACCAAGCCTGGTCGTTTTGGAACGCCCGCACAAAGTTGGTATGGGGTACGGCTTTTGCGGCACTAATCTTCTGTTTCAATTCGATCTCGACCAATCAACTTCGCCGGACGAATTGGGTGGCCCAGATCACGTTTTTATGGGACGGTAGGTATAAGCGCCTACACCGTCACACCATCTACACACAAGTATGATCGGCTAGTACAGGATAGTTCCCTATGTCTGGTTTCGGTTAGGGTGAAGAGCAGTGCTTGCGCACCTCCTTCGAAACCCTAATTCCATCAAGTGTCGCAGATGAGTGTCTTAAAGATCATCTCATCCGTCCAACTTCACCAGCTCGGTTATATAGACCTGGTCAGGAGTTAACTAGTCAGTGCGGGGTCATGGTGATCACCATCCACTACTCTACCACACCATGTGGTCGGTCAAGGAAGGGATTGCATGCGCAACTTCCAAACCATGCTGGATATACTCAATGCAGTACTTGCATAGTATACACACGATACTTCACAAGTATCAATTTCCTTCCCGGGTTTTGCTTTCGGGCTGTTTTCTCCTCCCGAACGAGCTTAAAACCTAAATATTCCCTCGCTAGGAGATAGGAAATTCTTTTCCGTATGGAATGGAGGGGCGGATCATCAAAATCCGAGTCCATGCTAGAATTCTACAACGATTCTAGTAAGGAGTGCTAATTAAGGTTTATGGTGCAACGATCAACGGTTGCCCCTCCTCTCAAGATGCAAAATCTCGACCGTCGAAGGTCACCAAGCTAGCAAGCTTCCTGAGCCTGACTTGCCAAGCTACAACAACATGATACATGTTTTCCAAAACACTCGAGACATCAATCATGTCACAAACTGGGGGATACATACTGGGGTATTGGTCTGGCAGTTTACGGCGGCACCGCACTACGCGCCATCACAAGAACGTGTCAGGAAGTCATGGACGGTTAGTGATGATGGGAGAAGTGGGCAAGCCTGGTCGTGTGACACCAACACACTACTCCACTACTCCATCACTCCACTTTCTCCACTTCCCACGAGATACGAAGGTTAGGCTAAAGGACTTGTATAAATAGGTTCTCCGCCATATTTTCAACAACAACACAAGTCCAAACAACAGAAGCAAGTATTTATACAATCGTATTCAAACACCGGTACTGATAGCTTACGTCCTATAAGCCAGTCCAGCTTTCTGATACAAGTCCTGCATAGCCAACACCTTCACATTCTCAACACCTTCTTCGCTTCCCTCCCTAAGATCAACCCCATCTCCTTCACTTTGTGACTGAAACAAGTCTGGAACGGCCATTTCTTGGTTTAGCCCGGACTTGCACAGATTGATCTCTCGAATATACAAGCACTCACCGCACAGTGCATTTGTTTTAGGTTTAGATTCATTCCTCATCCACACCCCAAATTACCAAAAACACTTGAGTAGTCCTTCGTCTTGTATGATGATTTCCATGGAGTTCTTGAGCTCAACCACACTTTCTATCCTAGTCCGAGACCTTAGTTATAGTAGACTAGAAATCAAGACTTTATAGTTTTGATCACTAAGTTTGACATACATGCTTGAGATAACAACGCATGCGAGTTTGACCGAGCAATGCTCTAACAACCAGATTCAGTTATTCATAAACTAGGAATATAACCAAACATAATTCGACAATGAGATTAAGACATAAATTTTGACTCCATAATTGTCCATAATTAAAGACATAAGTTTGAAACCATTTATTCATGAACATCCCCACCACGTCCACGGCCACCTCGTACTCGTTTAGCAGGTTGGGCGCTACTCGAAGCACCTTTAGAATTCCTTTTGGTGGAGACTCTCTTTCTATTTTTCTTTGGCTCCTCCTCCACCGGTTCCATAAACTTTGCATCCGTTTCTACATCTTCGACACTATTCAATTCATCAATCAGTTTTTCATTGGCCTTAACATTTTTCCCTTCCCTGATTTCTAGCCTTGCTTGGGTTATCGAGTACCCGACTCGTCTTCTCTGTTTCCATTTTACACAACAAACATTCAACAAATAATATTAAAACCATTAACAAAACTGAAATTGATTAATAATAGGCACCATGTATTCGAGAGTTGTATCTTTTTCCACTATCTGGGGCCCCTCATATACTCATTGTTAGAGCATTTCCATACAAGACGAAGGACTACTCAAGGAACCAGTGGATCTTCATCGACTAAAAGGTATGTGGAGACTTGAACTTATATATCACTCAAAAGTCTATCTACTCTATCTCCTATCTTGAGACAACATTCGTATTACTATATAGACTAAGAATATACACATGTGACATTTCGAGCTGAGTATATCTCGCTTATCTATTTCTCGAAATGTGTGTTGGTAAAGCTTTCTCTTTAGCCAAGTTTATCTTTGCCTAGTGACGAAAGTCATGTTATGTTTCAATCACTTTGTAAATTGCTCTGACGAAAACTAGTTTGTGAATAACAACTGTATGACGTCCTCTGAGAATGTTTCAATGGTTAAAATGAGAGTTTAGACAATATAACCACTGGAGGATATAAACATTGTTTTGGTAACACATATATGTATAAGTCCTTAGCACTTGAACCGAATTTTGCGAACTTTGTTGATCAAGTGAAAACCGGAACTTGAGCAGTCAACCCAGTCCGCGAACGTACGTAGTTCTCGAACCCGAGAATTTATGCTGGAGTTTGTGACCTCCAACCGGTTAACTTGATTCCACGAACTTGAGTGGTTATGTCTAAAAACGATGTTCGTGAACTTATCTAAATTATCTAAGGAATGCTATTGCAAACCGTGGCTTTATAGTTCATGAATAGATTCGAGTGAATTACATTGTTTTTGCTTCAATTGTGTCTTGTGTAGTACATAAGATCTCATAGCAATTGAACAACTCTCTAACTAGTTCATTTGAGTCATTTGGACTAGTTATGGTGAAGAATAATATGGTTGATATGAAAGTTATCATTTGGCTAACCATTTGGTTGACTAATATTGAACCAACTATTGTACACATTTGGGTATGGTTACACAAACCCAAAATCGTCAAGTACATGTGTGTATGGCAAGCTAAGTTTTTGATCTAAAGGTTGAGAGATATTAGCTTGTATCTAATCAGGCTTTCATCTAACGGTGAATATTGAATGCTTTGTTACTAAGCTAACATTGATTGCAAACCTTGATTTGAAAGACTATATAAGGGAGAACTCTAGCAACTGGGAAACCTAATCCCCACACATTCTGTGTGATACTAGTTTGCTAAGCTAGAGTCGATTCTCCTTTAACCTTTGGTTTTCAAATCAAGGTTTGCAATCAATGTTATATAGTACATTTGTTTATGGTTTATATTTATTTCTCGGCGGCACACCCAATTTACCATTTCCAACAGAATCAGTTTTTACCCTACTACAGTTGGTACACCATATTTCTAACTTTAACATACTCTCGCATTGCACTTTTTATGTAGTTGAATTGAAATGCCAAGTCTCTCCATTTACGATTATTGGGATTTCTGGTACGCCCATAAAATAACTCTTTAACTCTCTTCCAAAATATTGAATAAATTTTATTCGAACGTTCACGGAACGTATTAGCAAACGATTTAATGAGACACAAATCTTCATACGGTTTCCATTCAATTTTCTAGGCTAAGTGTGTGATGTGGGAGTGGCTCAAAGAAGTTGTCCTTATATAGATAAAGACTCAACGACTATTTTTTTCAAATTCAATTTACACAATCGTATTTTAGGGATTCCACATAGACCGATTGTGTCCATGCAAAATCATATAAAATATGCCTCTCAATAATCGGTTTTTAATATTGCACATGTAATCCGATTCTTGGCAAAAAAAAGTTACAGAAAAGGTTCCACTTTTCCTTAGTAGAGTCGGATTACATGGAATGCCAGCATAGACCGATTTTGGAGGTTGTCAAAATCTCCCTCTTAACAATCGGTTTTTAATATTTCACTTGTTATCCGATTCTTATCAAAAAAAAAATACAGGACAAATGTTACTTTTCCTCACATTAATCGGATTACATGGGATGCCCACATGAACCGATTTTTAAGGTTATCAAAACTCTAGATTTTTTTGTTTTCTCAGAATTGGAATTTAAAAGTATCTGTATAAACTGATTCTGAACACCTACAAACCAGGTGAATAAAATTTTAAGAATCGGTCTATGTGGTGCACCCTCAAAACCCGATTCTGAAATTATACCCCTGGAGAATTGTCAGAATCAGATTTTATAAAGGTACATGTATACCGATTGTGACAGAAAAAACATCCAAACTCCTGCATTTTTTTCAGACACAAATTGTAGTTGGTTCTTTTGTCGCGTCTTAGACAAACACAAACAATTTTCAAAAGAAACTAGTGAAAAAACGGGGGTCTAACAACCTCACCCAATATTTCGATTAGCAATCTGTATGGACAACTCCGAGTTGTTTTCTAGAGAATCAACAAGACTCAATCAGTAGAAAATACTCAAGGAGTTATTATCTCAATCTCTCGATTTGATTTACTCAAGAAAATACGATTCGCGAGTCTAATCAAAGAGAGATAACTTGGATGGTACCAAACACCAATATCCAAGTATCAATCGATTTAAATCAATAACCAATAAGGTCGGATATTCTAATTGATTGAACAACGCACAACCTGTATTATTTCAATTATATAACAAAATATAATGCGGAATAGAAATAACACAAACACCAGAATTTTGTTAACGAGGAAACCGCAAATGCAGAAAAACCCCGGGACCTAGTCCAACCAATCTCACACTGATCCAAGGTACAGTTATGCTCCTACGCCTTTGAAACTCTTGGTTGTGGGTGAGATCATCTAAGGGAATCAAGTGTGTAGTACCCTGCTAGGATCAAAGGCGTAGGAGAATAACTGTACCTTGGATCAGTGTGAGATTGGTTGGGGTTCAACTACAGTCCAGACCGAAGTTAATTTGGAGTAGGCTAGTGTCTGTAGCGGCTTAATACAGTGTATATTTAATCTGGACTAGATCCCGGGATTTTTCTGCATTTGCAGTTTCCTCGTTAACAAAATTCTGGTGTCTGTGTTATTTCTATTCCGCATTATATTTTGTTATATAATTGAAATAATACAGGTTGTGTGTTGTTAAATCTATTAGAATATCCGACCTTATTGGTTGTTGATTTAAATCGATTGACACTTGGATATTGGTCTTTGGTACCATCCAAGTTATCTCTCTTTGATTAGACTCGCGAATCGTATTTGCTTGAGTAAATCAAATCGAGAGATTGAGATAATAACTCATTGACTATTTTCTATTGATTGAGTCTAGTTGATTCTCTATAAAACAACTCAGAGTTGTCCATACAGATTTCTAATCAAAATATTGGGTGAGGTTGTTAGACCTCCGCTTTTTCACTAGTTTCTTTTGAAAATTGTTTGTGTTTGTCTAAGACGCGACAAAAGAACCAACTACAATCTGTGTCTGAAAAAAATGCAGGAGTTTGGATGTTTTTTCTGTCACAATCGGTATACATGTACCTTTATAAAATCTGATTCTGACAATTCTCCAGGGGTATAATTTCAGAATCGGGTTTTGAAAAAACCTTCTGGACCCCCATTAACAAGCACTGAGATTCTAGAAGATTTAAAAATATTAAGGATCCAGTCACACCAATTATCGGAGAAGCCGTATCTTCTAAACACCTCCAAGATGAAATACCAGCTAACATTGTCAAAAGATTGCGTAATATCAAGCTTTAGACCAACATTGCCTTCCTTCCTTTTAGTTTTGAGGTCATTCACCATCTCCGAAGCAAGACTTATATTTTCGTGTATATTCCTACCCTTCATAAAGGCTACTTGCTCTTCCGAAATCAGATTACCAAGGAAAGAACCCAGGAGAGTAGCTAAAATCTTAGTAAAAATCTTAAAAAAGAAGTTACTAAGTGCAATAGGACGAAAATTCTTAAGTTTGTTTGCACCTCTTTCCTTTGGAAGAAGAAGCAAAAGGCTAGAGTTTACACCCTGGGGGATAAACTTATTAGACCAGAAAAAGAGAATAGCACTTACCAAATCTTCGCGAATTATTTCCCAGCATTGACGGTAGAAAAAACCAGCAAATCCGTCAGGACCCGGTGCACTATCCGCTCCCAGGCTGAAAACCGCTTCATGAATCTCTTCTTGAGAAGGCAATTGATCCAAACGAGTACTCTCCTCCACCTAAATACTTGCATGATGAACGTCAAAAAGAGAGTCAACTGGAATCGAAGAGTCGCCATTAAATTTATTTTAAAAAAAATTCACAGCAAGGTTCCTAATTTGATCACAAACCGTAACGGTTTCTCTATTTTCATTCACCAACTCCGAGATAGTATTGTTTCTCCTACGAATGTTAATACTCGTATGGAAAAACCCCATATTACTGGCTCCCTCCAAAAGCCAGTTGTTTCTAGACTTTTGCTTCAACAAAGTATCCAGCTACGTACAGATAGTTGTTGTTTCAATAGCAGCTTCATTCATCATATTATGATTTTCAAGGTCAGGAGGGTCTTCATCCGCATACCTCATAGCACTTTCAAGCCTCAACTTAGCTTGTTTCAGTCTAATGCGGACATTGCCAAAATATTGTTGGTTTCAAGTCTTCAAATCCACCTTGAGACGCTTCAATTTTTGAGGGAAAACAAAAGCTGGAGATCCCACCAAGGTAGCTTCCCAACTCTCACGAACCAATCTCATAAAATCTGTATGAAGGAACCACATTTTTTGGACACGAAAAGGAACTCTTTTTGGTCTATTACTCACAAAAGGAAAACCAATCAGGGGAGAATGGTCGGAAACTTCCCTAGGAAGAGCTTTACACCACCAATTCTCAAAATGATTCAGCCAAAGATCATTAATCACCGCACGATCCAGTTTGCAAATTATTCTTATAGTACCCGTCTGCCTATTCGACCAAGTAAATTTACAACTCAACTGATCCGCCTCAAAGAGACTATTATCATCCATCCAATTATTGTATTCATTTATAACTGTTGTTCTTGGAATTAAGCCTCCTTTTTTTTCTTCATTACGTAAAACGCAATTGAAGTCGCCTATAACTAGCCACGGAACATTTTTTGCACCCATATCCAGCTGATTCCATATATTTCTCCTGGTAACTTGAACTGTGCTAGCATGAAGGAAAGAAATAAACACACCATCCACACTAATCGTAATAGCTTGTCTAGATATATTCACTACCCCCGGCTCCGACAGATTCATAGACCACATAATCCATAAGTTACCAATAGAAGTATCTGTGGAATTATGAATAATAGAATTATTAAAACCATTAATTTGAAAGTGCCTTAAAGACCTGGAATTACAAGACATATTCGGTTCTGCAATGCCTATCACATCTGGATTGAAATCCTTAACCAACTCTTTCAGTTTGCAATGTGCTTCATCACGCATAATTCCATTTATATTCCAAAAAAGAACTCGCATTAAAAACCGTCATTTTTTGGGGTATTCATCCTGATTCTGTGAGAACTTCTGTTAACATCTTTCTTTGTATCACCTTCTCCTATTTTCTTCTTTAGTTTGTTTCCAATAGTAGTGTTTTCACTTCCTAATATAGTCTTGTGTTTAGAAGTTTCTGAACTCACTCCCATTCCAGAATTACTTTGATTAGGAATTTCAATACTAGAATTTGAAGGAAAAGAAGGGGCATATCGTGCCACAATGGCTGGAATCTGAGTGTCCTCACCACCCTTGCTATTGTCCAATTCTTGTTCATCGTTCTCAATCAAACCAAGTTCAGCATTGAGGGCCTCAAATTGATTTGGTGAAATCATACATTCACGAGTAAATAAATCATCATCTAGAGGAGTTGTAGAATTCACCTGCAACTGTGAGTCTAATGCTTCAGGAGTACTCTCTGAGTCAATTTCACCTTCTTGAGAGGTAGAATTAGGCTGTTGATTAGATTGAGTGAATTTCCCTTTACCCTGCTTCTTATTTTGAGCAACTTGCCAGTCTGATTTTGGATCTCTAGCTTGTTGTTGTGTTTGTTGATTCTGCACTTGAGATTTATCCTGAATCTTGTTCTTATGTCTTTTTCTACATTCCACCTCATTATGGCCAATGATCTTACAATTAGTACAGAATTTGGTCTTCTTGTGAATCTCAATTGGTTGCAAAAATTCTAACCCCCCTACTGAAACATGAATTGAATCAACATCATTCAAATAAACAAAATTAATATCAATAAGAACCGAAGCATAATACCCGTATTCATGAGTTAGAGTACGTTTATCAACAATAATCGGAGTACCCAGAGATTTTCCCAACGCCAGCAGTTCTTTTCAATCCAAAATTCCATCGGAAGTCCTGGGAACTTTACCCATACCGTTGGTTGAGTTGTTTTTTGCTTATCAACATCAAAACTAGGGTACCACTCCATCAATCTCAATTTCTGTTGTTCCACAATCCATACCTTTGCTTGTGGGATGTAATTCCTTAGCTTCTTGTTTTTTCAATTTGATAATAAAAAAACCTCTATTCATCGGAACAAAGTGAACACCCCCTTCACCCAGCTGCCATTGAGATTCCAGATTTTTCTTTACATCATTGAAATTAAGATCTTTGAAATCCAACCTTCCAATGAGACTGAACTTCCATATGTCACATCCCTCCTTATAATATTCCACCGAAATTACAATCAGTGGCTTTTCATCTTTTACACCCGGATTTGGCAGAGAGTTCAAGTCCAAGGATGTTTTAGGTAGTTGTTTTTTTTCTCGCAGTTTTTCAGCATAAGTAAGAGTTTTTGTTTTAGCAGGATCCGATTGTTCATTCATCTCGAATCAAAACGAGATGATCGAGACTTGGAAAATCAGATCTGAAAAAATAAAATTGGTTCCTAAAAAATCGCCAGGGAGGGGAAAGTTTAGGAAAGACAAAGCGCTGAATAAAATCAATGGAAAAAAAGTAACCTTAGAAGCTAGGATTGAGAGAGATGAAGCTAGGGTTATCTTTAATGGAAAAAGAAAACATCAAATCAAGTTGCAGAGATGATTCAGAGTAGGAGTCTATCAGGAAAGGGTTTGGTACGTCTTGTGTCCTGTGTAGTACATAAGATCTCATAGCAATTGAACAACTCTCTAACTAGTTCATTTGAGTCATTTGGACTAGTTATGGTGAAGAAGAATATGGTTGATATGAAAGTTATCATTTGGATAACCATTTGGTTAACTAATATTGAACCAACTATTGTACACGTTTGGGTATGGTTACACAAACACAAAATCGTCAAGTACATGTGTGTATGTCAAGTTAAGATTTCGATCTAACGATTGAGAGATAGTTAGCTTGTATATAATCAGGTTTTCATCTAACGGTGAATATTAAATACTTTGTTACTAAGCTAACATTGATTGCAAACCATGATTTGAAAGGCTATATAAGGGAGAACTCTAGCAACTAGGAAACTTAATCCCCACACATTCTGTGTGATACTAGTTTGCTAAGCTAGAGTCGATTATCCTTTAAACTTTGGTTTTCTTCTTCTAAAACCAGGTTAACGACTTAAACACTTCATTGGGATTGTGAAGCCAGACCGATACTATTTTTATTGTAGTTGTGTGATCTGATCTTGCTATTTCTATCGTACGAGTACAATTATAATAATTGGCTTGAGATTTATATCTCTGATAGGCAAGATATAAAATTAATCACAAACATCTTCGTCTCATCGTTTGTGATTCCATAATATCTTTTTTCGCTGCGTCGATTAAGACTATTGTGAGGTGATTGATAAAACTGAGTTGTTATTCGTGAATATAAGTCTGGTTTTATTGATTGGTTCCTGTTCACCTTGATTTATTAAAAGATGGAACAAAACTCATAGTTTTATTCGTGGGAGACGGATTTATCTACCTTGAAGACTTTTCTGTGTGAGACATATTTGTTTGCTAAAGTCTTTGACTTTGGGTCACAGCAAATCTTGGTTGTGGGTGAGATAAGTTAAGGGAATCAAGTGCACATTATCCTGCTGGGATCAGAGGCGTAGGATCAAAATTGTACCTTGGATCAGTGTGATATTGATTGGGGTTCAACTACAATCCAGATCGAAGTTAATTTGGAGTAGGCTAGTGTGTGTAGCGTCTTAATACAGTGTATGTTTAATCTGAACTAGGTCCCGGGGTTTTTCTGCATTTGCGGTTTCCTCGTTAACAAAATTCTGGTGTCTGTGTTATTTCCTTTCCGTATTATATTTTATTAAATAATTAAAATAATACAGGTTATGTGTTGTTCAATCAATTAGAATATCCGACCTTATTGATTATTGATTTAAATTGTTTGATACTTGGATATTGGTCTTTGGTACCATCCAAGTTATCTCTCTTTGATTAGACTCGCGAACCACATTTGCTTGAGTAAATCAAATTGAGAGATTGAGATAATAACTTATTGAGTATTTTCTATCGATTAAATATAGTTGATTCTATAGTAAGTAACTCGGAGCTGTCTACATAGATTTCTAATCGAAATTGTTAGAGAATTGCTCGGTCAAACTCGCATGCGTTGCTTTCTCAAGCATGTTTGTCAATCTTAGTAATCAAAACTATAAAGTCTTGATTTCTAGTCAACTATAGCTAAGGTCTCAGACTAGGATAGAAAGTGTAGTTGAGCTCAAGAACTCCATGGCGATCATCATACAAGACGAAGGACTACTCAAGGAACTAGTGGATCTTCATCGGCTAAAAGGTATGTGGAGACTTGAACTTATCTATCACTTAAAAGTCTATCTACTTTATCTCCTATCTTGAGACAATAGTGTTTTACTATATAGACTAAGAATATGCACATGTGACAATTCGAGATGAGTATATCTTGCTTATCTATTTATCTAAATGGGTGATGGTAAAGCTTTCGCTTTATCCAAGTTCATCTTTGCCTAGTGACGAAAGTCATGTTATGTTTCAATCACTTTGGAAATCGCTCTGACGAAAAATAGTTTGTGAATAACAACTATATAACGCCCTCTGAGAATGTTTTAATGATTGAAATTAGAGTTTAGTCTATATAACCATTGTGGGATATAAACATTGTTGTGGCAACACATATATGTATAAATCCTTAGCACTTGAACCGAAGTTTGCGAACTTTGTTGATCAAGTAAAACCGGAACGTGAGCAGTCAACTCAATCCGCGAACTGGCATAAGTTCTCGAACCCGAGAATATCTGCTGAAGTTGAAGCTTAGGTATAGTCCGCGAACTGACGGAAGTTCTCGACCCGAGAAATTCTGTTGAATTTTATTAACTTCAACCGGTTATCTTGAGTCCGCGAACTCAAGAGGTTATGTATGAAAACGTTGTTTCTTGAACTTATCTTAAATTACTAAGGAATGCTTTTGCAAATTGTGGCTTTATATTTCATGAAATGATTTGAATGAATCACATCTTTTTTGATTCAATTGTGTCTTGTGTAGTACATGATATCTCATAGCAATTGAAAAAATCTCTAACTAGTTCATTTGAGTCATTTGGACTAGTTATGGTGAACAAGAATATGGTTGATATGAAAGTTATCATTTGGATAACCATTTGGTTGACTATTATTGAACCAACCTTGTACACGTTTGGGTTCGGTTACACAAACCTAAAACGTCAAGTACATGTGAGTATGGCAAGCTAAGTTTTCGATCTAACGGTTGAGAGATATTAGCTTGTATCTAATCAGGTTTTCATATAACGGTGAATATTGAATGCTTTGTTAGTAAGCTAACATTGATTGCAAACCCTGATGTAAAAGACTATATAAGGGAGAACTCTAACAACTGGGAAACCTAATCCCCACACATACTGTGTGATACTAGTTTGCTAAAGCTAGAGTCGATTCTCCTTTAACCTTTGGTTTTCTTCTTCTGAAACCAGGTTAACGACTTAAAGACTTCATTGGGATTGTGAAGCCAGACCGATACTAATTTTATTGTAATTATGTGATCTGATCTTGTTGTTTCTATCATATGAGTACAATTGTAATAATTGTCTTGAGATTTCTATCTCCGATAGGCAAGATAAAAGTAGTCACAAACATCTTCGTCTCATTGTTTGTGATTCCTCAATAATCTTCTTCGATGCATCGATTAAGTTTATTGTGAGGTGATTGATGAAACTGAGTTGTTCTTCGGGAATATAAGTCTGGTTTTATCGATTGGTACTATTCACCTTGATTTATCAAAAGACGGAATAAAACTTGTAGGTTTATTCGTGGGAGACGGATTTATCTATTACCTATAGACTTTTCTTTGTGAGACAAATTTGTTTACTTTGGTTCGTAGCAACTCTTGGTTGTGGGTGAGATCAACTAAGGGAATCAAGTGCGCAGTATCCTGCTGGGATCAGAGGCGTAGGAGCATAACTGTACCTTGGATCAGTATGAGATTGGTTGGGGTTCAACTACAGTCTAAACCGAAGTTAATTAGTAGTAGGCTAGTTAGGGATGTCAACGGGTCCGGGTCCTCCCGGGTAGTATATGGCCCAGAACCGGACACGACATATCAGCATCGGTTCCGGGTCCGGTTCCATAATATGTTGGCCCAGAACCGGACCCGTTTAAAGCCCCGTATACCCGTCGGGTCCGGGTACCCATTGGGTATTAAAAAAACTATTAAAATCTTAATTTATTTCTCTTTTTAACTTGAATATAAACTATTTTTATAAAAATTTATTATTATTTCTTTATTAATGTACTAAATAAAGACTAAGTGTAAGAAAAAAATCAAAAATCAAAAAAAAATCAAAGCCGAAACTAGCAAAATACCTATAATTTTTGCTAAAAAAATGATCAAAAGGTTAAATAAACGGGTACCTGTTACCCGCGGGTACCCGACGGGTATTACCCGTTTGGACCCGTTAACATTCGGGTCCAATCGGGTAATTACCCGTCGGGTCCTAAGTTGCTAATGGGTCCAACTTTAGGACCCAGAACCGGACCCGATCTAGCGGATCCGGTTCCGGGTAACGGGTACCCATTGACATCCCTAAGGCTAGTGTCTGTAGCGGCTTAATACAGTGTATGTTTAATCTAGACTAGGTCCCGGGATTTTTCTGCATTTGCGGTTTCCTCGTTAACAAAATTTCTGGTGTCTGTGTTATTTCTTTTCCGCATTATATTTTTATATAATTGAAATAATATAGGTTGTGCGTTGTTCAATCAATTAGAATATCCGACCATTTTGGTTGTTGATTTAAATTGATTGACACTTGGATATTGGTCTTTGGTACCATCCAAGTTATCTCTCTTTGATTAGACTCGCGAATCATATTTTCTTGAGTAAATCAAATTGAGAGATTGAGATAATAACTCCTTGAGTATTTTCTATTGATTAAGTCTAACTGTCTAGTTGATTCTCTAGAAAACAACTTGGAGTTGTCCATACAGATTGCTAATCGAAATATTGGGTGGTGTTGTTAGACCCCCGCTTTTTCAATTGGTATCAGAGCAGGCAAACACGTTAAATACCTCACAAGTCTGTGTTTGTAGCGATCTGAATCTATGGACAAGAGTAGTATCTCTGATAAACGAGTCACCAAAAATAAAGAATTTGTCCTATCAAAGTCTATTAAAGAGAAAGATTCTACAATCTCAAGTTTAGACAAAAATTGTGTTAAAATCAGACAAACAGATATTGAAATGCACCATTCTGATTGCCTTCAAAAGAGGTTACTTTTCTAAATGAACGGGAAACATCTGAAGAGAGTAAGTTGATTCTAAATCTTATTAGAATTCAAGCTGATAGATTTAATCGGTTGAAGAAACATGTCAATAATCTTCTTGGTGTAATTAAAGACTGCAAAATCAAAGAAAATACTGAAGACTATTCTTCATGTATGACTCTTGAAGCAAGCCTCATAAAGGATGCTTTTGAAATAGAACGTCGCTTGAATAAACTCTCCATTCAAGGATTCTCTAAGAAGTCTAATACATCAACTGTTTCTGCTATAATAGTAAATGCTCCAGAAGAAAAAACAGAGTCCCTTCCAAGCAATAAAAATGTGCCAGTCTCCTCTGATCAAGGAAATATCACATCACATGGAAGGAATTCATCTCATGACGAGAATGTTAAGACTAAACTAACTAATCACGGTTGTGATTATAAAGTATGTCACTTTTGCGAAGCAAAAGGTTCTGTTAAACTGAAAGGATACTCAAAGTTGAATAAAAGTTCTATTGTTCAACTTCAACGCACCTTAGATTTAATCCTCAAAGGTGTAACTGACATTCGTATGTCGAAACCTATTGGTTTTCATATGAACCTTGTGTATGCTACCAGGAAGGTCATTTCAATGAGTTCCTCAAATATTAGGAAGCAGAACAAAAGTTTTGATAAGAATCGTCTAAGGAAAGATCAATTTGTTTTCTCTGAAAATAATGCTTCCCTTGATTTAAAGAGAATCCCAGAAGAAAGGAGAAAAATTGATGATACAAGAAAGAACCAGATAAAGATGATTCAAGGGTATAAATAAATTGTTGACAGGTTGTCATCCTCCTCAAGTCAAGACTCTTCTGGTAAGAATCCAAACTACGTCTCATTTTCTGATAATAGTAAGTTTTATGATAATTTCTCAAAACAAAAAGAGTCTCTCTCAAAATTCAGAAGGAAAAAGAGACTCAATCATAGACACAGTTCCTTAGATGGGCTCAAAGCTCATACTTGTGCTAATTAATCACAAGAATAGGAATTTGCTCATAAAAATCATGTTGAGCAAAACGTGTAAAAATCAGGTGTACTTTGGCAATTTGCATTTTGCATAGTTAAGCTCTACTCTTATCGTTTATAGCTAAACTAGTGCCAGCAGACAATATTGCCTAAAAGTATTTGTCTTGTTTTAGTGTTTTTTTATAGGGTTTACCGTGTTCGGATGAGTACACGGGTTTCCATCTCGAGTTTACAGTTTGAAAACCATAAAGGTCCCCCTTTAAGACAAAACCTTTAAATAGTCAACCTATTGAGTTACATAAGTTCACATACTCCTACTCTAGGTCATATCTAGGTTATCAAGAATGTCATCTTCTTCATCTCTCTATGGTGTTTTTACTAAGGGATTTCTTGAGAAAGGTTTTAGTGTAGAATTGAAAGGAAGGAAGAAAAGAACTCTTAGAGAAGATGGTGCACCCAATACCTCATGTATTTTTGCCTACTCACATCAAGATGTTGAGAGTGAGGATATGGTGTCTGCTAAAGTGGTTCATGATTTTCTAAAGTACTTCGAGAAAGCTAAACTGCAACTTGTTGATACAATAAGAGATTTAGTGTGGTTAGAAGTGAGTTGGAAAAGGTTACTGTTGACCTTGGTCTCATGAAGACACATTTTAAAGAACTTCTCAACAAGGATACCTTCTTGGAAGAAGCAGTTGACGTGAATCACAAGCTCAAGGATTTCGAAACCCATGAAACTGTCAAACGTGAACTTTAGTTTGTTATTGGGTTCTACTATACATTTGAGCTTTTTATGTCTAGTAAATCTTATATGTTTTTTGTTTGATTTAGAAGAATAACTAGTGTTTTGGAATATCCATGATTGTGATTACACATAGCTATATCCAATGAATTCATCTTATTGGTTTTAGATTTATTAGTTTTAATTCTAAACTTGTTTGGAAGATGATGGTTGCAGTATTAATCTTTATGGTTTTATATATTGCAATATTTTGATGGGATATGTGTGTTTAGGTCCGTGAACTTGATTGTCCCATATTTTGTCAAAATTAAAGTCGTTCACGTATTGGTATGCAAATATTGATAAAGGAATGAATGGACTTTTGGAAAAACACAAAAGTTAAGCCTATATTGTCAATCTTTGATGTAAGATAGGTTAAAATATTTTGTGATTCAAGGATAAAGTCTATTATGTCACTTTGTGATGGAAAAATAGAATAGGTCCTTGTTTTGTAATCCACAGTTTAGAGCTTAATTGTTCCATATTATTATGTATTACCGTGAAGGTTCCATCTTGTATTTTCTGTTGAGCACTATATGACTAAGTCGATTTCTTATTGGCATGGTTGGTTGTTCCATAAATATGCAATATGTTGAGCATTAAGAACTAAATTAGTCAACTTGTGTGGTTATTTAGTTTATATTCCGTGAGTTCACTCATGTTGAGTACATGGACGGTTAAGGTTGTCATTTTCTATGATAATCTTAGTCGGGGTTCCATAATCTATTATGTTGAGAACAAATGAACTAAATCAATCATCTAGTGTGATTATTTAGTTAGCACTCTATAGATTTTTCTCATGTCGACTGTGGACAATTGAATTGATTACTTTGTGATTAGTTTAATTGTGTAATCCGGTTAGAGTATTTATGGGTTCTCTTGTGAATAATCTAATCGATGTATTAAGTCTCCATAAGTTTACTTGTGTTGAGCATATTTAGTCAAATTAATCTTGATTCGCTTTGGTTAATATGATTGAATATTTTGGATTCCAAATTCATACTTGTATGTAATTTGTTGAGTCTAAAGAAATCCTTCTGTTTTCTTGAAAATAAGGTCGCTTTTGTTGTTCCCTTGGGAATGACATCTTATGGGGGAGAGTTCTTTTGAACTTGCGCTTAATTTCCAAATCTTTGTGGAGAGTGCGGCTGTGGAATTTTTAGAGGTTACCTTGTATATTTATAAACTCCTTGATGAATGCATTTAGCCTCGGCTTTATGTTTGCATATAAACAAGATGATAGAACATTTACCTTTGGTCATGAAATGTCTCTTACGAAAATTTCATTAGGATCCCGTTCTTGTACCTTTGCCAATTTTATTGACAAAAAGGGGGAGAATTAATTGTAGTTCATACTACAAATACATATGGCTTTTGGATCATTATGTACTGTACTCAGTACAATTTGGTAGTCAAAGTTAGGAGAAGATAATTCTGAGTCCCTAATGAACACAACTACTAAGACTAAACTGCAGATTATTCTCATTAATGAAAATAAAGAAGGAGGTTCTTACACATTAAAGGAAGTGAAGACCTAGCAACAACGATCAAATAGTGGACACCTGGCACTATATGATCGGTTAACAATTGACCAATGACTCAGCCGTTATAAGAGAACCCATTCTATTCATACAGGCAGGCCAATACACAACACATTCATAAGACTATGATATTACACACTCATAAGACTATGACATTGCCTACTGCTGGAAATTATTCTTGTCCTCAAGGATAAAGTTTCGATAATGAGACTTGATGATGGAAACATCCTCCCAGGTAGCCTCCTCTGGGGTTGAATTAGTCCATTGTATGTGCACCTGTGGTACATGTCTCTGGCCAATAAGTATGGTTCTGTGTTGTATAGCTTTGGCAGGAACCATGATAACTTCACTTGCATGATCAACAATAGGCAAGGTAGGAGAGGGGGTGTGCTTCTTACCATTGTGTTGCTTCAATTGAGACACATGAAAGACATGGTGGATCCTAGCCTGATCTGGAAGCTATAACTTGTATGCCACTGGTCCAATTCTTTGTAAAATAGGAAAAGGTCCATAGAACTTTGAAAAAATCTTGAAATTCTTTCTCAGGGACACAGAAGCTTATTTGTAGGGTTGAAGCTTCAGATATACCAAGTCACCCACTGCAAAAGTCTTGTCCTTCCTTGACTTATCAGCAAAGAATTTCATTCTTGCTTGATTATTGTGTAAATACTCCTTAAGAATATCAATCATTGCCTCTGTTTCCTTGAGGTATGACTCCATAACAGCTACATAAGTTGTGATGGCAGATGGAAAAGCCATATATGGAAGAAGATAGCCATATAAGGCTTGAAAATGAGACATTTTTAAACTAGTGTGGTAACTAGTGTTGTACCACCACTCAGCCAGAGATAATTATTGATACCCTTTACTAGGTTTATGGCCAGTGATGCACCTCAGATAAGTTTCTAAACAAGAATTAACCCTCTATGATTGACCATCAGTCTGAGGATGGTAGACAGTGCTGAGATTCAAGCTAGTACCCAGAGATTTAAACAGATCTTGCCAGAAATGACTAGTAAAAAATTTATCTCTATATGATACAATGAAAGAAGGTAGGCCATGGAGTTTAAATACCTGATATAAGAATGCCTTAGCTACAGAAGCAGCTGTATAAGGGTGTTGCAGAGCAATAAAATGGTTGTATTTTGCGAATTTGTCCATAATCACCAATATAACACTCTTCCTGTCACTTTGAGGTAAGCCTTCAATAAAGTCCATTGTGATGTGTTGCCATGCATGCTCAGGTACTAGGAGTGGTTGTAATAATCCAGAGGGAAATGAGCAGTCACCTTTATTTCTCTAGCAGATATCATATTCAGCTACAAACAGAAGTATCTCCTTCTTCATGTTAGGCCAAAAGAAGTGAGATTTGGCCCTCATATAAGTGGCCTGCATACCAGAATGGCCTCCAACAGCAGAGGTATTATAGTATTTAAGATGGTAGTTCTGACCCCATTGCTGGCACCCACATATACTCTTGATTTATATCTTAGTATCTCATAATTATAAGAGTAATGTGGAACAGATTCAGCAGAAACAAGCAATTTAGTAATGAGATATTGCACCTTGTCATCACCAACATAGCTTTGAAGAATGTCATGCATCCAGTTGGGATGAGACAGGGACAGTACATAGCAATTGGCATAAGCAAATGGTTTTCTAGATAAGGCATCAAAAACTACATTTTCTTTGCCCTTTTTGTATTTAATAATCTCATAGTCAAAACCCAATAATTTCATTAACCACCTTTGTTGTAGAACTGTGGTTATTTTTTGTTCTAAGAAGTATTTAAGGCTGTCATGGTCAGTTTGGATAATGAATTTTCCCCCTTGTAAATAATGCCTCCATTTGTGAACAGCCTTAACTATAACTAAAAATTCTTTTTTATATGTAGATAAGGCTCTTGCTCTAGGCCCTAAAGGTGAACTGAAAAAATAATTTGGTTTACCTTCTTGAGTTAAGACAGCACCAAGACAGGTATCACTTGCATCACTCTCAATAGTGAATTGGTTGGAAAAATTTGGCAATGCAAGAACTAGAGTGGTGGACATAGCCAGCTTGAGTTGTTCAAATGCAGAAGTTTCAGAGGCAGTCCAATTGAAGGAATTCTTCTTTAAGAGATCAGTTAAAGGTTTGCAGATGGCACCATAGTTATTCACAAATTTCCTATAATACCCTGTTAAACCTAGAAATCCTCTTAATTCTTTGATATAAGTTGGAAGTGGCCAGCTTTGCATTGATATAATCTTGTTGGGATCAGAACAAACTCCTTGAGGAGTGATAATATGGCCCAAGTACTCCAACTGAGATTTGCCAAAACATCACTTGGAAAGCTTAGCAAATAGTTGGTGTTGTTTGAGTAAGGAAAACACTAATCTCAAATGTTCAATGTGCTCATACATGGATGGGCTGTAAACCAAAATATCATCAAAAAACACAAGAACAAACTTCCTTAAGTAAGGTGAAAAGACTTCATTCATATGTGCCTGAAATATGGCAGGTGCATTAGTAAGGCCAAAGGGCATAACCTTGAATTTATAATTCCCATGGTGTGTCCTGAAGGCAGTCTTGTAGATATACAGAGGGTTCAATAAAATTTGATGATATCCTACTCTTAAATCCAGTTTAGAGAGAACCATGAATCCTTGTAACTCATCTACAATTAAAATAGGAAACTTGTCCTTAATAGTGATGCTATTGAGTCTTCTGTAATCAACACAAAACCTCCATGTATTATCTTTCTTTTTGACTAAAATAATTGGAGAAGAAAATGGGCTATGGCTGTGTTAGATGATACCAGAAGAGAGCATTTGTTTAACCAATTGTTCCACGACTCCATTTTGAATGTAAGGGAATCTATATGGCCTTTGGTTTGGAGGTTGGGAATCAGATTTTAATGGAATTGGGTGATCCAAGTTTCTATGAGGAGGTAATGAAGTTGGTTCAGCAAAGATATTAGCAAACTCATATAGAAGAGGCAATAATGGGGTAGGTACTGGAGGGGGTATAGGGGTGGTGGTAACAGAAAAGAGATGACCAATGAGGCCATAAGTTGTTTTCTCTATAAACTTCTTAACAGCTGAACCACTCATCCTAAGTAGTGAAGTACAAGTGGGTGTAGCCTGTAAGGTAATATTATGACCATTGTGAAGAAAATAAACACTGAGTTTAGAAAAATCAAAAACCACATCACCTAGATTTTTAAGCCAATCATCACCTAGCACCATGTCACATCCCCCAAGTGGAAGTAACCTCAAATGTTCAGTGAATTGATAACATTACATACTCCAAGGAAGTTTAGAACAAATACCAGTACTAACTGTTTTCTCCCCATTAGCAACTGTAACTAACATATGAGCAGTTGCCTCAACTTGGCATTTGAGATTAGCAGCAAGAGAACAATCTAAAAAACTAGTTGTACTACCAGTATCAATAAGGATAGAGATAGATTGTTTTTTAAGAATACCAGGGATTCTTATAGTATCACCAGTCACAGTACCAGTGAGAGCATGAAGAAAAATATCCATGTCAAAGTCTAGTGGTGATTCCACATCTTCTTCATAAACCTCTTCCTCGGGCTCTGTGTCATGTGTATCATAACTTTCAGTTTGCACCATAAATAATTGTTGTCTACCTTTGCACTTATGGCCTAATGAATAAACTTCATCACAATTATAACAAAGATCTTTATCTCTGCGAATGCGCATCTGCTCTTGTATGAGTCTGCTAATAATGGGAGTATTTGAGGCAGGTTTAAGTGGTGTTGGAGAATAAGACTTTGGTGTGGCAGGAGTTGATTTGGAAGTATTGAAGGAAGGTGAAAGTGGTTTAGGAGGAAAGGTGGTAGTAGAAAAAACTCTAGAGTTTTTAAAAGAGCTAGAGTTAGGCCTAATTCTTTTAGCAGAGGTAGCTTGAAACTTTTGTTCCTCCATTCTTGCTAATGAAAAGGCTTGTGCAAGAGATTTGGGGTAAAACATAGCAACATAATTCCTCAATTCCTCCTTTAACCCACTAATGAAACTCATGACAAAATAATGCTCATTTAAGGATGGATTGTTAGCAAGCATAAGAGCTTTAAGGGTTTCAGATTCCTCAAAATACTCTTCTACAGAGTTAATTTGTACCAGTTTATTAAAACTACCAATAAAATTTTCCTCTACAGGATTTTCAAATCGAATACAAATACCATAAGCAAATTCAAACCAGTTTATACGATTTCTACCAACCTGAAAATTGAGAAACCATTTATCTGCCTTACCATCTAGATAGATAACGTCTATATCCACTCTGCGAGATTCATCGATGTTGTGAAGATAGAAATAACGTTCACATTTCTGTATCCAGCCACGAGGATTATCGCCATCAAAATGTGGAAAATCAAGATTTGGTACTCGATTGAAGTGGTTGGGATGTCCACTGAGAGGAAGGGAACCAAAGATTGGAGTATTGTCGAGTGAAAAACCATGGCTTTGGCCAACAAAATCATCCTGATGATCAGATCGTGATGTGGACGGTAATCTATCCAGAATTTCATCAAAAAATTTGTTAATCGATATCTGGTTCGAATCAGTAAGTTGTTTCTGCTTGTTTAACTTGTCTTCAATCACAGAAAAATGACCATCAGAGTTTAGTTGATTGCGGTTAACTAAATCTAATAATTCCTTCACTGTTTTTGGATCGGAAGCACCCATGGAAAATTTTTTTTGAAGTGGCTCTGATGCCAAATATACTGTACTCAGTACAATTTGGTAATCAAAGTTAGAAGAAGATAATTCTGAGTCCCTAATGAACACATCTACTAAGACTACACTGCAGATTATTCTCATTAATGAAAATAAAGAAGGAGGTTCTTACACATTAAAGGAAGTGAAGACCTAGAAATAACGATCATATAGTGGACACCTGGCACTATGTGATCTGTTAATAATTGACCAAGGACTCAACCGTTATAAGAGCACCCATTCTATTCATACAGGCAGGCCAATACACAACACATTCATAAGACTATGATATTACACACTCATAAGACTATGACACATGATGTAAGGGGGAGTGGTTACCATGTGAGATGGAGTATTGACTAAGGGGGAGTGAAGTATCACCATAGTATTGTTGTTGAAGTTGTGTTGCAATTAGACTTTGACGCTGTGTTATAATACTATGACACTGTATAACAATGATTGAGAACTGATGCTTTTCTCATTGTTATAGCTACGGATTTTCAACAACGATGATGCTAAACTTACATCCTTTGGGATCATTGGACTACTTGGAAGTAACGAAGATTTCGAGTATTGTTGAAGATTAGGCATGTGGAATAGGAGCTACAAAGTTTATTTATATATTTTTGTATTACATATGTATTAATAGTTTTCCCACTAAAATTGACAAAGGGGGAGATTGTTAGAGCACTGCTCAGTCAAACTCGCATGCATTGCTATCTCAAGCATGTTTGTCAATCTTAGTGATCAAAACTATAAAGTCTTGATTTCTAGTCTACTATAGCTAAGGTCTCGGACTAGGATAGAAAGTGTAGTTGAGCTCAATAACTCCATGACGATCATCATACAAGACGAAGGGCTACTCAAGGAACCGGGGTTTTTCTGCATTTTCGGTTTCCTCGTTAACAAATTTTTTGGTGTCTTTGTTATTTTTTTCCGTCTTTTATTTTTATATAATTGAAATAATACAGGTTGTGCGTTGTTCAATCAATTAGAATATCCGACCATTGTGGTTGTTGATTAAAATTGATTGACACTTGAATATTGGTCTTTGGTACCATCCAAGTTATCTCTCTTTGATTAGACTCGCGAATCATATTTGCTTGAGTAAATCAAATTGAGAGATTGAGATAATAACTCCTTGAGTATTTTCTATTGATTGAGTCTAACTGTCTAGTTGATTCTCTAGAAAACAACTTGGAGTTGTCCATACAGATTGCTAATCAAAATATTGGGTGGTGTTGTTAGACCCCCGCTTTTTCAGAAATATTGGGTGAGGTTGTTAGACCCCCGCTTTTTCACTCGTATCACTCGGGTATGCGAAATATTGAGGTACCACAACATGTAACCAGGAATTGCCTCATCATTTTTTCTCGATCGACCATCCATAACATATCCGTTGAACCTTCTATCTTCCCAATACATGATGGTAAAGGGTTGTGAACAATCTCAATATCATTATCAAATGACTCGCTTTTTTTCTCATCAATTTTAAACTGCTTATGCTTCTTTGGGATTTTTTGTATGTATCCACATTGTCTTGCGACTCTCATCGGGTTGTACATTACATATCCTCTTCGGTGAAACAAAGGCCCAAAATAACTTTGTTGCTCGGCGCACCCAACCATCTTTTTTTTTTTTTGCCAAATCCTTCTTGTAAGGGTCAAAAACAACATCTTTCGTCTTCAAATTGTCTAACTGGCGTCTCAACTTCAGATAAACCACATCTTGGGACTTTTCCTTACCGTTGTAGGTGTACATGTCCCCATAAAATTTAATTGGTGATACGCAATCAATCAGTGGTACCTAGAGTCAGTACTGAGTCTAAGTAAAACTATGAGAAATATAAAGAAAAGAATAAGAACACAAAGTAAAGCACAATGGATTCTGCTAACTTCTTATTCTTTAAACCGTGAAAGAAAAAACTCTATTACAAACCAAAACTATGGCTATGCTCTCTCTCATTTTTCTCTGTCCTTCTAGCCTACAAAACTCCTCCTTTTATAAGAGTATAAACTTGCTGAAAAAGAAAATAAAGCTATAAGTTTTCAGAACTCATCTAAACTAGGAATCCTATCTAAGTTAGGAAACCTCAAAGCTTGTTGATCAAACAAACTTGTCGACCAACTTCTAGCTAAACTCTTCTGTGCATATAACCTGCATAACTCACGTTACTAGCCATAACATGGCTCAAGTATTCTGTGCATATAACCTGCACACTACTCACGATACTCCCATATCATGGCTCCCCCATTTTAGGAGGCTGGAACTCCCGTGGAAGCTTTGAACTGGAGATAGGGAAACTCAGTCTCCCCTTGCTCTTTATTGAACCATCTTGCTTTACTTGGTATTTGACCTGCACGTCCCACATGAAACATCACACGATTTCCTCTTCTGGTAGGTGTCACCTTAACTTCAACAATGCAATCTTTTTTCAGGACTACCTCTCGTTCTACACACAAATCTTCCATTGGTGTTAATTTCAGTTCTTGATCTTCCTCTTCATTAAGTAATGGAGGTTCAAATAACTTCAAGTATTCCGCATTAATGATAGAATACGTCTGCATGTATGGTGGTAAATCCAGCTGAAAAGCATTATCCCCAAACTGCTTCAATATTCTGAATGGACCATAGCGTATGGGTTTAAGCTTCTTTCCCTTACCTTTGATCCGCTCTTTCCCTATACGTAACCACACCAAATATCCTTTAGAAAAATTACAAGGAACACGATGTTTGTCATGTTTAGCCTTGTACTTAGCTTATGACTTCTGTAACTGAGCTTCTACTAAAGTATGTTTCTTGTTTATTCTTTCAATAAACTTTTGAGATCTATTGCCTTCTTCTTCTGTCGATTCTATACCTTGTGAGATAAAAAAATCCCATATCAAATGGGCTCTGAGGTAAATATCTTAAGCAAACTTTGAATGGAGATTTCAGAGTACTTCCATGAAAAGATCTATTAAAAGAGAATTGTATGAAAGGTAAACTGTCATCCCAAGTCTTGGGATGTTTAGAATTATATCCTCTTAAAAGATGAACCAAAGTTCTATTTACCACTTCTGTCTGGCCGTCCATTTGAGGATGAAACTCCATGCCGTGCTTGAGCCTTGTATACATGAGACGCCATAGCTTGGTCCAAAACTGACCTAGCAATCGACTATCTCTATCAGAGATAATGGAGGTGGGTAAACCAAAATGCTTCCAAACATGATGAAAGAATAACTTGGTTGCACCTTATCCAGTTACTGTCTTTTTATAATAAATTAGATTGATCATCTTGCTGAACCTATCAACAACGACAAATATGTAATCATTCCCAACTTTAGTCATTGGTAAACCTCCCAGAAAATCCATTGAAATACTTTCCCATGGTCTGGTAGGAACTGGTAATGGAATATACAATCCTCTTTTTCTGTTGGAGGGTTTTGAGGTATTGCATAAAATGCACCCTCTAACGTATTTTGAGACATCCAGATGCATTTTTGGCCAATACATATACCTCTTCAAGTTTAGTAATGTCTTCTACATACCAAAATGTCTAGCTATATGTGAAGTATGTGCTTCTCTTATCCAGTGTATTCTATCTTCACCATGTGGAATACATAGTGCAGCGCCTTTGTACATTAGCCCATCAACTATTCGACACCCACTTGAGTGCTCTTGGCTCAACATCTGGTACTCTTCACCCAAGTGTAGATGGGGCAAAACAATTTATTGGTTTTTATGGAATTGAGGAGACAAACGTGCGGGGGAGACTCCTTGAACCGAGAAAAATATTCAAACTCACACAGATGCACTGCAAGAAGGGAGTTCTTTGAATTCGAGAGATTAATCTGTAGTACTCCGGCCTAAACCAAGACAATGGTCGTTCCAGAGTAAATTCGATCACAAGAGAGGATGGGTCGATCTGTAGGAGGGAAGCTGAGATATGTGTGGAATCAATGGTAATCAAAGATTGTAGGTGTGTTGTGAATTTTGAATATGATAAGTTCTGAATGATTGAAATTTCTCAGTTGAGAGTAATTGCTCAATTGATGAGTTAATGATCCCGTGATGTCAATGAGACGTGAGATTCTCGTCATTGTTGTTTCAATCATGATTCAGAGACTTATTTATATTGCTAGAATTATAGACACCATGATCCCGTGAAGTGTGACAGTTGATGGAATCAAAGAGTGGAGAGATGGAAATAGTGTTTGAAACCAGTTGCTCATCATGCAGAGACTTGGTTGATTTTTTCCCACTACTTTGTTAACTCCTTAAACTGCTTGCACGACTTGCTCACATTCCATCGTGTTTTTGAACACGCGTGCTGTATACCGCTAGACCAAAACCCTAGTTGATATCCCCCCAAGTGACACGATTGACGTCTCATGGTTAGTTTAGTCAGTTGCTGACTTCGTGATATCATGGGATGATAAGTCCATGTAATTACTGAGTTGAACATGATTTTGTAAAAATATTCTAAAACTCATGGATTGAACGTGGGCATGATCCTCACGTTAATAGTTGAGGCGAGCAAGTATATCTCATTCGATGATTTTCTGAATATTGATAGTTGAACCAATATTATCGGTTTTGAGCAAGTATTGCTTATCAGAGCAAGTATTGCTCATCTGAGCAAGTGTTGGCAGCGTGACCAAAATAAAATATTAATTAAAATACTGGTAGTTGAACCGAGTATAATTAATAATAATATTGATCATAAAACGGTCATAAATTTATTAGTGTTTGAATCTGGAATTATAATCCTTGGACTCAGAAACCCTAATTTGATCAATTGATGAGCACTTCATGGTTTGTTAGGAATTGAACCATGGAACGAAGGAAAGTTTAGTTTCATGATATAGTGGGTCAATGATGTAACACCCATATGCTCATGTGAGCAAACACAAAGACCTCTTGAAGAGTTGGTGACTTGTTGATTGAAAGAATGATTAAATGCTGGTTTAATCATTTATTTGAATTACTGCTGGGTTCAGCATTAGGTGATAAGACCTAATTAATTATGAAGAAGTGGAGGACCATACAAGGGGTCATGAAACCAGCCCTGGGTGGTCACGATATCAAGTGTTGATCGTTCTATGAAGTTCCAAGTCATTTGGAAGAGTTTTGGACCTAATAAGTGCAATTGCGCAAATTATGTCAAATTGTGAACATATGTAAGACCGGCTCATTCAAATCCAAAGAGCCAACCTTTATCGGTCAAGGTAACATGCTCATGTCCCAGAAGTGTTTGTATCTCAGTTCTGAGAATTTTGATATTTTCAGATGTGCGTTTGAGCAATCATTTTAGAAAATATGAAAAACCAAGGTTTTTTTATAAAACCGTCAAAACTTCATGAGATGAAGGAAAATAATGAAAAAGTGAAGGAATCATGAAGTGTGGGACCGGCCATGGCCAAGGAATGGCCGGCCAGCCAAGGGAGCCAATCCACACGGTTTTCCAAAATTTTATAATATTTTCATGATTTTAGGGAAATATGATAAAATCAAGGAGTTTTGCTAAAATTAAAGAGTTTTTGTTCAAATCCAGGAGTTTCCTTGAGATGAAGGAAACATATAAAATAATAATAATAAAATAAGGGGTGTGTGGGCGTGTGGGACCGGCTTGGAGCATGGTTGGCCAGCCAGGGCTCGGTCCCGTGCGTTTTCCCTAATTTTATGTGTTATTTCACAATTTAAAGGAAATTTCATAATTTGAAGGAAATATCATGAAATCAAGGAATTTCATGGGATTATGAAAACATGAAAAATATAATAATAATAATAAAATGGGACGTGTGAAGCCATCTAGGGTTTGACCGACTGGCTATGGCCCGTGCACACGGGTTTTCCTAATTTTATATTATTTTTCATGGGACCAAGGAAATATCATGAGATTAAGGAGTTTTCATGAAATTAGGGAAATAATAATAAAATAATGAGGAAACATGAGGTGTGGGTCCGGATGGGACCAAGGCATGGCCGGTTGGCCAATGGTCACGCCCCATAATATTCTTCCCTAATTTTATATTATTTCTTTGGTGTGAAAGAAACACCATGAAGCTGAGGAGTTTCCTCAAAACGAAGGATATTTGTTCAAATGAAAGAATTTTCATGAACTCAAGGAAAATAGAAAAAAATATGATAAAAATATCAAACTGGCATGGGATTGACCACGTCACGGTCGGCCGGTTAGTGGGCCCATTCTCCCAGCGCCTTGGTCGATTTTTAATTATTTATTATTTTCTTTCCTATTTTGCATAGGTTCATCGTCTCGTCGTATTTTGAAATACTCGTTCGTGCGGTGATTGTTAGTGCATCGTCGTTGAGTACACTTTCACCATTTAAATCGGGCTTACTCAGAGGTAGCTCAGACGCCCGTGCGTTGAATATTCATACTAACCCAAGGATTTCTGCTGGGAAGAACCATGGTTTGTAGTAATGAAATATCTGCGAAAATATTTGAATATTTTCGAAAATTCTGTGGATGAATCCAAGAATTTGGGAATAATTAACTTATGGCTCTATACTAGCAGAGCAAGTTGTCTAGGAGCATTAATTATTCCGATTTGAGCTTGTTGGAGCTTCATATACTTTATATAGTCAGGGTAAACTCGTTGTTTGTATCCTGAAGACGTTATCGCTCTATATTAGCAGAGCAAGCTGTCTAGGAGCCGTCCATCCCGTGATACTATATAGAAATAATTGCTGAAGTGTTTAGTATTCATGAGATATGCTGTTGTCTAGCCGTGAGACCACATATCTACATGTACTCTGAGAGAAAGTATTCTCAATCATAGGATTCGATGATAGACCCGTGTCTCAGTGCTCACGTCTGATTGCTGGATCAGAGGTTCGTATAATTCCGGGTTTACGATTTTAGACTTTGTAGAAAATCTAACATCTACATTAAGTCCCCTGCTTAGTGAGGAAAGCCGTTTTCCTCGGTCAACATTGAATGGTGATTTCCCGGTCATAAATAATATAAGTAATCGAACTTAGTCGTAAGTTAAGATGTTACCGGATTTCGATCGTACGAGCATACCATGATTTGAATGAAGATTCCAGTGGCATGATAGAATGTAAGTAAACATAAATTGGTGTTGAACCGCTGATTTGGGTGACGGGACATTGGTCGTTTAGGATTCGCGGGCCGAGCCCAATAAGGAAATCCTTAGAAAATTAGGTTTTGAAAATAAAATTTGATACAAAAGGAATTGCTCCTTCTTCTTTTTTCCCACACGACCAGAGCTTCATCACCTCTCAATCACCTTTATGCCAGCATCAGGAGGAGAGGAAAAAAAAATTGCCGGACCACCAGCGCCGCCACCGTCCGGCTGTTTTCCGCCGGTGCCGACATGTATGTGTCCAATTTTTTTTTTTTTTTTTTTTTTTGCTGATGTTCATGATTTCTATGGGTTGTTCACATATTGATCATGGATAAAATTATATACATGTGCATATATGAGTGTGGGTTTCGTCGAAAACCCTCGTTTTTGAAAACGTATGTTCGTTTGATCGTTAGTTTTTGAAAAATAATAATAATCCCTGATTTAGGAGAGATTTTTATTCACATATGAATATTTAGGTTTTGTGATAAAACTATGTTTATGAACTTTCATGTGAGCCAATGTTTTATCATGAAGAGGTGGATTTTCATAAAACCGAAATAAACCTTTGTTTTAAGGAATGACGGTGATACGAAGAAAAGTTTTTTTTTCTTTATATACGTATATGGACTTGTGTCCAGTGATAAAATTTTGTGTATGATCTTTCATTTAAATCAAAACTTCATCTTATGATGTGTGAGTTTTCACAAAATCGAAATAAACCTTCGTTTCGAATACGTATGACGATACGAAGGAAAAGAATTTTTATGAAACCATGGTCTATTCATAGATTTTTTTTTGAACCGTGAAGTATCCACAATACTTTATTTTCGTGAGTCTTGCTCACGTCGAATTTTTATTTATTTATTTACGTGAGTAAATAAAACATTTTATATATATATATATATGCAAATATATATTATTTTCTTTAAGATCAAAACTTGAGTTGTAGTTGCAGGAATTCCCACACTACACCCTTGTTAAGATTCTATAGAAATCTATTGGAAATCAATTAAACTTCAAATATTTAAACGACACTTTACTATTCAAATCTCGGAAATGTTTACAGAATTGGAAGAAATCAAGATTACAAATATTCTCTTGAAGTTTCTCTCTCCTCAAGACTCTTTCAACTCTCAAAAACACATCATCCTTTTCTGGATCTATCGAGCCCTTTATATAGGGATTTACATAATGGATGATAGCTAAGTTTTCCTCCTATTTCGGATCTATTCTGCGATCTCATCGCAATCACTACCATATTCTATATCGCAAGAATGATGACCATCGCATGATCAATATATTCTTCTTTTATTTCTTTCATCGTCAGTTTCTTTTAAGTGTTCTGTGACGCTCGTGAAACGTTGTTAAAGAATTGTCAGTGACGCTCGCAGAAATGTTGTTAATATCATTGTAGCGATATTCTGGTCCTACATCTTGCCTCTTCTCATGTCTTTTCTGCGAAGAAGAGAAGATCATGAGAACTTTAAATGCCATAATTGCTTATCTTTTCAGGTTTCTCTATTCTGACACGTTTCTATGTCCTTCGCCAGCTGTTTTCACGAATTCTTTCTTCCAATAAACTTTTGACACGTATCCTCTAACCGCTGCGATCTGACCACCCATGTCTCTTATTTGCATTAATTGCCTTCATATTATTCGAGAAATTGCTTCCTTTATAAATACTCTTCTCATTCCTTTCCTTTTTCTCTTTTACTTTCTTCTTCTTTCTCTCCATATCCTCTCTGCAAACTTTATTGTTCTTTCGCGAATTGCGCTGCTGTGATTTCTTTCTTCTTTTCAACCTTTTCATTCCCATACTTCAAAAATGGTTGTAGCTGGTACCAAAAACTTGAAAGCCTTTAATGAGATGCGCGAGAAACTCAAAATTAAAGGTTTTAACTTGTCTTTAATTCCAGATCAGGATTCTAGATCTGAACTTTCTCTTAAATTATTTACTGATGATCAATGTTCTCGCGAAAAAATCATAGTATCGCTAGGAAAACTTGAAGCTGGTCTTCCCCTTCCTCTTCATGACCCAGAACTTCCATTATTCTATCAAATAATATTTGACGATAGGTTCTCGTGAGCAATATATCAACTAGGTGGAGATTGCATTAGGTTGCTACTTGAATATGCTTCTCGTGGTGCTGGCAAAGGATCACGCTATTCTGAAGATGCTCAAAATCCTCTTTACAAACATATTCCAATTAACTCTACAGATTATACTGTAGAAAACTTTTTCAAAAATTACAAGATACTCCCTATGAAGAGGGATAGCACCTGCTGGGGTGTTCGCCTGAAGAAACTCCATGTCGATGAAGCTATCATGCTAGATATTGATTTTCACACGAAAACTAACCATGGCCATCGCCATTCTAGCGATGATAAGTGGTTTATCTTTCCGTTGTGTCTCGAGGGTCCTTATATTTCTGGTTCTCGCGAACTTCCCGCGAGTCTTGCAGAATATCAACCTTGGGTCTTTAATTGGCCTGAGAGATCTAAAGAAGTATATTCTCTCAACTTTTTATATTATTATCATTTAATGTCTTCTTTATATTCTCGCTAACTATTTTTATTTTTTCTCAGATTGATAGACTGAAACTCAGCTATCAAGCTCTTAGGAAACCCAGCACTTTCTTGGCTCTGAAATCTTTCACGGATGAAGTAAGAAATATCTATCATAAATTTTAAAAATATATTGTTTCCCCTATTTCTTTTCTTCATCTGTGCTCGCAGGTAATCGAAGAGTTAGAACCATTAATTCCCGCAAAAACCAAGGAGAAATCTTTAAAAGAAAAGAAATCTGGGAAATCTTCAAATGAGAAATCTACTGCTCCTCCCAGGGGAAAACCTTCTGCCCCTCGCAATGAAGAATCTAGCGATCCTCCATCAAAGAAAAGGAAAATTCAATCTTCTTCTTCTTCAGTTCCTCAACTAATTCCATAAAATCCAAATGTTGATCTTGATAAGGATAATAATGACGAGGATTTTAATGTTAGCGGTTTTCCTTCAATAAAAAATTCTTCTGATTCTGATTCTTCAATGACTCATTTATCCAGAATTTTTAGCGATATTTCTCACAGTATAACTTATAATGATGAGGATGAAGTTATTGACAAGACATCCCAAGCTCTCGCTAAAGTTTGCGATGCCCCTATTCTGGTGGATAATGATTCTCTCCAAGGAATCTCAAGATCGCTGACTCCCAGTCTCTTGAATTCTCTTGGTGCCTTGGTATGTTTTCATTTCTTCGGTTTGTTTATATATTTTCTCCATCGGTAGATCTTAATTTATATTTTTCTTTCGCAGGTTGGAAGAGCTTCTTTTGCTGTTGCTTCTGACTTAGATAAAAGATGTGTCAAATCTGAAGAGAAAGCTGCTAAACTTCGCCAAGATAAAGAGAAATTAGAATCTGAAGTTATTGAGCTTCACAAGAAGAATAAACAGCTGGAAACTGAAGCTTCAGTTGATAAGCAAAAGATCTTTGATCTTGATAAAGCTAACCAACAA
Organism: Papaver bracteatum; assembly: GCA_023529315.1. NCBI lineage: Eukaryota > Viridiplantae > Streptophyta > Magnoliopsida > Ranunculales > Papaveraceae > Papaver > Papaver bracteatum. The sequence goes on from JAJJWX010000727.1 coordinate 2,081,414, forward strand.
CTATATGGTATGACTGATTTCTTTTCTCTCTTAATTCTTTTTACTCCATCGCAGCTTATTCAAGCGACCACTTTTAACTTGCAGATATTTATGGTCTTACTGACGAGGCCATACTCTTTCAATCTTTCCCTGAACCTGTAGATGATCATACTCTTCTTGCTTGTGTTAATAATTCTTTAAGTAATTTCTCAGATGATAAGATTAAATCTCTTTCCATAGATGAACTTAGATCCAAGATTAATCTCTTAAAAATTGAACACAGATTCAATTTAGGTTTGACTAACAAATATAAGCGCTTTTTTCTTGATTCAAAGAAATAAATAGATAGATTAAGACAGAAAAATAGCGATCTCATTGACGAGAAATATCTTGCTATCAAGAAGGGATCCAAGACCCTAGCAGACTTTCATAAAACTCTCCTTGACATTCAAATGGACAGATATAAACTTATCCGCGAGAATGAAGATCTTCTTACGAGGGAGACTCAAGTTCGATCACGTCTCCTAATTAATAGCGATGATGAGTGTGCTTGGGATGCGAAGGTTCTTGACAATTCCAGGAATGACTTAGGTGTAAATGTTAGCCTTCAATTTGAACAAGCGGCCTTAATTAGAGATATGATTTCTGAAAGAGAAGGTTGTTTGTTGTTCTTCTTCTCGCTAACTTTCTGTTTTTATTACTCTTTTTTACAAAATTTCTAACTTGTTGTCATATATTCTCGCAGGAGCTGAAAAAAGATATCTTGAAAAAATTGGGGAACTTGAAAATACCCTTGCTGCTCGCAGTAAAAAATATTCACGATTGAAAGAGCAGTTTGACATTACCACCGCGAATTTCAATAGATCTCTCATTGTTGTTCGTAATGATTCCGTTAAGTTGGTCTGCGATGATCATGGAATTTCTCCTACTATATATCCTGATCTTGCAAAGGAAATCCCCGCAATAATCTCAAATCTTAATATCTCTGATAGTGAAGCTGAGGATTCTGACGAGGATGATAATGATAATGATAATGACGAAGGAGAAAAATCTGGTGGAGGAGAAGAATCTGATAAGAATGAAGATAATGATGATAATGACGAAAGGAAGAAATCTGGCGATGCAGAGAAATCTGATAAAGAAGATGGCGATGAATCTAGCTAGTTCTTTTTTTTTCCCTCTATCTTCCTTGTATATTTTTTTCCTTTTTTCTGTAACATTGCTATGAGTTTCTTTAATTTTGTGAATTTATCTTGCTTCTACCTGTATGAATCAGAAAATAGTTCTTTTTCTGCAAGTCAATCAATCAATATAATTACTATTCCTTAATTATCTGCATGCATTTATCTATACAATTTTTATATGAGAGATGAATAATAATTTCATCGTTCTCATGCATTCCCATACTTGCCTCTATTATTCATCTGTGATATAAAAAATTGATTAAAGATTAGATATTATTGGTAAATAAAATTTGCCTTAATATTGGCGATCCTATCGCCAGCAATAACTGCGTGAAATCGCAATTCTCATAACATCTGCGAGCATTATCGTAGTAATCTTGTGGTCTTATTACTCCTTCCTAATTAAAGGTCTTATTTGCCACGCTCTTTCTTTCTGCGACAAAATCGCAGGACGTCTTTACATTTGCATGTATTGACCCATTGATCTTGCGTTATCTTTCTTCTTTGATTGTATGGCGATAATATGACAATTCTAATCTCTCTCGCGAGATCAAAGCCTCATGACATTGTAGTCTTGCGATGAAATCGCAGGACGTCTTTACATTTTCATGTAAAAACCCATTGATCTCATCTTAACTTTTGGCTTGTTGCCTCTTATAATTTACGTTACGCGACAATATGACAGGCCTAAATGTTCTTGCGATCATAAATCCCCATGATATTGCCATCTTAAGACACTTATCAGCTCCCTAATGGATGGTGCCGCCCTTATCTTCCCCCTGGTTTCCCCTTCAAGGAGGGCACATCGGCCATACAAGACTAGATCCTCCCATCCAGATTTACCAACAACCAGATGTTTTTGCAACCTCTTGTCCTTTATGTCTATATGGCTTATAGTTACAAGATTGTACCCTAAGTGGGGTTTTCTTCAGGCCAAGTGCATCATAGCCAAGACTTACCAAGAATGGCAAGGGAGTTTCGTACGCCCTTGGCACCCTTGGCTCAACTGTGTACCTCGGAGCCTTGGTCATACTTTGCACTTCTTGTAAGAGATTCTCGGTCGTCCAACCAGGGTATAACCATATATAGTTGGAAATCCAAGATCTCTCTCCCGGATAGGTTTTCTTTAACCCCAACATCTGCATGACTCAGGATCCAGCAGCGGTATAACCTTACCCCTGAATCATGTCAAGAGATACCCCCACCTATGACGTGCTCGTAGGTCTTACATTTGCCTCTTACGAAATTTTATTCGCGAATAGGGTGCACGCCATAAAGGTTCGTCCCATTCTTTAATCTCTGCGAAATTTTATTCGCGTTTCTCGCGAGTATTGTGACTCTGATAGAATTTCATAACTTTGATCTTCTTTCTTTTTGTAAAATCTTGTGATTCTTTTAAGCATAATATTCTCTTCAATTACATATTCTCCAAACAAATAATTCATAGAGTTCTCTAAAGTTCATTATTTTACCTCTCTACTTACTATTTTCTGATTCTGTTTTTCTGCTACGTTTTGCTGTTGTTCATTTTTCTGCGAGACACTCGCTATCAGATTTCACATCCTCTTTCCGCTATATTGTATCAATCATTAACCTTTCACATCTCTGTTGTTGTTTGATTTTGTACTTCCAACTTCTATTCTTCTCAGCTCTTTCTTCGCAAGACTTCATATCAATTTCATAACATTTCTTGCTTTCTCCCAATCTCCTTTAATAATTCCAACACCTTTAGGATGAGGAAACTTGATACACTGGTGATAAGTAGACGCTACACCCAATATCCCGTGTAACCAAGGTCGTCATATAAAAGCATTATAAGGTGATTCGATGTCCACAACACATAATAAGATTTTTGAAGATATTCCTTTCAACGGTATCTGCATTTCAATTTCCCCCTTTGGTTTGTTAGCTGTACCGTTAAATCCATATATTTTATATGTTGATGGTATCAAATCTTCATCTCTTCTTCCCATGGTTCTATAGGTATGATAGAATAAGATATCAACTGAACTCCCAGTGTCTATTAAGACTCTGTTGATGGCCCAAGAGTCTTCAATTTTACCATCATTTTCTTCATCTTCTTCTTGTATTTGCTTTGGGTTTATCTCTATCCTTACTACCAATGGGTTATCATGCTGCTCGCCAAGCCCTGGTACATTTTGTGCACTGAAAGATATAGTATGTTTTTGCCATTCTTCTAATGGCGAGGCTCTCGCAATATTCATTATCCCTCTTCCGTCTGTATTTTTCGCGAAGACTCTGCTTAAACATTATCATAGAAATCTTCTGCAGTTCTATATGAATGTATAATGGAATTACAAAACAAATTCTTTGCCTTAGCCCCAACTTCTATCACGAATGTTTCTGCTCCTTTTACAGCATTCACTCTGCGAGTTTCTGGTGCTGGAGGCAATCGCTGAGATTGTGGATGTCCTACTAAAAAGTGATTTAGCTTTCCTTGTTCGATAATCCTTAAAATTATTCTCTTTACATTCCTGCAGTCATTTACTGTGTGGCCATGAAAATGATGGTAAGGACAAAATTCTTGACTGCGATCGTTAGGATGTGGTTCTTTTCCCATGTTCCATGGGGATGGTATATTTTCCATTAAAATGATAGCTTCCAAAATTTTTTCTATACTAGCATTAAGAGGCGGCATCTTAATTTCTTCCCATATTATTTTTTGATTTCCTTGCCCTCTAAAGTTATTCTGCCTTTGCCCGCCTTAAGTTTCTTGTGGCTGATCAAGTTTTTGAATCTTATTATTTCCACCACGATTGTAATAATTCTTCTCCCTTTCATATTCTTCTTGATCTCGACTGCCCATTGCTACCAATTTTTGTTGGTTTTCATTTACCACCTTCTCTTGTTGTGGCTGCGAGGTGCTCGCCACATTATTTATCATTTTAGGGAGAAAACTTCCACTTGCCGTTAGCGAGATGGTGTTCGCGATTGGGTATGATTCCATCTCATTTTGTTTCTCCTCCAAAGCAATGTATTCTTCCTGTAGTTCTCGCAGTACAGTCATAGTGATTGTATTATTGACTCTGAAAATTTGTATGTACAGTAGATTGGTCGCGAACATTGCATTAATAAAAGACAAGATAAGATATCTCTCGTCAACTCTTCCTGCCATCTCACTGCACATTGTCTTCCATCTTATGGTTAAATGTTTCAGACTCTCGCCAACTCTCTGTTTTAACCCAAACACATCTTCAATACCTGGCCGTGATGAATTGTTGCTAATATACGCTCCTAAAAATGTAGCTTGTAAATGATCAAAAGAAGTTATGGTATTTTTTGGTAATCCTTCGAACCATTTCAACGCCTCGCCAGTTAAGTTGGATGCAAAATATTTTCATAGCACATCATCATGATTCTCCCACTGTAGCATACATCTAACATAAGCTTTGACGTGTTGAACAACACAAGTAGTTCCATCAAAAATGCTGGTAAATTGCATTTTGGAGGTATCCCTCTTAACTGTACTTCTTGGGTAAATGGAGTTCTCGCAGCTTCTTCAATAGCTTCATCAAGTTGCCTTCTTCCTCATTCTCTTCTATTGTTTATCATTCCTCGCATTTCTGCTAATTCTCTCAATATTTTCTCATTCTCAGCTGAGTTTTGTTCCATTGGCCTCTTTAATGTTGTTTCCCTTCTTATGCGTTCTTGCCTTTCTTGTCTTGCGAGATTTTGTATATCTTCTTCATCATCATTTCGTCTTTCTCTGCGATTTTCTCTTTCATCTTTCTCTTGATATCGTAATTGCCTATCTTCTTCTCTGCGAATTTCTTCATTTTTCATTATTTCTCTTCGATGTCTCTCTATTCTCCTCTGTATCCTATCATATTCCTCCTGAATATTACCATTTTAGTGATTTTGCGTACGTCTCCTTTCTCGATTTTCATGATTATTTTGTCGCACTGCTTCTCGAAATTCATGTTCTTCTACTTCTGCTCTTAATCTTTCTCTCTCTCGAGCTAGACGTGCTTGTTCAGCGTAATGATTCTCAATTTCCTCTTCAATCATTCTTTGATTCTCTCGCCCATGTAATATCCTCCTACCTTCTTCGGGATTTTCTTCTTCAATTTGATTGTTTCTTCCCTCTTGATTTCTATTGTCACGCGGATTATAGCTATCACCAATTATATCTTCTTCTCTATTTTGCACTTCTCCTCGAGTATTTTCTTTAACATTTCTTATAGGGGAATTTTGCCTTGGTTCTTCTCTGAATGATCTTGAATTTGATCTAACAGTACTTCTTGATCTCCTTCTTTATAACCTCAAATTCTCCATTCTTAGCTCATGATTTTGTCTTGTTAAATTCGCACGCTCTTCTGCCTCTAATCTTCTTTCTTCTTGTATTCTTTGTCTCAAATCATCTACTATTTCACGTTCTTCATGAATTAATCCTCCAACCATTTCTTGATTCCTTTTTCCTTCTTCTTCATTTCTCAATTGTCAATTTTCTGCTTCTTCTATCAAATCTGACCTCCAAGTATGCACACTCACTCTATCATAATCCACATCCCTATCTTGCGTTTGTGCTTGTTGATTCGGATGTTGAATTGAACTTTCTTCTTCATTTCTTGTTCTATTTCCTCCTGATCTTATCCTTAAAGATTCTTCTAATTCTCTTGTTCCTTCACCTGCAAGTCTTTTACTTCTCCTCACAGTTGTTGGTGGTTCTGATGTGTTTCTTCTTCTTCTAGCCATTTCTTCAATTTTAACAATTTCTTCAAATTTTCAAGTTGTAATTAGAGATTTCTTAGCTTGATTTTCCCTGTTTCGGGAGCCAAAATGTAGTTGCAGGAATTCCCACACTACACCCTTGTTAAGATTCTATAGAAATATATTGGAAATCAATTAAACTTCAAAGATTTAAATGACACTTTACTATTCAAATCTCAGAAATGTTTACAGAATTGGAAGAAGTCAAGATTACAAATATTCTCTTGAAGATTCTCTCTCCTCAAGACTCTTTAAACTCTCAAAAACACATCATCCTTTTCTGGATCTATCGAGCCCTTTATATAGGGATTTACATAATGGATGACAGCTAAGTTTTCCTCCTATTTCGGATCTATTCTGCGATCTCATCGCAATCACTACCATATTATCTATCGCAAGAATGATGACCATCGTAGGATCAATATATTCTTATTTTATTTCTATCATCGCCAGTTTCTTTTAAGTATTCTGTGACGCTCGTGAAACGTTGTTAAAGAATTGTCAGTGACGCTCGCAGAAATGTTGTTAATATCGTTGTAGCGATATTCTGGTCCTACATGAGTTTTGTGCAATACTATTTAGAGATAAACAATTATTTATGATGAAATAATGTTTTAGTTTTCATAATTCCATGGTGAATGCTCACACAGTAGAAATATTCATGATTTTATGAAAATCTGAGTTTTGTACGTCCTTTTTGTAGGTTTCGAAGAGACGAACGATTTTGAGGCGTTAACTCTAGTATTACTATCACTAATGCTAGTGGAAGCGTAAAAAGTTAAGAGTTAAGAGTTACCAATTTGTAGATGCCGGTATGAGCACTTTTAACTTCCTCATTCCGTTGACATTTGCATACTGAATCGTATCATTGTGTGCATGTTACAGCTGCTTTACAAGGATGTCTGATCCTCAAGCTAATGATGCTTTCAGAGATGATACATGTGTGGATGATAATGCTTTCAGGGAATATTCACACATAGACGATGTCTCCAGGGATGATTCGTGTACAGAAGAGACTTCCATTGACGAAGATGAGACTCCGGGAATCAAGAACGTTCCAAACATAGAAGATGCCTTATTTATAGGTCAAGGACCTGAAAAGAATCTCAAAACTCCAGATTTTCTTCTTCTGATAAATCCCAGAGAGGTTACTCAAAAGAAGTTGGTGACACCTCAAGGAGTTATTCGGTTCTGTCTCGAACGAGGATATTTTTCTATATCAGTTATTGAGTTTAGACTTTTTCGAAGGCTCCTGGAAAAGTTTTCTGGATGGTCCAGATATATGCTGTGTTTTTCTCGTGTTCGAGCCAAGTTTCATGATGCACGAGTAATACGAGCTATTCAAGCCTCTAGAGATTTATTCATTTTTCATGATGCACGAGGTATTGTAGCTCTAATTGCTCAATGGTGTATTCCAACTCACTCTTTCATATGCAGATGGGGAGAGTTTACCATTACTTTATAAGATGTAGTTTCCTTGTTGCACCTCCCAATCACAGGTAATCTTCCTGAAAGTCTTTCTCCAGAGGAAGATGCAATCTCCAACGTCTTGAGAACCACAATGGAGGAGATTAATAAGGCATCTGACAGCAAATTTTTTTATGCTCATTGGTTGATACACTGGTGGGCAAGAGATACTCGTCCTGATTGTCCAGTTGACGGTATGTTATCCATTACAACTTTCTTGTGCTTATGGTTGTCCAGAGATGTATTTGAAGATGCTGGAAATTTGTTAAAGCCGTTCGTGATTCCTTTTGCGATTAAGATGGCTCAGGGTGAGCAACTCCCAATAGGTAGCTTATTCTTGGGTTCTCTGTATTCTAACTTGGACTCCTTTATTATAGACTCCAACGTATCAAATGGTTTCATGAAGATTGAATGTTATGCCAACACAATGTTTCTTCGAGCTTTGATGTGGGAGCATTCCAAGAATTATGCGCCCATTCCACAGACTGTCTTGCAAGGATTGAACACTGATGCTCTCCATGTATTCTTGGAGAAGGTTAATGCCAGGATTATGCGCTGTTCCACAAAGCAACCTCGGCTCAAGACTCGCTTCATTGATATCCTGGATCGTGAATCTGAATTCAATCTCCGCCCATGGGTATCAGTTCCCTATTACATCTCTCAATTGAAAACCTTTAATGATGAATAAAGCATGATTTTGAAATCTGGTGCTGACTTGGACGATGGTGAGAGAGCTTTTATGCTGAGTTGTACTCCCAATCATCTGATATCCATAATGCATGGTGAACTCTCAGTGGAAGAATACAATATTGATAGGGCGGCTCGGCAAATGGGTATGGATCAGTGTGTTCCGACTCTTTGAAGAAGAAAACCTTCAATAGATCATCTCATGACTTGTCTGGACCGTACTCATGTGGATGGGAGTGAATTCTGGTTACCCAGTTCTGAGAGAGTTTCATATGTAACTCCGGGTTACATAAACTTTTGGGATCAACAGCTCGAACGTTTACTTGATTTTGTGAGAATTGAGCAACCTTTAGTGAATGAGCCTCCTTCCCCTGATATGATTGCTACTAGACCAGGATTGAAGCATTTCCCTGGTAGTGATAAACGAAAAACGTCTCTAGGATGTTCACCGGTAAGTATCTTCTGAAGTTTTCATAAGGTTTTAATGATTGCGTTTTGATTGATGCATCAAAAAAAAAATCAAAGGGCGGTCGTAATGTAAGACCACGAATTGATGTAGACCTCTCAGAAATTGAAGCAATCGTTCATGGAGGAGAAGGCAGGAGTAAGAATTATAAGATGTTACCTAACACCATAAAGTCCCCAGTGACTTGTTTGGTGAGTTATCGATACTTCTTTCATCATGACTTCTTCTAATACGCATAATTAGGATCTTAAAACCACCTTTGTTATTCCGTTACAAAATTTTACTCCATCGAGTATTGACGGTTTTCAGTTTTCTACTGCTGGGCAGACTGTTTCTGACTCGGGTGTTGAAGAAGCCGAAGTAAGTATTCTTTTATATATCAAATTATGATGCTTGATAAATAGAATGCTAATTTCTGAGAATATATCCAAGAGGATGTTTCCATGGACATGGAGTATACTGGTGATGCTCGTTCGAAGAACGGTGATGAAGAAAACTCCCAGAGTTTAAAACCGAATGAAGGTAATGGAGTTATCGACGTTGATGTGGGCAATTCTGATTCATTGAACGCTCTGGAGACCACCCAAGTAAGTATTTCTCTTGTATTTAACCCATATAAGTATAAAATTGCTAGTCTATGAGTGAATGAATGATAAAGTATGTGAATATATGACAAGTTTTGTCGAGAATACGTCACCAGAAAATTCAGAACTCAGCATTTTAGGAAAAACGTCATCGAATTCTCGTTTGATGTCAGATTTTCATGATCCGCATATGCATCTTTAAGCCCAGGAAATTTCCAAGCTTTAGAAAATAATCTTTTTAAGTTTTGAGCACGTTAAGGGCCTGAAAAGGGCGAAAGTTGGGGAGACATAACCTTTTGGATGGGGAATCTTTTGCGTAGCAGCAGGATAAGGAGGTTGGTGATGATTGACATGTGATGTCTTATCTTTTCCATGATTCTCCAGAAGGCGCTCCAAGTCTTCCCGAGTGATGAAATTCGATGATTCTTTCGTTGACGAATTGCCTGCAGATTTGTTAGTTCCATCGTCATCTACTGTGTGAATTGGAATTACCTCAGGATCAGCAGTGTCTGAGGACTTCTCCTTTTCTTTCCCTTTCTCTGACAGTTTGTCAGTAAGAGTCTTCAGATGATCAAATAGCTTCTGCTGTGCTGCGGCCATATCCGTCTGATTCTTTGCAAGAGTTTCTTGCGCTTTGATGGATCGGCAATGGTAGGTGGTGGATTTCCTATGACTTCTTCGGGATGTCGGCCGAACAGGGGATGGATTTCCGCATTAGTCTAAGGAAGAGTATCGTCAACATCGTCGACATTAGTGGCCGGAACAGTTTCCGGGATATCTTCATTATTGCTGGTGCTAGCAATGTATGCGTTAGGATTTTTAACTGATCCCGACCTAAGACCGACCATCTTGATGAATTTGAAATTGCAACCGAGATATTAATCTCCCACTGTGGTCTCCAATCTATAGATGGGGCAAAACTATTTGTTGGTTTTTATGGAATTGAGGAGACGACCGTGCGCAGAAAACTCCTTAAACCGAGCAAAATGTTCAACCTCACACAGATGCACTGCAAGAAGGGAGTGCTTTGAATTCGAGAGATCAATCTATAGTACTCCGGCTTAAACCAAGACAATGGTCGTTCCAGAGTAAATTCGATCACAAGAGAGGATAGGTCGATCTGTAGGAGGGAAGCTGAGAAATGTGTGGAATCAATGGTAATCAAAGATTGTAGGTATGTTGTGAATTCTGAATATGATAAGTTCTGAATGATTGAAATTTCTCAGTTGAGAGTAATTGCTCAATTGATGAGTTGATGATCCCGTGATGTCAATGAGACGTGAGATTTTCGTCGCTATTGACATTATTGTTTCAATCATGATTCAGAGACTTATTTATATTGCTAGAATTGTAGACACCATGATCCCGTGAAGTGTGACAGTTGATGGAATCAAAGAGTGGAAAGATGGAAATAGTGTTTGAAACCAGTTTCTCATCGTGCGGAGACTTGGTTGATTTTCCACCCACTACTTTTTAACTCCTTCAATTGCTTGCACGACTTGCTCACATTCGGTCATGTGTTTGAACACATGTGCCGTAGACCGCCAGACCAAAACCCTATTTGATATCCCCCCAAGTGACACGATTGACGTCTCGTGGTTAGTTTAGTCAGTTGCTGACTTCGTGATATCATGGGACGATGAGTCCATGTAATTACTGTGTTAAACATGATTTTGTAAAAATGTTCTGAAACTCATGGATTGAACGTGGGAATGATCCTTGTAGGAGCGGAATATCACAGCAAATAATAACTTACGAAGTTGTGGAGAGAAAATACATTTTGCGAGCAAAGAATATTTTGCGAGCAAAGGAAGCCACGAAGGTTCGCAAGATAATCTTCAAATCCGAAATGGCGGGACAACACAACTGTCATCTATTGTAAAATCATATAAATAGCCATTTAGGCATGAGAAGTAAGAGAGACACATTTTGAGAGAGGGGATAATTTTAGGAGGAGAGAGAAATTTTTAGAGAGAGATGTATTTTCTTTATCATCTTCTTCCCCAAAATTCTAGAGCTCCAAATATTCATTAATGGAGTCTCAATTGTAAAATCATGTAATCACATACAATCACTAGTGAAGCACCGTGGATGTAGATCACATTGATCGAACCACGTAAAAATCTTTGTGTCTCTTTATAATTTTAGTACCTTAATTCTTAGTTTCATATCAAATTAATTAGGTTTAGGAATCATTTTAATGGATTATTATGAGGGTGTAGTTGTGAGATAATCCGCAACTACATAATTGGCGCTAGAAACAGCGACCTAATCTTGTTGGTTCAAGAAAGTTAGAAAAATTGGTTACTGTTGGTGATGAATTGTACCGGATCTATGAGTTTTGAAGACAGGAATGGAAATTCTTTATTTGCATCTTCAAACAACAAACGCATTTTAGTAGAGAGATGTGGATATGGAGAAATCGTCAAGCAAAATGAAATTTACACAGGCTACATCAACAATCGCTTCCAAAAAGGACAAATTTCTTCTCACTTTTCTTATTCTTTATTTCATTTTTCAAAATTTGGGAATTTCAAAACACAAATTGAAAAATAAATTTTTTGCGATCTAAACTTTGCTTTTTGTAGAAATTTTATTTATTGTGGAAATCTTGAATTTAAAAATGTTTTGCTACGAATTAATAGTAACGAAACTTCGTTTTACAAATTTCTTTAATGAATTTCTAAAAAGGTCAAACTTCGAGATTTTTTGTTGATTAGAAATTTACATTTCGCAAAAACAAAATTAAAAAAGGTTTTATTGAAAGCTTTCATTTTTCGTAGGGATAAATTATTCATCTTAATACTATACATCTTACTAACCAAATTCACTCATTGTTTTCATTCTGTGAAGTTCACTTCTGTGAATGTTAGAGTCCTGGATAAAAGAAGAGAAGTTAATAAAGAATCAAACTTGTGAAGAATGCTGCAACAGTATAGATTTGCAAAGAAACAATATTAGACTTGCGAATGTTAATTTGCGATATACTAGAGTAACAACATCAATAACAGACAGTAAGAATCATAACGTCACTCGTTCCTTTGCCGAATTATCAAGCATGGAAGAAAGGCCATGCCAGCATCATTAACGTCACTTGATGAGGAAGAATGTAAGGCAACAACATGAGGAAGAGAACAAGTCTAAATAGCACAAAAATCCAGCTGCATCTACAAGAGTTAAAACACCATGTCGAAATTCCCAGCGAAGTAAAGGAAAATATGGTTGTATTTCAGTCTGAAGTGCACTTGATGCACATAGAAGATACCAAAGAAGCTGAATATGTGAAAGATGAAGTCATTTCAGCATGCACCTACGATGATAGAGATAGAGATCATTCAGTTTCACTTGCAATGGAAGAAGATGTACAGTGATCTGCATCAGTACTGTGTAGATGACGCGAAGAAGATATAGGATCATGGACAAGTCACAAAAACTTATCACATTAAAAAGGAAACACAGAAGACATACAAGTAAAGAAGTTAGTATAGGAAGGAAAGAAATATAAAATGCACAGAAGAGATAAAAAAGGGCTATGCAACAATTCAGTTTGAACAGCAAGGAAGGATTTTGCGAAGAAATATCATTCCAAGGAAGGAACCATCTATACAGAGAAGGGTAGGGATACGCAGGACGTCTCTGCGAAGAAGAAACCAAACGGGAGAAGTTCGCAAGCCTTTCTGCGAAGTTCGCAAGAATAAGCATATAGAGAGATAAGTAGCAATGACAGTAAAAAAAAAGGAAGGAGAACCAGTAGAGGATACTGAGAATGAATAAAACAGAGCGTGAGGAGTAGGGAAAATTAATCAACATTGATGAACAGTTGCTGAGAAGAACAAAATACGAAAATAGAAAACTTGGTGAATTAAGGTTTCAACATGGAGTGTTCATTTCGCAGACAACGGACATCACATTTAGTTGCCAACAAAGAATGAAGACAACAAATATCTTGATATGTAAGAGGTGATATGCCCTTACATCGTAAGCCAACATGAAAAGCTTACGAATATCGTAAGAGGTTGTTTATATCGTAAGAGTGAATAATAAGAGTTTCAACAGGAAAAGCCAACACATCGTAACCCAACAAGAAAAGATGAAAAGAGATTTTCATTGCGAGCTCACAAGGTGAATTGATCAAAACATACAAGATGTTCGTTTACTTCGTGTAAATTATTACTTCGCAAGATTTTTGGATATTTCACAAGAAGAAAGTGGGAGATTATTTCGCAAGAAATGGAAAGTCATATACTTCGCAAGAGACAATAACAAGCCGTAAAAAGGTAAGTACCATTTCCTTGAATATTTATTTTACAGAAGACAAAAGATTTTTGATGTTATCTACCAAAAGCGATATACTCGCAAGATTTCTACAATTTCTAAAATTTCAAAACATTTCAAAGATTTTTTAGATTGGTGAAAAACAACGCAATCGCAAGATTCAAAAATGACTTCATCACAAAAATTTAAAGATCTCAAAATTTTTCAAAAACTTCAAAATTACAAAAAACAGAGCAAATTAAATTCCTATATTTCTATAGAACAATTTTGATTACTAATTCTCATACTTCTCATATTTCTTATACTAAAGATCTTATGAAAACATTTAACATTTTATATACATGAAAAATTTGCGATGAATTTTTAAATGGCGAAAAAATACCGCCATTTACGATTAATTTGCGAATAAAAGACCGCAATCTGTGATCATCCTCCAAAAAAGAAAGAGAGCCGCAGAAAATTTTATATAGGCAAACCTTTGTGGCGTACACCCTAGTTCGCGAAGCTATATTTTGTAAGAGGCAAAGTTCTAAAGTACGTCATTTAAGGGGGTACCTACAAACGTGGCTAAGGGTAACCGGAACACCACCAAGGACCCTTAGTACATGGTAAAATTTTAGGGGTACAACCCAATAATGGGGTACCTATCCGGGTTAGACACCTTGGATTCTCACCTAATCTAGCGACATTACGCAATATAAAATGCGGTGTAATAGGATTTAGGTTGGTCTACTAAGGCATACTGTCTTTCCCAAGAAGTGCAGAAAACGATCAAGGAGCCGAGGTACACGGTTGAGTCAAGAGTGCCGGGTGAGGTTGAACCACATCTGCCATTTTTGACAAGTCTTGGCAAATGATGCACTTGGCCCAAAGATACCCATAGGGTGCAACCTCGTAACTATAATCCCTATAGGCAAAAAGGATAAGAGGTTGCGATCAAAAGCTGGTTGTTGGCAGAACCGGATGGGAAGAGCTAACCTTGTATGGTCGATGTACGCTTCCTTGAAGGGGCAACCAGGGGGAAGATAAAGGGCAGCACCCTCCATTAGGGAGCTGATAGGTGCTATAAGACACAAATGTCACGAGGCTTATTGTTTGCGAGAACATAAAGGCTTGTCATATTTGTGCAACAAATGAAGTTCTGCGAGCATTCTAAAAAAAAAAAAAAAAAAAAAAAAAGAGAAGGAAAACATACAAAAGAACTCGCAGAACTTAGTAAAGAAGTTAAGATGAGATCAATGGGTCACTACATGAAAGTGTAGAGACGTCCTGCGATTTCACCGCAAGACGGCAATGTCATGGGGATTTATGTTCGCAAGAATATTTAGGCCTGTCATATTGTCGCAACACTTCCTGAAGAGGCTAAAATACTATACAAAAAAGATAAGGCAAGATCAATGGGTTTTTGCATGAAAGTGTAAGAACGTCCTGCGATTTTGTCGCTACAAAAGAGATGGCAAAATAAGACCTTTACTTAGGAAGGCATGATAAGACCACATCAATTAATGAAATTTATTCAATCAATATCATTGAAGAATTTTTACAAGAAGATATATCATGAAGTTCTGACAAAGAAGACAATCCCATCAAGATCATTGAAGAATTTTTACAAGAAGATATATCATGAAGTCCTAACAAAGAAGACAATACCATCAAGATCATTGAAGAATTCTTACAAGAATATATATCATGAAGTCACACCAGAAGAGGCGATTTCATTCGCGAAAATACACAAGTAAACTTGCGAAGATGATTATATAAATAGAGGCAACTCAAAGATATATCAATTTTACTGCAGCAAAATGAGCTAAGTAACACAAACATTAGCTATGCATTATAATAGATAAGTATTCACATCATACAAGCATCATACTTGCATCATACAAGCATCATACTCGCATCATTCAAGCATCATATTTGCATCATAAATGCATTGCATAAACATTTCATGGCATAAGCATCGCATAAACATTTCATAACATAATCATTACATAAATATTATATTCGCACAAGTATTTTACAAAATTTTACAGGAAAACACCGCGAAAGTTCGCAGAAAAATTCATAATTCACAGGACTATTCATAGTTCGTAACACTATATTCGCAACACTATGTTCATAACACTATATTCACAACACTATGTTCGCAACACTATGCAACATTATATTCGCAACACTATGATCACAACACTATATTCGCAGCACTATTTAGAAGTTCAGAAATTCGCAGAAAATCCCAAAAATTCACAGAAAAATTCAGAAATTTGCAGAAAAATTCAGAAGTTAGCAGGGTTACCACTTGAGGCAAAGGAAAGATAAGAATAGAGATGTAATTTAATTATTCAACATTTTCTCAAGGATTCTCCTTCATAGATAAAGAACAGAGGCAACTATGGATACCCAAGAAAATATTTGATGTTCTTTATCTTCTCAGCAAGAATCCTCACCAAAAGTGGAATAATAATTTCACATGAACAGAAGCAATATTTATCACTCTCATCAAGGATATTTTATACTTCATATATAATTCAAGGATTAAATACTTCTTATACTTCTTAAGGATACTTCATACTTCTTATATATTTCGAGGATTAAGTACTTCTTATACTTCTTCAAGGATACTTTATATTTCTTATACTTCATACTTCTTCAAGATACTTCGCAAGATGATACTTCTAATTACTTCTTAAAGCTTCAGAACTTCGCAAAAGAATAGAGGCAAGTATATACTTTTTGAGTTTGATATTCTTTAGCTCGTTCCTTTATCAACACAGATCAAAGACTACTCCAACAACCACAACAAGTGATTTTTTCTTAAAGATCGCTCTTCAAGCAATATTCAAGAAAAAAGAGGCAAGATGTAGGAGCGGAATATCACAGAAAATAATAACTTACGAAGTTGTGGAGAGAAAACACATTTTGCGAGCAAAGAATATTTTGCGAGCAAGAAGGACATTTTGCGAGCAAAGGAAGCCACGAAGGTTCGCAAGATAATCTTCAAATCCGAAATGGCGGGACAACACAACTGTCATCTATTGTAAAATCATATAAATAGCCATTTAGGCATGAGAAGTAAGAGAGACACATTTTGAGAGAGGGGATAATTTTAGGAGGAGAGAGAAAATTTTAGAGAGAGATGTATTTTCTTTATCATCTTCTTCCCCAAAATTCTAGAGCTCCAAATATTCATTAATGGAGTCTCAATTGTAAAATCATGTAATCACATACAATTACTAGTGAAGCACCGTGGATGTAGATCACATTGATCGAACCACGTAAAAATCTTTGTGTCTCTTTATAAGTTTAGTACCTTAATTCTTAGTTTCATATCAAATTAATTAGGTTTAGGAATCATTTTAATGGATTATTATGAGGGTGTAGTTGTGAGATAATCCGCAACTACAATCCTCACGTTGATAGTTGAGGCAAGCAAGTATTGCTCATTCGATGATTTGCTTAATATTGATAGTTGAACCAATATTTTCTATTTTGAGCAAGTATTGCTTATCTGGGCAAGTGTTGCTCATCTGATGAATTATTAGCAGCGTGACCAAAATAAAATATTAATTAAAATACTGGTAGTTGAACCGAGTATAATTAATAAGAATATTGATCATGAGATCCTCATAAATTTATTAGTGTTTGAATCTGGAATTACCTAATTTGATCAATTGATGACCACTTCATGGTTTGTTAGGAATTGAACCATGGAACGAAGGAAGGATTAGTTTCATGAGACCGTGGGTCAATCATGTAACACCCATATGCTCATGGGAGAAAACACCAAGACCTCTTGAAGAGTTGGTGACTTGTTGATTGAAAGAATGATTAAATGATGGTTTAATAATTTATTTGAATTACTGTTGGGTTCAGCATTAGGTGATAAGACCTAATTAATTATGAAAAAGTGGAGGACCGACCAAGGGGTCATGAAACCGGCCATGTTTGGTCACGGGATCAAGTGTTGATCGTTCCATGAGGTTCCAAGTCGTTTGGAAGAGTTTTGGACCCAATACGTGCAATTGCGCAAATTAGGTCAAATTGTGAACATATGTAAGACCGGCTCATTGAGAGACAAAGAGCCAACCTTGGTCAGTCAAGGTAACATACTCAGTCCCCAAAGTTTTCGTGTCTCAGTTCTGAGAATTTTGATATTTTCAGATGTGCGTTTGAGCAATCATTTTAGAAAATATGAAGAAACCAGGGTTTTTTGATAAAACCGTCAAAACTTCATGAGATGAAGGAAAATAATGAAAAAGTGAAGGAATCATGAAGTGTGGGACCGTCCATGGCCGGCCGTCCAAGGGAGACAATCCACATGGTTTTCCAAAATTTTATAATATTTTCATGATTTTAGGGAAATATGATAAAAACAAGGAGTTTTGCTAAAATTAAAGAGTTTTTGTTCAAATCCAGGAGTTTCCATGAGATGAAGGAAACATAAAAATAAAAATAATAATAAAATAAGGGACGTTTGGGCGTGTGGGACCGGCTTGGAGCATGGTTGGCCGGCCAGGGCCCGGTCCCATGCGTTTTCCCTAATTTTATGTGTTATTTCACAATTTAAAGGAAATTTCATAATTTGAAGGAAATATCATGAAATCAAGGAATTTCATGGGATTATGAAAACATGAAAAATATAATAATAATAATAAAAAGGGACGTGTGAAGCCATCTAGGGTTTGACCGACCGGCTATGGCCCGTGCACACTGGTTTTCCTAATTTTATATTATTTTTCATGGGACCAAGGAAATATCATGAGATTAAGGAGTTTTCATGAAATTAGGAAAATAATAATAAAATAATGAGGAATCATGAGGTGTGGGGCCGGCTGGGACCAAGGCATGGCCGGTTTCCCAATGGTCACGCCCCAAAATATTCTTTCCTAATTTTATATTATTTCTTTGGTGTGAAAGAAACACCATGAAGCTGAGGAGTTTCCTCAAAACGAAGGATATTTGTTCAAATAAAAGAATTTTCATGAACTCAAGGAAAATAACAAAAAATATGATAAAAATATAAAACTGGTGTGGGATTGACCACGGCAAGGTCGGTCGGTCAGTGGGCCCATGCTCCCAGCGCCTTGGTCAATTTTTAATTATTTATTAATTTCTTTCCTATTTTCATAGGTTCATCGTCTCGTCGTATTTTGAAATACTCGTTCGTGCGGTGATTGTTAGTGCATCTTCGTTGAGTACACATTCACCATTTAAATCTGGCTTACTCAGAGGTAGCTCAGATGTCAGTGCGTTGAATATTCATTACTAATCCAAGGATTTCTGCTGGGAAGAACCATGGTTTGCAGTAATGAAATATCTGCGAAAATATTTGAATATTTTCGGAAATTCTGTGGATGAATCCAAGAATTTGGGAATAATTAACTTATGGATCTATACTAGCAGAGCAAGCTGTCTAGGAGCATTAATTATTCCGATATGAGCTTGTTGGAGATTCATATCCTTTATATAGTCAAGGTAAACTCGTTATTTGTATCCTGAAGACGTTATCGCTCTATACTAGCAGAGCAGGCTGTCTAGGAGCCGTCCATCCCATGATACTATATAGAAATAATTACTGAAGTGTTTAGTATTCATGAGATATGATGTTGTCTAGTCGTGAGACCACATATCTACATGTACTCTGAGAGAAAGTATTCTCAATCAGAGGATTCGATGAGAGACCCATGTCTCAGTGCTCACGTATGATTGCTGGATCAGAGGTTCGTATAATTATGGGTTTATGATTTTAGCCTTTGTCGAAAATCCACCATCTACACAAAGTCTTCATCTCCTTCATATTTATGAGCATAGTCACTTGGAAATAATGGTTGAGTATGCATTGCTACAACCAAAGCCTTATTAGAAGGTGGTCTAGACAACATGTCAGCTAGCTTATTGGTTACTCCTTGTTTGTATTTAATGTGAATACCGAACTGCTCTAAGTAAGATGCCCATTTCATATGTCTAGCTTGTTATAGCTTGGATTGAGTTTGTAGATATTGTAAGGGTTAATGATCTATGTGTACTACAACTTGTGTTCCCAACAGATATGGTCTCCAATTCTTCATAGCTTGATGCATAGCATATAACTCTTTATCATATGTAGGGTAATTCTGAACTGGACCAGTAAACATTTCTGAATGATATGCTAATGGTCTTCCATCCTGTAATAACATTGCCCCTAATACATAGTTAGATGCATCTGTATCTACTTCGAAAGGTCTCTGTAAGTTGGGCAATGTCAGAACTGGTGCTTTTGAAATCTTTTTCTTCAGTAGTTGAAAAGTAGCTTCATGTTTAGGCTCCCATTTGAACACGGTATTGAACTTGGTTAAACCATGTAGAGGAGCTGCAATTTGTGAGAAATGTCTTATAAACTTACATAAGTATTGACAAGCTCCTAAGAAAATCCGAACTTCAGTGATATTTATAGGAGCTGGCCATGCAGAAATAACAGCAACCTTTCCTGGATCGACCTTTATCTCTCCTCTCCTAATCACAAATCCAAGAAAAAATAATTCTTGTCTACCAAACTCACATTTCTTCTCGTTCAATCGTAATGAATTCTCTCTTAACACAGATATCACCTTGGACACATGCGTCAAATATTCCTCCCATGTCTTGCTAAATATCAAAATATTGTCTAGGTATACGATGACAAAATCAGCAATGAAAGTTCGTAATAACTCATTCATGAGTCGCATGAAAGTAGTTGGTGCATTACATAATCCAAAGGGCATAACGAGCCACTCGAACAATCCTTGTCGAGTCTTAAATGCTGACTTCCAAGTGTCTTATTCTTTAATCCGCACCTGATGATATCCAGACTTCAGATCGGGTTTAATGAAGTATATTGCACCCCCTATGTAGGATCAAAATATCGCAGGAGCAACAGTCTTGCGAAGTTAACAACAACACTCTTGCGAAATTTTAACAACTCATTACAAATGCCGCAGAATGGTTAGGAAAGTGACGTAACATATGACGATTAAAGAAACATGAGAAAAGTGTGATGACTTTGCGATGTTTAGAGTGTTTGCAAAAATTAACAATATGACTCTTGCGAGAATGTCGCAAGTCATATCCTAAAATAAAGGACAGATTAGCTGTCATCCACTATGTAATTCCCTATATAAAGAGTTGGATAGGCACAAGGAAGGGAGAGATCTTTTTCGAGTGTTGAGCAAGTCATTAGGAGAGAGAAAGTTTAAAGAGCGATTGTATTCTTGTTTTCTTCCATTCTTGTAATATTTCTGTGAATCAATTAATAAAAGTGTTGTTCTTAATCTTTTAAAGATGTGTTGATTGTATGGATTCTTGTGAGGGATGTAGTGTGGGATTTCCTGCTACTACATATTGGCGCTAGAAACAGGGATTCGTCCTTGTTGATAGTGTGAAAATTAATATTGTGATTTGAAAGAATTTGGAGGAGTTTGTGGTAGATTTCACATAATTTTCAACAATTCATTGAGGTTGAAGAGATGGATAGAAGAAAAAAATGCTTCAAGATAACCAACAACTGTGAGGAGGAGTAAGAGACTTGCTGGAGAAAGAAGAAACGAAAATGTAGAACCATCAAGAATAAATACAAGAAATGATGGAGAAAATTAAATTCAACAACCAATAAGCATACACCAGCGCAAAATAGAACTATGGATTATGATAGAGTGAGTATACACACATGGCAGTCAGATTCAGTAGGTTAAGCGGAAGAGGAGCAACATTTAAGAAATGGAAGACAAGAAAAGAGAGCTGAAGAAGCAATTGGAGGAATAATTCATGGAGATGAAAGAACTGAAGCATTAGAGGAATTGAGACAAAGAATACATGAACAAATGAGAGTAGAAGAAGAATAACGTGCTCATTTGACAAGACAGAATCATGAATTGGTAATGGAGAATATGAGACTACAAAATAGAAGGTCAAGAAGTACTACAAGATCAAGTCCAAGATCAATTAAAAGGGAAGAAAGATGAAACTCATTTGTAGAAAATTTTGATGGAAATATTCGGCAAGAAATGCAAAATTTAGATGAAGAACGTCGCGAAAATAGAGAAATGATTGAAGATCGATACATTCCACATGGAGAAATTCCACCAAACAGGCAGCATCAGGAACGAAATAACCAAGGTGATGAAGAAAACCAAGAAGAAGGAAGAAGAATATTATATGGGAGAGAAAATCGCAGAAATGAGCAAGTAATTGAAGAAGAAATTGAAAGACATTATGTTGAACATGCACGTTTAGCCTGCGAGAGAGAGAGATTGAGAGAAGAAGTGGAGGAAAGAGAATTCCAAGAAGCAATACATCAGAACAACCATGATAATCGAGAAAGAAGACGCGAGCAAAGAGAATTGATAAGGAGTGATCAAAATCGCAGAGGAGAAAATGAGAGATATAATGGTGTGCGAATTCATGAAAGAAATGAAAGAGAATATCGCGGAGAAACACAAGAAGAAAATATTGGGGAAGGAAATCAAATTCTCGCAGCACAAGACAAGCAAGAACACAAGAAAAGAGAAGCAGAATTGAAGAGATCAATGGAACCAGCGTCCGAGGTAAATGAGAAAATCTTAAGAGAACTGGAAAAAATGAGAGGAATGCTGAATAATAGGAGGGAAGGAGGTAGGAGACAATTGTATGAATCTATAGAAGAATATGCGAAAACTCCATTCACACAAGAAGGAAAACTAGGAGGAATACCCCCAAAGTGCAATCTTCCTTCATTAACTAGCATTTTCGATGGAACAACATGTGCAATTCAACACATCAAGGCGTATGTAAGGTGTATGCTATAGTGGGAAAATCATGATGCTGTATTGTGAAAGTATTTTGCATACAGTTTAATAGGGGAGGCGCTGAAATGGTTTGAAGGTTTACCCAAGAATACGATAAAATCTTTCAACCATTTGCAAACTACATTTTTAGGGGCATATATAACTAACAACTTCTCGCGACCAGGAATAGACGATGTATTTGGATTAAAGCAAAGAATTTGAGAAAGCTTGAATCATCTAACCATAAGATGGAAGACAATGTGAAGTGAGATGGCTGGACGTGTGGATAGGAGATATCTCATTTTATCCTTCATAAATGCAATGTTCTCAACCAATCTTCTATACATTCAAATTTTTAGAATCAAAAATAAAATCACAATGACTGAATTACGGGAGCTGCAGGATGAGTACATTGCTCTTGAAGAAAAACAGAATGAAATGGAATTGTATCCTGTTGCAAATACAAGCTCATCAGCAGCGAATGCAAGTTTGCTACCAAAATTGATAAACACAATTGCGAGCACTTCGCAGGTCCAACAAGAAAATAAAGATGACAATCAACAGAAGTTGGTATCTATGGGAAGCAGGGATCAAGAAGAATTCGAAAGAGAAATAAATCTTTATAATCGAGGAGGGAACAATAAAATTGAAAGACTTGATTATCCACAAAAAACATAAGGAGGACAAACACAAAACTATCAGAAAGGATCAGGAAGTCAAAGAATGACATGGGAGGAGATCAAGATGCCGCCTTTGAATACTAGTGTGGAAAAAATTTGGGAAGCAATAATTTTAATGGAGAATATACCAACACCCTGGAACATAAGAAAAGAACCGCTTTCAAGTAACAGGAGCCAAGAATTTTGTTCTTATCATCACTTTCATGGAAATTATACAAATAACTGCAGAAACATAAAGAGAATCATTCTCAGAATGATAGACCAGGGAAAGCTAAATTATTTTCTAATAGGGAACCCTCAATATCAAATCTTGCCACCACCACCAGAAATTCGCAGAGTTAATGCGCCAAAAGGAGGAGAAACATTTTTCATAAAAGTTGGGGCGAAGAAAAAAAAATTGTTTTGTAACTCTATTGTACATTCATACAAAACAATCGAAGAAATCCATGACAATATCCTAAGCAGAGTTTTCGCAAGAGATGCGGATGAGAAATAAATAATGAATATTGCGAAAGCTTCTCCATTAGAAGAGTGGCGAAAGCAGACTATTTCTTTCACTGCACAATAAGTACCTGAACCTGGTGAAATGCATGACAATCCATTGGTGGTGAAACTAGAGATAAACCCAAAACAAAGAGAAGATAAAAAAGAAGATGAAGATGATGAGGCCGAAGATTCATGGGAAATTAATAGAGTTTTAATTGATACAGGGAGTTCTGTAAATATCCTGTTTTATCATACTTACAAGACAATAGGAGGCAGAGACGAGGATCTAATACCTTCAACCTATAAAATTTATGGTTTTAATGGCACTGCCAATAAACCTAAAGAGGAAATCACAATGCGAATTCCATTAAAGGGGATATCTTCCAAGATTCTATTATGTATTGTCGATGTGGAGTCGCCCTACAATGCCTTAATTGGTCGACCTTGGATACATGGAAATTTTAGGCGTGGCATCAACTTTCCACCAATGCATTAAGTTTCCACATCCTAGTGGCATTGGAGTAATAAAGGTAGATTGGGTTGAAGGAAAGAAGTGCTATGAAATTGATGTAGAATCTTGCGAAGAAAGAGCTGCGAAGAAGGGGAATTGGAAGTATAACATCAAAGAAAGACAAAGAAGTGAGAGATTGATGGTCGATTAAGTAGAACAAAGAAAAGAAGGAAAGTTGCAGAATCAGAACTTGCTGAAAACAACAAGCATAGAAAATCTCGCAGAAGGACATAAAGTAACTAACAATCTCGCAGAGGCAGAGAACAGTAAAGGTAAACATTTCAAACTGCGAAATGAAAGAAATATTGAGGAGAAGAAAAAAGACGTATAATTGGTTTGTTGCAAAAATTTCAAAAAATATATTTTTCTTAATGATTAAAATGAAATGAATGTGTGCGAAAATTTCGCAAGAAATGATCATTTAAGATCCAGAATGGGACGAACCTTTATGGCGTACACCCTAGTTCGCGAATAAAATTTCGCAAGAGGCAAATGTAAGACCTAAAGTACGTCATAAAAGGGGGTATATGTTACATGACTCGGTGATAAGGTTACACTGCTGCTGGAACCTGAGTCATGGAGATTTGGGGTCAATGAAATCCCATCCAGGAGAGGCACCTTGGATTCTTAACTTAAGCATACAACTTGAGTTTGGCGACTAAGGTAAGAAGGACTATCCTAAGGAGTGCAGAGTATGACCAAGGCACCGAGGTACACGGTTGATCCAAGGGTGCCAGGGGCGTATAAAACTACCCTGGCCATTCTTGTCAAGTCTTGGCTATAATGCACTCGGCCCGAAGAACCCCCCATTTAGGGTGCAGTCTTGTAACCATAAGCCATATAGGTAAAAGGGATAAGAGGCTGCGAACACAACTGGTTGTTTTTAATACTGGATGGGAGGATCTAGTCTTGTATGGCCGATGTATGTCTCCTTGTATGGCCGATGTATGTCTCCTTGGATGGAAGAAGGGATACGTGTAGTAAATTTAGCGAAGAATGCAGAATCGTGTCAGAATAGAAGATGTGGAAAGATGGGAGGTTGTGGCATTCTGAAGAACTAAGATTCTCATGATTTTCTCCCCTTCGCAGAGAAGATATGAGAAGAGGAAAGATGTGGGATCAGAATATCTCAGGAGCAGCAGTCTTGCGAAGTTAACAACAATACTCTTGCAAAATTTTAACAACTCATTACAAATGTCGCAGAATGGTTAGGAAAGTGACGTAACAGATGACGATTGCAGAAACATGAGAAAAGTGTGATGAGTTTGCGATGTTTAGAGTGTTTGAGAAAATTAAAAATATAACTCTTGCGAGAATGTCGCAAGTCAGATCCTAAAATAAAGGAAAAATTAGCTGTCATCCACTATGTAATTCCCTATATAAAGAGTTGGATAAGCGTAAGGAAGGGAGAGATATTTTTCGAGTGTGGAGCAAGTCATTAGGAGAGAGAAAGTTTAAAGAGCGAATGTGTTCTTGTTTTCTTCCATTTCTTGTAATATTTCTGTGAATCAATTAATAAAAGTGTTGTTCTTAATCTTTTAAAGATGTGTTGATTGTATGGATTCTTGTGAGGTGTGTAGTGTGGGATTTCCTGCTACTACACCCTAATCGATCAAGAAGATTATCAATCCTTGGTAACGAATACCTATTCTTGATGGTAATCTTATTGAGAGCCCTGTAATCTACACACATTCTCCATCCTCCATCCTTCTTTGGTACAAGTAGAACTGGAGAACCACAAGGAGAACAACTTGGCACTATTACCCTTTGTTCAAGTAATTCTTGTACTTGTATCTTAATTTCCTCCGACTCAGTTATAGAGGTTATGTATAATCCCAAGTTTGGTAAGGAGGCATCTCCGATAAGTGTAATCTCATGCTCCACACTTCTTTTAGGTGGTATAGTAGTTTCTTCTCGAAATAAATCCAAAAACTTCTTCTTTAGTGAACTTACTTCACTTTTTTGTCTGGTGGAAATTGTAGTATGTAAGGTTACTTTCCTTTCTCCTGTATTCACAGGTCTGACTAGTAGTAAGGTGAAAAAACTACAAGCATTGATCAGCCTCTTAACTTGGTTTGTGGTAACCATTTGCATAGGTAAATGCTTTTTACTAGCCTAAACTCGAAATTCCTTCCCATTTTTTTTAACAAATAGACACGTTCCCTATGATAGAGAACATCATCTCGTTTCCATAAATATGGGTTTCCAAATATGACTTGTGTTACATCTAATGGTACGACATCACATACAACTTCATCAATGAACTTATCAGTGATAGAAAATTTGAATCGACACTGCATAGTTACCCGAAGTTCAGTATCCTTCTGTATCCATCCCAATGGGTAAGGTTTTGGATGTGCAGTAGTTGTCAATCCCATTTTTTCCACAAGCTTCTCTGAGATTAAATTCTTTTGACTACCAGAGTCAATGATAGCCTCAACAATGATTTGTTTTACTTGTATCTTAACATGAAATAATTCTTCATGGAGATCCACTAGTTCTGTATCTGCTAGCTTTTTCATCAACATAAACTTTGGATCAGGTTGATCTATTTCAAAGATCGTTTCAGCATCTACAGATTCTGTTAACATGGAATTTTTCTTAAAGCTCCTTTGTCCTTCAGACTCACGTAATTTTTTTGGTTTGAGATGTGGATATAGAACCCAGCAAGTGTCCTTTATATGACTTTTCTCCTTGCAATGTTCACACACCTTTTCTCCTCTTTCAGCTGGTAGAGTCTTGTTTTTACCTATCTCAACCCTTCTCTTGTCTTCTCCTCTAATAGTAACTCTCTTGTTGTCTGGTCCTGCAACACATTTAGACTTCTGCTCAATAGCTACAGCTTTGTTTATAGATTATTCAATGTCTTGTATACTAAAAAATGTCAACTCCTTTCGTATGTAATCTATAATTCCACCCTTATACTTTAGAAAAGTCTCATCACTGTTAATATCTACATCCAAAGCTAAAGATTGATGATAGAATTTTGTAGTGTAATGTTGAACACTTTGTTCGTACCGTTGTCATAGGTGTTTCTATTTATACCATCTTTCATCCATGTATCCCACAGGATAAAAGTGTTTCTTCATGAGTTCCTTAAATTGTAACCATGCCATCTGCTCTGTGTCATACTTCTTCTTGTAAGCCTTCCACCAGGTTGAAGCATGACTTGACAGTTTAAAACTTGCAAAACTGATCTTCTGGGACTCCACTAAGTGATGTATGGTGAAATACGTCTCCAATTTATCTAACCATCCATCCAGTTTTTCAGCTTCCATGACCCCATCATAATCAGAAATCTCAAGTTTAAACTCAACTTTCAAATCTCCGTATGGGTTTTTGTTTACTACTTCATCGTCTTCTTCTTCTGAGGAACTTTCTTTTTCACCTTCTGTTGGACCTTTCTTTCCATGTTTATTTTTACGAGTACTTTCCTTCATAAACTCTGCGAAGGTATTTGCTAAAGTTTGTATCTGAAGTTCAAGATTTACAAATTTATCTTCGTCTGTTAGTTTAGGACCCTTATCATCTTCACTTCCTATCTTGGTTTTAGTACTTCCTCTAGGTTTTATTGTGTCTGGTAGAATAACAGTTTCTTCTCCTAATCGCGTATATTGTTCACGTGTTAAGACCATGCACCACAACTAACCCTAGGAGTCAGAACGTGGATCTGATACCACTTGATACGCAATTGATCAGTGGTACCTAGAGTCAGTACTGAGTCTAAGTAAAACTATGAGAAATATAAAGAAAAGAACAAGAACACAAAGTAAAACACAATGGATTCTCCTAACTTCTTCTTCTTTAAACTGTTTAAGAAAAAACTCTACTACAAACCAAAACTATGGCTGCACTCTCTCTCATTTTTCTCTGTCCTTCTAGCCTACAAAACTCCTCCTTTTATAGGAGTGTAAACTTGCTGAAAAACAAAATAAAGATATGAGTTTTTAGAACTCATCTAAACTAGGAATCATATCTAAGTTAGCAAACCTCAAAGCTTGTTGATCAAACAAACTTGTCGACCAACTTCTATCCAAAACATGGCTCAACTCTTCTGTGCATATAACCTGCAGAACTCACGTTACTAGCCAAAACATGGCTCAACTATTCTGTGCATATAACCTGCACACTACTCACGATACTCCTATATCAATTGGTGCACATATAATCGATCCCAGCAATTGGTGTGACCAATCACAAAAGAGTTGTGTAACCGATCCTAAGTAAACATGCTTGAGATAGCAACGCATGCGAGTTCGACCGAGCAATGATCTAAAAGAGTCCACTCCACACAGTTCCTAAAGTTATTTCAGAATTTTCTCTGATACCAACTGTGACGGACCAGAAAATTACGACTGGCACACCTAGGCACGCAGTCCATAACTCCCCCCGATGCACCATGATGATGCTACGATCCGGGCCTTAGAGCTAGGAAAATGCACATACTTTTGCCCCCTGCAAGCATGCTCTGTAAGCATGATGTAGCTAACTTAGATTTTACACCATTCCAAACTTACCCTTATCCACAAAAGGGTATAAGGCCATAGGGCCAAGGCCAATTCATATTGCATGCTTCACTGGCTTTGCCTCCACGTAGGAAATTCATCACTGAATTTCCTATCCAGCTGAGCGATCGTCATACTATCAAGATTTGTCCATACATAAGGCATAATCCTTGGACTTAGGCATAGGCCGCACCAATCCTATTGACATTTCCCTACTGCGATTACCAACTCTGTGTAGCTTGATAAGAAGTATGAGCATCCCTTTATTGGCATGCAACTAAGCCTCATCAAGCTTGGACGCAATCATCTCTTGCATCGAGCTACCGAGCTTAAATGATATGAGGGGACAACGTGTTGAACTGGAAATGCTGCAACTCATTGTGGCTGCCTACGTACCCTTCCCTACTCCAAAGGGATCAAGTGATAAGCACGTAAGTGTGACCCATTTTTACCATAACTACATTAGCTAGGCCTCATTTTATTACTAATAAACTTGTTTCAAATATCGCCACATGGTTGGTATGATTGTAAGATCAGAATATCGCCACAACAATACTCCTGCGAGATTTACAACGACAGTTCTGCGAGCTCTTCCATAACATACTGCGAGTGTCACAAAACGATTGAAAGAATGACGTAGCGGATGACGACAACTGAAAAATGAGAAAAGTGTGATGATTCCACGAGGATCACAAACACCTGCGAGAATTAACATTAACATCTACTGCGAGAGTATCGCGAGTCAGATCCGAAAATAAAGGACAGCTTAGCTATTATGTAACTAACCTATATAAAGAGAATCAATAGATTCAGAGAGAGAGAATAATTTTGGAGTCAGGAGAGAGTTTTGAGGAGAGAGAAAATTCTTGTGAGCGGTTGTATTCTGGATTTCTTCCATTTCTTGTAACATTTCTGAGAATTAATCAATAAAGTGTTATTCTTAATCTTCAAATATGTGTTGATAATTGTGGATTGTGGTGAGGGGTGTAGTGTAAGTTTTCCTGCAACTACATTTTGGCGCCCGAAACAGGGATGAATTGATGATTATTTGAAGAAAAAGATAAAAATTGACATTGTGATTGGAAGGAATTTGGAACAATTAGTGAAAGATCTTACGCAATATCCAACAATTTACTAAGATTAATGGCTAGAATAAGAAGAAATACATCAGAACCGCCAACAACCGTAAGGAGGAGTAAAAGACTTGCAGGAGGAGAAACAAATGAAATGGGAGAATCTTCAAGAATAAGAACAAGAAGAAATAGAACAAGGAATGATGCAGAAAATCAGGTTCGACATCCAAATCAGCAAACACCAATGCAAGATAGAGCTGTGGATTATGATAGAGTAAGCGTGCATACTTGGCGATCAGATTCAATAGAAGAACCAGAAGATCTACAATTAAGAGATGAAAGATGAGAGGGAAGAAACCAAGAAGTAAATGGAGGATTAATACATGGAGATGATGAAAATGAAACAGTAGAGGGTTTTAGACAAAGAATACAAGAGGAAAGGAGATTAGAGGCGGAAGAACGTGCAAATTTGCCAAGGCAAAACCATGAATTGAGAATGGAAAATATGAGGTTACAAAATAGAATATCAAGAAGCACAACGAGATCAAGTTCGAGAACAATCAGAAGTGAGATAAGAAGAAGATCACCTATAACAAATATTGAAGAAGAAAATCATGATCCAAATGGAGGACGTCGCGAAAGGAGAGAAATAAGGGAAGATCGTTACATACCACAAGGTAAAATTCAACAAAATGAACAAAACAACAGAAGGCAGGATAATGAACATCGCCAGGCACGAAATAGCCAAGATGGCGAAGAAGATCAAGAGGAAGGAAGGAGGATATTACATGGAAGAGAAACTCTAAGAAATCAGCATATAATTGAAAGAAAAATCGAGAGACATTATGCTGAACAAGCACGCTTGGCATGCGAAAGGAAAGATTGAGAGCAGAGGTAGAAGAGCAAGAATTCCAAGAGGCAATTCTCCAGAATAATCATGACAATCGAGAAAGAAGATGTGAACAGAACCGCAGTAATGGTAATATTAACGAAGAATACGATAGGGTGCAAACAAGAGCAGAAGAAAATCGCAGAAGATAAAATGAGAGATATAATGGTGTACGTATTCGTGAAAGAAATGTAAGAGAAGATAGCGGAGAAATACAAGAAGAAAATAATGGAGACGGAAATCAAAATCTCGTAACACAAGATAGGCAAGAACGCAAGAGAAGGGAATCTGCACTGAAAATACCAATGGAGCAAAATTCAGTTGGGAATGAACAAGTTTTAAGAGAATTAGCAGAAATGAGTGGAATGTTAAATGATAGAAGAGAATGAGGCAGAAGACAACTTGATGAGGCGATTGAAGAAGATGCAAAAACTCCATTCACTCAAGCAGTACAATTAGGAGCAATACCCCCAAAGTACAACTTGCCAGCATTAACTAGTATTTTTGATGGATCTACATGTGCCATTCAACACATCAAAGCTTATGTGAGATGTATGCTACAGTGGGAAAATCATGATGCTGTGTTGTGTAAATATTTCGCGTCAAGCTTAACTGGCTAGGTGCTAAAATGGTTTGAGAGTTTACCCAAGAATACTATAACTTCTTTCACTCATCTACAAACCACATTTTTGGGGGCATACATAAGTAACAATTCTGCGCGTCCAGGAATTAAAGATGTGTTTGGGTTAAAACAAAGGGTTGGAGAGAGTCAGAAGCACTTAACATTAAGGTGGAAAGAAATGTGCAATGAAATGGCTGGTAGAGTGGATGAGAGATACCTCATTTTATCTTTCATTAATGCTATATTCACAACCAATCTACTATATTTTCAAGTTTTCAGAGTAAAAAATACCATCACAATGACTGAGCTGCGAGAACTACAAGAAGAATACATTGCTTTGGAGGAGAAACAAAATGAGATGGAATCAGATCCAGTCATAAACACCAGCTCAATAGTGGCAAACAGAAGTTTACTTCCTAAAATGATTAATAATGTGGCGAGTACCTCGCAGCCACAACAAGAGAAAGTGGTGATTGATAACCGGCAGAAGTTAGTAGCCATGGGAAGTCGAGATCAAGAGGAGTATGAAAGGGAAAGGAATTATTAAAATAGCGGTGGAAATAATAAAATTCAAAGACTTGATCAGCCGCAAGAGACTTATGGCGGTCATAGGTAAAATAATTTTAGAGGGCAAATGAGTCAGAACTCAGAAGATAATATGGGAAGAAATTAAGATGCCACCTCTAAATGCTAGTATAGAAAAAATTTGGGAGGCTATCATTTTGATGGAAAATATATCATCACCCTGGAATATGGGAAAAGAGCCACATCCAAATAATCGAAATCAAGAATTTTGTCCTTACCATCATTTTCACGGCCACTCAATAAACGATTGCTGAAATGTAAAAAGGATAATTTTGAGGATGATTGATCAGGGAAAGCTAAATTATTTTTTAATAGGACATCCACAATCTCAGCAATTACCACCAGCACCAGACGTTCGCAGAGTAAATACCACAAAAGGAGCAGAAATAATTGTGATAGAAGTTGGAGCCAAGGAGAAGAATTTGTTCTGTAATTCTATCATACATTCATACAAGATTATCACAGATTTCCACAACAACATTCTAAGTAGAGTCTTCGCGAGAGACATGGATGGAAGAGAAATAATGAATATTGTGAGAGTCTCGCCATTAGAAGAATGACAAAAGCAAACTATCTCTTTAACATCACAAGAAGTACCAGAGCCTGGAGATATGCATGATAATCCACTCGTGGTCAGATTAAAAATAAATCCAAAACAAATAGAAGAAGAAGATGGAGAAACTGAAGATTCTTGGGCCATCAACAGAGTTTTAATTGACACGGGAAGTTCAGTAGATATCTTATTTTATCATACTTACAAAACAATGGGAGGAAGAGATGAGGATCTGATACCGTCAACCTATAAGATCTATGGTTTCAATGGTACCGCTAACAAGCCAAAATGGGAGATTACCATGCGGATTCCACTAAAGGGCCTATCTTCTAAAGTTCAATTTTGTGTTGTTGACATAGAATCGCCATATAACTCCTTAATTGGCCGACCATGGTTACATGGGATTCTAGGGGTAGCGTCAACTTATCACCAGTGCATTAAATTTCCTCATCCTAGTGGTATTGGAATTATAAAGGGAGATTGAACTGAGTGAAGGAAGTGTTATGAAATTGACATGGAATCTTGCGAAGAAAGAGATGCGAGGAATAGAAATTGGAAGCATAACATCAAGCATATGCAAAGAAGTGACAAATTAATGGTTGATACAATAGAACGGTGAGAATATGGGATACTGCAAAGTCAACACACCCTAAAAGCAATTGATGGCGAGCGCCTCGCAGATAGAGAAAAAATAACAAAATGCAACAAAAAGGCAGAAGTAGAAAGTAGTAAGTAGAAAGGTAAAAATTCTCTAATTATGAAATTTATTAAGAAATGTATGAATGGTTTGTTTAAGAAAATGTTTTAAAAGAATATTTCGTTTGAATCAAAAAGATGAAATTGAAAAATCATACAAGAGTTGAAATACAAAGAAGAGAAGATCAAAGAAAATAAATTTTATCAGAGTTGCAATACTCGCAAGAAAAATATAAGAACGTGATGAACCTTTATGGCGTATACCCTAGTTCCCGGATCCAACTTCGCAAGAGGAAAATGTAAGACCTAAAGTACTTCATATTAGGGGGTATCTCTTTGCGTGTCTCAGGGATAAGGTTATACCGCTGCTGGAACCCGAGTCACGGAGATTGGGGTTATTGAAAACCCATCCAGGAGAGGTACCTTGGATTTCCAACTATATAAGGTTATACCCTGGTTGGACGACCGAGGGTCTCTCCTAAGGAGTGCAGAGTATGATCAAGGCGCCGAGGTACACGGTTGAGTCAAGAGTGCCCGGGGCGTACGAAACTACCCTGGCTATTCTTTCAATTCTCGACTACAATGCATTCGGCCCGAAAAAAACCCCACTTAGGATGCAATATCGTAACTATAAGCCATATAGGCATAAAGGATAAGAGGCTGCGAAAACAACTGGTTTTTCTTAAGACCGGATGAGAGGAGATAGTCTTGTATGGCCGATGTGCCCTCCTTGAAGGGGCAACCAGGGGGAAGATAAGGGAGGCACCCTCCATTAGGGAGATGATAAGTGTCTAAAGACGGCAATGTCATGGGGCTTTATGATCGCAATAATATTTAAGCCTGTCATATTGTCGCGTGACAAATATTATACAGAGGCAACAAGCCATGAGAAAAAGTTAATATGAGATAAATGGGTTTTTACATGAAAGTGTAAAGACGTCCTGCGATTTCATCGCAAGACGGCAATGTCATAAGGCTTTGTTCTCGCAAGGGAGCTTAGAATTGTCATATTGTCGCAGAGAAATTGACAAAATGACGATAAGGCAAGATCAATGGGTCAATACATGTAAGTGTAAAGACGTCCTGCGATTTTGTCGCAGAAACAAAAAAAAGTGGCTAAATAAGACCTTTAACTAGGAGGGAAAAATAATACCACAAGATATCATAGGATTATACAGACATGACCTGCGATATTTACGCAGAAGTTGAGGCAAAGTTTACAAATAGATTTTATTCAACATTAATCTGCTCAATTTTCCATATTGCAGATGGATAACCGAGGCAAGTCTGGAAATGAATAGAATGATAAGATTATTATTCATCTTTATATGGAAGATTTACGCAGATGGATAAAAATTAATAATCATGTTGATTAACCATATTGCAAAAAATAATTATTTTATAATTTATACAGATAGAAGAAAAAGAAATTTATATATCAAAGAACCTTGCAGTAATATCACAAGAATAATGAGATAAATGTACAAATATTACAAGGAGATTAAAAAGAAGAAACAAAACTAGTTAGATCCATCATCATCCTCGCCAGATTTTTCTTCTTCTTTGTCTTCACCGTCATCTTCGTTGTACCCTTCGTCTCCGCCAGATTCTTCAGCTTCACTGTCAGAGATAACAAGATTTGGAGTATTCTTTGGAACTTATTCCACGAGGAAAGGATACAAAGAGTGAGGAATGTTATGATCATCGCAGACTTTCTTGGCAGAATCATTGTGAACACCAACAAGGAGATTACTAAAATTGGTAGCAGTAATCTTTAATTGGGTCTTCAATTTTGAATATTTCTCATTGTGAGCAGCAAGAGTCTTTACGAGTTGATCCTTATCAGCTTCAAGTTCTCCAATTCTTTTAGAGTATCTCTTCTCAGCTCCTGCGAGTATATAACAACAAGTTGGAAATTTTGCAAAAAACTATAAAAGACAAGAAATTAAAAAGGAAAAACAATTAACAACCTTCTCTTTCAGAAATCATGTATTTATTTAAGGTTGCTTGTTCCACATGAAGACTAACATCTACACCTAAGTTAGCTCTGGCATTATCAAGAATCTTTACATCCCAGGCAAATTCGTCATCATTATTAATAAGAAGATGGGAACGAATTTGGTTTTCTCTTTCAACAAGATCCTCTCTCTCACGGATAAGTTTATCTCTTTCAATTTGGACTTCAAGAAGGGTTTTATGAAAATACGCTAAAGTTTGAGCTCCTTGCCTAGAGATACGATCTTTTTCATCTATAAGATCGCGTTTTTGGGCTCTTAGAATCTTGATTTCTTCTTTAGAGCTAATATATTGACGCTTGGATGTATTAGCCGCTCTCAAACTAGATATGTGATCAATTGCTAAAAGATTAAATTTGGATCTAAGATCATCTACAGAAAGGGATTTAATCTGTTCATTTGAATAATTGTTTAAGGATTAATTAAGGCGATTGAGGAGAGTATCATCTCCTATTGGATTTGGAAAAGAACAAAGGAATAAATCTTCGTCAGAAAGGCCGTAAACATCTGCGAAGAAGAAAAAAAAATAAAAAATGTAAAGGATTAAAGAAAAAAGAAAGATTTCTTACCATAAAGTTGATCGTTCACAGCTTGGAGGCTTGCGACCTTATCTCACGAGGAAGAAAGTTCAGTTTCCAACCGCTTGATCTTTTCTTGAAGGTCAGCAGACCCAGATTCCAATTTCCCGCGAAGACTAGCGGAGTTAGATTCCAACTCCACATTCTTCTTGCGAAGAACAGTATTCTTCTTGTGAAAAGATGCGCGCCTCTTCTCTAAGTCTGAGGCAACAACAAAGGAAGCACTTCCATTCTGCAAGAGGCAACAATATATTGTTAAGAATTATAAAGGAATATTTCTTACTTCATCTGTGAGAGATTTAAGGGCCAAAAAGGTGCCAGGCTTCCCGAATTTCTGGTAGTTAATTTTCAGCCTGTTAATCTGAAAAAATTGGAACAGACATCGAAAGTATAAAAGCATGAGGAAGATAATAATGATAGTTACGCAAAAATTTGAGAGAACATACCTCTTTATTTCTTTCAGGCCAGTTGAAAGCCCATGGCTGATATTCTGCGAGATTCGCAGGCAATTCATGAGGATCAGAGATGTAGGACCCTCTAAACATAATGGAAAAATGAACCATTTGTCATCACTGGAGTGGCGAGGGGCTTGATTATTACCCGTATGCCAATCGATATCTAACATAAGAACTTTATCTTCAGTGATGCCATCCTTATTCTGTAAGCGCACACCCCAACAAGTGATGTCCTTCTTCATAGGGAATATATCGTAATTTGCGAAGAAGTTCTCTACAGTATACTTCGCGGGGACAATTGGAGTATCCTTGAATTTAGGATTTTTCTCAGTATTAGGGTAGCGAGATTCTTTACCAGCACCGCGAGTAGCATACTCAAGCATTAAGAGAATGCAATCCCACTCAACTGATATATCTCCCGCGAGAACTTCGCGTGAGAGAGTATCTCATAGAATAAAGGAAGTTTAGGGTCATAGAGAGGAATGGGAAGACTAGCTTCAAGCTGGCCTAACGAGACTATGATCTTCTCATGGTTACATGGAAGATCAGAAAATAATGGAACAGAAAGTTCAGACTTAGGGTTTTGATTGGGAATGGTGGATAAAGTAAAACCTTTGTTTTGAAGTTCTTTTTGAATCTTTTCGAAAGCAATCACATATTTGCGACCGGCTGTAACCATTTTTAGTATGTGAATGAATATTGAAAGAGTAAAAGATTGAAAGAAAAATTGTAACAGAAGCAGATCCGGAATTTACAGAAGAACAGTGAATTTGCAGAGAGATTACGGAGAGAAGGAAGAAAGAAGTAAAAAGAAGAAAAGAGAAGAGTGAAGAAGATATATATATATATATAGAAGGTAAAAAATCTCGAGAAGATAAGTGCAATTAATACAAGGAAGAGACATGTCAGAAGTTGAATGGATAAAAATATACATGTAACAAACCTGGCGAGGAAAAGATATATGTCAAAAGAACATGAAAAATAGACAGCTGCAGCATTTCAAAAGGTTTTGATTTCTCATGGTCTTTTCCCTTCGCAGAAAAAACATGAGAAGAGGCAATATGTAGGATCAAAATATCACCACAACAATACTCCTGCGAGATTTATAGCGACAGTTCTGCGAGCTCTTCCATAACACACTGCGAGTGTCACAAAACGATTTAAAGAATGACGTAGCGGATAACGACAAATGAAACACGAGAAAAGTGCGATGATGCCGCGAGGATCAAAAACAAATGCGAGAATTAAAATTAACATCTACTGTGAGAGTATCGCGAGTCAGATCCAAAAATAAAGGACAGCTTAGCTATCATCCACTATGTAACTACCCTATATAAAGAGAATCAATAGATTCAGGGAGAGAGATCAATTTTGGAGTCAGGAGAGAGTTTTGAGGAGAGAGAAAATTCTTGTGAGAGGTTGTATTCTGGATTTCTTCCATTTCTTGTAACATTTCTGAGAATTAATCAATAAAGTTTTATTCGTAATCTTCAAATATGTGTTGATAATTGTGGATTCTGATAAGGGGTGCAATGTAGGTTTTCCTGCAACTACAATGATCAAAGGTTTCGATTAGAATTGGCTGAAGATTCAGATTGAAGAAAACAGAGCAGTATAAGTATTCACGAGATTTCTCAAGATTTTCTTCATTGAGTTTCAACTTGATTTGGTCGGATTTGTTGCTTGTGTTGGATTGATACCACCCTTTTATGACTAAGCAGGGATGGTAACTCTTCTGTTTTCCAAAGAAATAGGAAGTTATATGGAGTTGAAGTAAACATGGGAGAGCTATTATCGGTATTTCTGTTAATCGAGTTTTGAAGATTCGGTTCGAGATTTTCAAGGGATTCAACGAGTATTCTTTTGGTTACCATGTGTTCACGTGTTTTGGAAAAGAAATATTCTGTTATTATGGTGTTTGTTTTAAAGAAGGGAAGAAAACAAGTCTCGGGATTTAGCTGCTGTATTTTTGGAAGTTTGGTTTGTGGTTTAACTGAGTATTACTCCCACATGAACGTGTAGAAGATAAATAATAAGATTTAAAAGCAACATGAGAGCGTGAAAGAGCAAGAAGTATAAATTATTTATGTTTTTTGGCAGTAGAGAATAAGAGGTGATTAATGAAGATTATATGGCGTTAATGTCGAGTATTTTCGATTCTGAAGAGTATATAAAGGGTTCTGAGTGTTATGAGAAGGGTATGGAGAGTGAGG
Organism: Papaver bracteatum; assembly: GCA_023529315.1. Lineage (NCBI taxonomy): Eukaryota > Viridiplantae > Streptophyta > Magnoliopsida > Ranunculales > Papaveraceae > Papaver > Papaver bracteatum. The sequence goes on from JAJJWX010000727.1 coordinate 2,119,425, forward strand.
GGTGAAGTTCTGGTTCGTAGAAGAAGTTGCAGACGAGTTCTGCATTTTCAGGGAAGAAGAAGAATATTTAACGTCCACGGACTGTCGTAGAGAACTGTCTTTTATAAACAGTACTTGTAACAGTCAGTTTGGCACGCTTATTTTGAATTTCCAACAGCTCTTATAACAGTGATTTCTGGAACACCATTAAAGCGTTGCAGACCACTGTATTATTACTCTTCTTCAATAAGAACACCTTCTTGAGCTATGAATCCATATTTTGAACATGTTTCCAACCTAATGAGTTAAACCCCAATACTGGGATAATGGAGGAAGCCGAATTTCATACTTGGGTGAATTTATTTTTATTCTTTTTATGACTTTTGCAGTTATTTTAAATTTATTTATGATTTGAATTAATTAGTTATTATTTTATTTGATGGGTCATGCTTGATTAAATGTTTTGATGCCCCATGCTTACAATTTATAACTAAATATTTTGAGAATCTACCTTGGCCAAAATAAGAGTCGATGTTATTTTATTTATTGAGCGATAATTGCTGAAGAATAAATAATTGAGCCTTATGTTATGAATTCAGTGGACTCCTAGTCCTAGTAACTCTCGCTTTTGTTTATATTTTATTTTCATTAAATCTTTAAATTTAATCTTCACAAGCCTTTGAATTAGAATCTTATTTACTACAACAATTAAAAATTATATCATCAAGCACATACCTTAGTTCATCCACTGAAAAGACGAGGGTACCCAAATACATCACAATCTTTAATTTATCCACCTATAAGTCCTCTTACCGAAAGTGATTGTCTATGGACAAAGTCGAGACAATACTACAAATATGATTTCACACTTTGTGTGATTGTCTATGGATACGAGATAGAGACAATACGACTACCAAAGTGTGTTTACTTGATAATAAGTCCGAACTTAATCAAACTCTAAAGGATCACTATCAAGTAAAGCGGAGTTAACATTTGTGTATTTTAATTCTAATTATATAAACAATTATAATTTTGGAAATAGAAAAGTAAAAGACACAATAAGATTTTGTTAACGAGGAAGCCAAAAATGCAGAAAAACCCCGGGAACTAGTCCAGTATTGAATACTCTCAGAATTAAGCCGATATACAAAATCTAAACCAACTTCGTATAGTTGAGACCAAGCAACTACCCCTAGTTCACTTAGTTTTCTCTGTATCCCCGCGCTTCCGACTTCGATGAGTGAACGCACTGGAACAATTCATTCGGATTGTATTCCAAACAGTAAAGGAACAACAAATCTGTTTGGTAACAACTCTATTGATTCTTTAAGATAAGATATCTCAAGTCATATGCAAAGGCTCTACCGTTTAAGCTAATAAACTCCTTTTCTTGGTTAGACCAATCCAATCTCTATTACCTGAGTAATAAGATTCAGATTTGTAACAATCAAAATAGATATCAAGAGAACTATTAGGCGTTACCGATCTCACGAAACTAATTAATCAAATAAATATGATTCTAGTTAGATCCCAGTCGATCAAGGTTTGTGTAACACAGAGATATGAGAAACCAATAAAAAATCTTCTTCGTCTTCAAATCTTCTTTAATCTTCAATTAAAACCTGCACAACACCACTTGAATCTCTTGTGATCTATCACGCACAATATGGGGTCTGCTAACAATGGATTATCACAAGATGTCTTTATATCTACAAACAGTTCTAAAGATCCCGTCGATACTTCGATCTAGTTTGAGTGAATCTTATATCAGAAGAGAGGATTCTCAAGAATAAACAAACTAGGTGCAATCAAAGTTTCAACAACCGTTAGTTAATCAAATCAATCAAAAACTAATAACACTGCAATTATCTAGTTTCCCACCAACGGTACTCGTAGAGTTTCTTGATCCCACAAAAGTCTTTAAATAAGCGGTCGTGAGAGATTTTTCCTAATTAGGGTACTTTTCTTTCCAATTAGACGGCACCACCAGAAAGAACAAAAAGATAAAGTTTTCCTGGATCTTAAGATCGTTTGCTATAAATGAAAACTTAGGTATTTATATACCAAGGAAGTTTGGACACGAAGGAATTTACAAAACCGAAAGTATTCTCAAGATATGCAATAAATGACTATGTCGTTTTCATAATTCCAGTAAATGCTTTGTCCAATATTTCCCGGAATCTCTCTATAGAAAATCTCCAATTAGTAAATGCGCATTACTAATTTTTATTCTCTAGAGATATGCATTTAATTGCTAGTAATTAAAGTATATAAAACAAATAACCTTAATTAAAAGATTCTTAATTTATTTCGGAACAGGATCTCATTGAGTACTAAGGAATATCTTTGAACAATAAAAGATAAAAGTTACTGTTTGTGTTCAAAGTATGTTGACATATCTTCTTTGTAAATCATTTTTCATATTAAAATCTTGGAATCGATTATACCACACTTCCAAACAAGTTTAGAATTGGTTCATCAGTATTCCAAGACAACTATGTGATTGATCAAATATCAAAACACATCCATGGGTTCAATCGGTTCTACCAATCACTAGGATCGGTTATACCCTGATACGGAAGCACTTGTGATCGGTCAAACAAGTCACCAGGATTGGTTACATAAATTACCAGGACCGGTTACATTAATTACCAGGATCGGTTACCATATACACATGGTATTGCTTGTGATCGGTCACACCAGTCACTAGGATCGGTTACACCAATTACTAGGATCGGTTACACCAATTACTAGGACCAGTTATACCAATTACAAGGATCGATTACACAACTCTCTGTGATCGATCACGCCAATTACTAGGATCGGTCACACCAATTAGAAATATCGATCATACTGAAAAAGCGGGGGTCTAACAACCACACCCAATATTTCGATTAGCAATCTGTATGGACAACTCTGAGTTGTTTTCTATAGAATCAACTAGACAGTTAGACTCAATCAATAGAAAATACTCAAGGAGTTATTTTCGCAATCTCTCAATTTGATTTTACTCAAGAAAATACAATTCGCGAGTCTTAATCAAAGAGATATAACTTGGATGGTACCAAAGACCAATATCCAAGTGTCAATCAATTTAAATCAACAACCAATAAGTTCGGATATTCTAATTAATTGAACAACACACAAACTGTATTATTTCAATTATATAAAAATATAATGCCGAAAATAAATAACACAGACACCAGAATTTTGTTAACGAGGAAACCACAAATGCAGAAAAACCCCGGGACCTAGTCCAGATTAAACATACAATGTATTAAGCCGCTACAGATACTAGCCTACTCCAAATTAACTTCGGTCTGGACTGTAGTTTAACCCCAATCAATCTCACACTGATCCAAGGTACAATAATGCTCATACGCCTCTGATCCCAATAGGATACTGCGCACTTGATTACCTTAGATGATCTCACCCACAACCAAGAGTTGCTATGACCCAAAGTCGAAGACTTTAATAAACAAATCTGTCTCACACAGAAAATTCTACAAGATAGATAAATTCGTCTCCCACGAATAAACCTACGAGTTTTGTTCCGTATTTTTATAAATCAAGGTGAACATGAACTAATCAATAAAACCAGACTTATATTCTCGGAGAACAACTCAGTTTTATCAATCACCTCACAATAAAGTTAATCGACGCAGGGAAGAAGATTATTGAGGAATCATAAACGATGAGACGAAGATGTTTGTGATTACTTTTATGTCCTACCTATCGGAGATAGAAATCTCAAGCCAATTATTACAATTGTACTCGTATGATAGAAACATCAAGATTAGATCACACAACTACAAGAAAAGTAGTATCGGTCTAGCTTCACAATCCCAATGAAGTCTTTAAGTCGTTAACTAGGTTTTAGAAGAAGAAAATCAAAGGTTAAAGGAGAATCGACTCTAGCTTAGCAAACTAGTATCACACAGAATGTGTGGGGATTAGGTTTCCCAGTATCTAGAGTTATCCCTTATATAGTCTTTTAAATCAGGGTTTGCAATCAATGTTAGCTTGGTAACAAAGCAATCAATATTCACCGTTGGATGAAAACCTGATTAGATTCAAGCTAATATTTCTCAACCATTAGATCGAAAACTTAGCTTGTCATACACACATGTACTTGAAGATTTTGGGTTTGTGTAACCATACCCAAATGTGTACAATAGTTGGTTCAATACTAGTTAACCAAATGGTTAGCCAAATGATAACTTGCATAACAACCATATTCTTCTTCACCATAACTAGTCTGAATGACTCAAATGAACTAGTTAGAGAGTTGTTCAATTTATATGAGATCTCATGTACTATACAGACACAATTGAAGAAAAAACGATGTGATTCACTCGAATCGATTCATGAACTATAAATCCACGGTTTGCAATAGCATTCCTTAGTTTATTAAGATAAGTTCACAAACATCGTTTTTAGACATAACCACTTAAGTTCGCGGACTGGGTACGCGGACTCAAGTTAACCGGTTGGAGTTCACAAACTCCAGCAGAAATTATCGGGTTCGAGAACTTCCGTCACTTCGCAGACTGAGTTCGCGGACTGAAACCGAGCTACAACTCCAGCATAAATTCTCCGGTTCGAGAACTACGGACGTTCGCGGACTGAGTTCACGGACTGAGTTGGCTGCTCAAGTTCCGGTTTCACTTGATCCACAAAGTTCTCGAACTTTGGTTCAAGTGCTAAGGACTTATACATATATGTGTTACCACAACAATGTTTATATCCCCCAATGGTTATATTGTCTATACTCTCATTTTAATCATTGAAACATTCTCAGAGGGAGTTATATAGTTGTTATTCACAAACTATTTTTCGTCAGAGCGATTTCCAAAATGATTGAAATGTAGCATGACTGTCGTCACTAGGCAAAGATTAACTTGGATAAAGCGAAAGCTTTACCAACACATATTTCGAGAAATAGATAAGCGAGATATACTCAGCTCGAAATATCACATGTGTATATTCTTAGTCTATATAGTAATATGACATTTTTCTCAAGATAGGAGATAGAGTAGATAGACTTTTGAGTGATAGATAAGTTCAAGTCTCCACATACGTTTTAGTCGATGAAGATCCACTGGTTCCTTGAGTAGTCATTCGTCTTGTATGATGATTTTCATGGAGTTCTTGAGCTCAACTACATTTTCTATCCTAGTCCGAGACCTTAGATATAGTAGACTAGAAATCAAGACTTTATAGTTTTGATCACTAACATTAAAAAACATGCTTGAGATAGCAACACATGCGAATTCGACCGAGCAATGCTCTGACAATCTACCCCTTTGTCAATTTTAGTGGCAAAACTATCAATAAATATGGAATACAAAAAATATATAAATAAACTTTGTATTTCTTATTCCACGTGTCTAATCTTCAACAATACTCGAAATCTTCGTCACTTCCAAGTAGTCCAATGATCAACAAACGTTGTAAGTTTAGCGTCATCATTGTTGAAAATCCGTAGCTATAACAATGAGAAAAGCATCGGTTCTCAATCATTGTTATACAGTGTCATAGTATTATTACATGGAGTCAAAGTCCAATTGCATCACAACTTCAACAACAATACTATGGTGATACTTCACTCCCCCTTAGTCAATAATCCATCTCACATGGAAACCACTCCCCCTTACATAATGATCCGAAAACCATATGTATTTGTAGTGTGAACTGCATATTAATTCTCCCCCTTTTTGTCAATAAAATTGGCAAAGGTACAAGAACGGGATCCTAATGAAATTTCCGTAAGAGACATTTCATGACCAAAGGTAAATGTATATCATATTATTTAGATGCAATCATAAATCCAAAGCTAAATGCATTCATCAAGGAGTTTATAAAGACACAAGATAACCCCTATATTATTCCACAGCCGCACTCCCCACAAATATTTGCCAATTAAGCACAAGTTCAAAAGAACTCTCCCCCATAATATGTCATTCCCAAAGGAATAACACGAGCTACCTTAATTTCAAGAGAAAATAAGGATTTTTCTTTAGACTCAACAAATTTCATACAAGTATGAATTTGGAATCCAGCAAGAAATATTCAATAAAATTAACCAAAGTGAACCAAGATTAATTTGAATAAATATGCTCAACACAAGTAAACTTATGGAGACTTAATAAATCAATTAGATTAATCACAAGAAAACTCGCAAATAATCTAATTTCCATACTCAACCAAACTAATTACAAAAGTAATCAATTTAATTGGCCACACTCGACATAAGATAATTCTATGGAGCAATGACTAAGTTAATCATGAATAACCAACCCAGTCAAAGAAATGCTCAAACATAAGAAAACTTATGGAGTGCTATTTAAATAATCACACAAGATGATTGATTAAGTCCAAAATACTTGACGTAAAGTACCTTACGGAACACAACTAAGATAATCACAAAAATAATCAACTTTGGTTGTCTAATGCTCAACATAAGTCACAATACGGAGTCTCACAGTAATACACACAATATAGATCAGGGAAGCTCAATTACTGCGCAATACACAAGATTTCATTCTATGTTTCCATCACTATTTGCACAATGACACATAATAGACATAATCCTTGAATCACAAAAGATTTTAACCTATCTTACATCAATAATTGACAATTTAGGCTTAACTTTTGTGTTTGTCAAAAGTCTATCCATCCTTTTATCAACATTTGCATATCAATTCACGAACGACTTTACTTTTTGACAAAATATGGGACAATCAAGTTCATGGACGTAAACACACATATCCCATCAAAATATTGCAATATATCAAAAGATCAATACTGCAACCATCATCTTCCAAACAAGTTTATAATTTAAACCAAAAAATCTAAAAACAAGAAGATGAAAAAAATATTGGATATAGCTATGTGTAATCATAATAATGGCTATTCCAAAACACTAGTTATTCTTCTAACAAAAGAGAAAAAATAGAATATTTACTAGGAATTAAGAACTCAAGTTTCTAGAACCCATTCATGAGCTAAAGTTCACGTTTGACAGCTTCATGGGTTTCAAGTTTTATGAGCTCGTGATCCATATTATCAACTGCGTCTTCAGAGAAGATATTCTTATTGAGAAGTTCTCTAACATGCGACTTCATGAGACCAAGGTCAACAATAAACTTTTTCAACTCACTTTTAACCACATCAAGATCCTTCATTGTATCAACAAGTTGCATTTTCGCTTTCTCAAAGTATTTAAGAAAGTCATGAACCACTTCAGCAGACACCAGATCCTCATTCTCAACATCTTGATGTGATTAGGCATAGTATCATGAGGCATTGGGTGCTCCATCTTCAACAAGAGTTCTTTTCTTTCTTCCTTTTGATTCAACACCAAAACCTTTCTCAAGAAATCCCTTTGCAAAATTACCATATAAAGATGAAGAATAGTACATTCTTGATAACCCAGAAAAACCTAGAGTATGCGTACGTGACATATGTAACTCAATAGGTCGGCTATTTAAAGGTTTTGTTTAGAAGAAAGGATTTTTGGGTTTCCAAGATGTAAACTCGAAACGGTAACTCATGTACACATTCGAACACAGTGCACACCACAAGAAAAGCACACAAGATAATTAAACAGGAAAATAATAAAAGACATTGCAAATACTTTTTAGGAAATATTGTCTGCTGGCAATAGTTTAGCTATAAACGATAAGAGAAGAGCTCAACTAGGCAAAATGCAAATTTCCAAAGTACACCTGACTTTTACACATCTAGCTCAGCAGGATTTTTATGAGCAAGTTCTTAACCTTGTGATTAATTATCACAAGTATGAGCTTTGAGCTCATCTAAGGAACTATGTCTATGATCAAGTCTCTTTTTCCTTTGAATTTTGAGGGAGAATCCTTTTTATTTGAGAAATTATCATAAAACTCACTGTCATCAAAATATGAGACATAGTTTAAGTTCTTACCAGAAGAGTCTTGACCTGAGGAGGATGACAACCTGTCGACAATTTCTTTGTAGCTTTGAATCATCTTAATCAGGTTATTCCTTATATCATCAACTTTTCTTATTTCTCTTGGGATTTTCTTCAAATCAAGGGAAGCATTTTTTTCAGAAAAAACAACTTGGTCTTTCCTTAGACGATTCTTATCAAGACTTTTGTTCTGCTTCCTAGTATTTGAGGAACTCATTGAACTGACCTTCCTGGTAACGTACATAGAATTCATATGAAAACCAATGGGTTTCGACATAGGAATATTAGTTACACCTTTCAGGATTAAGTCTAAGGTGCGTTGAAGTTGAACAAGAGAATTTTTATTCAGTTTAGAGTTTCCCTTTTGTTTGGCAGAACTTTTTGCTTCGAAAAAGTAACATACCTTCTGTTCACACGAGTGACTAGGCAGTTTAGTCTTGACATTCTCGTCAGGAGATTTCTTCCTTCCATGTGATGTTGACTTTCCTTGATCATAGGAAGCTAACATAACTTTCTTAATTAGAAGGGACTCCTTCTGGAGCATCTTCTATTGTAGCAGGAGTATTTTATATATTAGAATGCTTATGACATCCTTGAATAGAGAGTTTATTCAAGTGACGTTCTATTTCAAAAGAATCCTTTATGAGGCTTGCTTCAAGAGTCATACGTGAAGAATGGTCTTCAGTATTTTCATTGATTTTGCAGTCTCTAATTACACCAAGAAGCATTTTGACATGTTCCTTCAACCGATTAAATTTACCAGCTTGAATTCTAATAAGATTTAGAATCAACTTACTCTCTTCAGCTGTGTCACGTTCACTTAGAGAGATAGACTCTTTTGAAGGGCAATCGGAATGATGCATGTCAATATCTGTCTGTCTGATTTGAACACTAGGTTCGTCTATATTTGAGATTGTAGAATCTTTCTCTTTAATAGACTTTGACAAGACATATTCTTTATTTCTGGAGATGCTTTATCAGAGATACTACTCTTGTCCATAGAGTCAGATCGCTACAAACACAGACTTGTAAGGTCTCAAACGTGTTTTCCTTCTCTGATACCAATTGAAAAAGCGGGGGTCTAACAACCACACCCAATATTTTGATTAGCAATCTGTATGGACAACTCCGAGTTGTTTTCTAGAGAATCAACTAGACAGTTAGACTCAATCAATAGAAAACACTCAAGGAGTTATTATCTCAATCTCTCAATTTGATTTTACTCAAGCAAATACAATTCACGAGTCTTTATCAAAGAGAGATAACTTGGATGGTACCAAAGACCAATATCCAAGTGTCAATCAATTTAAATCGACAACCAAAAGGTCGGATATTCTAATTGATTGAACAACGCACAACCTGTATTATTTCAATTACATGAAAATATAATGCCGAAAATAAATAACACAGACACCAGAATTTTGTTAACGATGAAACCGCAAATGCAGAAAAACCCCTGGACCTAGTCCAAATTAAATATACATTGTATTAAGCCGCTACAGATACTAGCCTACTCCAAATTAACTTCGGTTTACACTATAGTTGAACCCCAATCAATCTCACACTGATCCAAGGTATAGTTATGCTCCTACGCCTCTGATCCCATCAAGATATTGTGCACTTGATTCCCTTAGCTGATCTCACCCACAACCAAGAGTTGCTACGACCCAAAGTCGAAGACTTTAATAAACAAATCTGTCTCACACAGAAAAGTCTACAAGATAAATAAATTCGTCTCCCACGAATAAACCTATGAGTTTTGTTCCGTATTTTGATAAATTAAGGTAAACAAGAACCAATCAATAAAACCAGACTTATATTCCCGAAGAACAGCTCAGTTTTATCAATCACCTCACAATAAACTTAATCGACGCAGCGAAGAAGATTATTGAGGAATCACAAACGATGAGACGAAGATATTTGTGATTACTTTTATATCTTGCCTATCGGAGATAGAAATCTCAAGATAATTATTACAATTGTACTCGTATGATAGAAACAACAAGATCAGATCACACAACTACAAGAAAAGTAGTATCGGTCTGGCTTCACAATCCCAATGAAGTCTTTAAGTCGTTAACCTGATTTCAGAAGAAGAAAACCAAAGGTTAAAGGAGAATCAACTCTATCTTAGCAAACTAGTATCACACAATATGTATGGGGATTAGGTTTCCCAGTTGCTAGATTTCTCTCTTATAAAGTCTTCCAAATCAGGGTTTGCAATCAATGTTAGCTTGGTAACAAAGCATTCAATATTCACAGTTAGATGAAAACCTAATTAGATTCAAGCTAATATTTCTCAACCGTTATATCGAAAACTTATCTTGTCATACACACATGTACTTGACGATTTTGGGTTTTTGTAACCGTACCCAAACGTGTACAATAGTTGGTTCAATACTAGTTAACCAAATGGTTAGCCAAATGCTAAATTTCATATCAACCATATTCTTCTTCTCCCTAACTAGTCCAAATGACTCAAATGAACTAGTTAGAGAGTTGTTCAATTGCTATGAGATCTCATGTACTACACAAGACACAATTGAAGCAAAAACGATGTGATTCACTTGAATCGATTCATGAACTATAAAGCCATGGTTTGCAATAGCATTCCTTAGTTTATTAAGATAAATTCACAAATATCATTTTTAGACATAACCACTTAAGTTCACGGACTCAAGTTAACCGGTTGGAGTTCACAAACTCCAACAGAAATTCTCGGGTTCGAGAACTTCCGTCAATTCGCGGACTGAGTTCGCGGACTGAAACTGAGCTACAACTCCAACAGAATATCTCGGGTTCAAGAACTACGCATGTTCGCGGACTGAGTTCGTGGACTGAGTTGGATGCTCAAGTTTCGGTTTCACTTAATCAACAAAGTTCGCAAACTTCGGTTCAAATGCCAAGGACTTATACTTTTCTTTCTTTTTTTGATGGAAAATAGAATTTATTAAATCAGGAAAAAAGAAGGAGGGGGACTATACCTAACCTCCAGAAAGACTACAAGGAGAGAAACCAAACAAACCAAAGTGAAAACAAAATTACATATTACGAAAACGGTATAACTGGAGACAGGAGTTGTCTATTGAGATCTTGTATCTTGCGAAGGTTGGAGCATTTGTCCACCAGCGAGATTCTACCATAGCTTCGTGCTTAGCCAGTAAGTCTTCTACCGAATTTCCTTCACGAAAATCATGCGTACAAATTAGGCGAATAAAATAAGCAAACTTCAAAAAATTTATCCAGTGGGTCTCCAGCTTCCACGGGACTAAGTCTGGATTTTTGAGCGCTTGAATAACAAATGTTGAATCGCATTCCAGCCAGAGGCTTCTAATTATCCTAGTACAGGTTAATCGGAGAGCGTAAATTTCCCCCCATAATTCAGCAAACACTGAGTTGTTGATCCCCAGGTTTTGCGCTAAGCAGCCTTGGACCCTGCCATTCGAATCACGAAGCACCACACCACAGCCCGAAGGGACCGAGTTTCCTATGGAGCAGCCATCTATGTTTGCTTTGATCCATCCCCTAGCCGGAAGCAACCATTTAACCACCAAATTTCTCGGCATTTTAGGATCCCTTCTCTATATGCCCAAGATGTCCAGTATTCTATTATCTGCCGAAGTGTAAAGGAGAATCCTCCACTAATCATGCCCGATTCCGCTATTAGATTAGCCAGATGATTGATAGCCTTATGTGAAGAGGTATCCTTGTGGTCGAATCTTAACTTATTGCGGAAAAACCAAATAAGCCAAATACAGCTTGTAACAGCAATCCAAAGGATATTTTTCGTTTAAGAGCATCCTACAAAACTTCTCACTGATTCAAAAATTTCATTAACACTTGAGTAATCTATTCTTGTACCAAATACCTGCATTATCCAACACCAAAGGAGTCTGGCGAACATACAGTCAAAAAACAGATGGTTTTGAGTCTCAGCACAACAAGGAGAAAGGCACAGATTGCAGCAATTCACCGTATCCCTGCCATAGTATTTAACATTATCATCCGAAGCAATTCTGTTGTGCAGTAATTTCCATACCGTGCAGGCGCGCCTTGGAGGAATTCGTATTGACCATAAGTCTTTGAAATCCCTAATTTCCACATCCCTAGGTCTATGATAATTGTACGCATCTTTCATCATTATGTCACCCGAGCAACTGATCTTCCATGCCTGTTTATCCTCACTATGAAAAGCAAAAGGAGTTTGTTTAATTAGCTGTTGAACTTCACCTGTTAACTCCGGAATGTAAATAGGGAACTTCCATTCTGCATCTACAATGAAATCTTCCACCAAGTTGTGAATATTTTTGTTGTCCATCTCCAAGTAATCCGCAATCGAGCTATCCATGTAACTATTCCAATTATTATTCCAGAAGTCTATTTTCCCACCATTTCCAACTAACCAGAATACATTTTATTTGATTATGGTCCACTGTTGTTTAAAGCCATACCACATTGAAGATTTTTTATAAGCCGCACCTGAAAAACGAACCTTAATGAAATTGCCAAAAGTAGAGTTAGCATTCATCATCTTCCAAGTCATTTTCATCAGATCCACGTCATTCATGCACCTCAAAGATTTGATGCCTAGCCCCCCTTCATTCACCGGAAGACAGACTTTGTCCCAAGCCATGTTGTTGTGATGCGAAATGTTGATATCGCCGGACCAAACAAAGTTTCGAATCCACATCTCAAGCGCTTTAATGCAGGAAATAGGCCATTTATAAACATGAAATCTATGCAAAGCCGAACTGGCTATCACTGAGTTAACAAGCTCAACTCTGCCCATCCTCGATAAAGACTGACCCTTCAATGCTGAATATTTTATTTTTATTCTGTCCATAATCTCCCGAAAGTGAGCTGCTCTTGGCTTATCTTTGAATATTGGAACACCCAGGTACCTAAAAGGCAGTGTACCCATCGGAATATTATAATAAGACACAACATTAGAGATTCTGTTGTAAACATGCTTACTTGAATACACTGTGCACTTAGCAGCACTTATGAATTGACCCGAGTTCTGTCTGTACTCCTCTAAAATTTGCATTAACACCCTGATGTTTCTTTTAGTGCCTCTACAGAATACCATTATGTCGTCTGCGTACATCATATGAGAAGGAAAAATTGTCCCTCTCGGAGAAGAAATGTTATTCATCCTCCCCTGTACGAAAGCGTTACTGATAGCGTTACTTAGTACATCTTCTGCCAAACAAAACAGAATTGGGGAAAGAGGGTCCCCCTGCCGCAGACCCCTCTTGCATCCGAAGTAGCCCATCGCATTGCCATTAATCACAATCGAAATTCTAGCCGAATTCAAGATTGAACGAATCCACCCAAGGAAGATATCACCAAAACCGTAGCCTTATAGCGCCGTAATCAGGAAATCCCAGTCAAGCGTATCAAAATCCTTGCGAATGTCTAGCTTTAGAGCAATGTTCCCTCCAAAGTACTTGTAGTCCAGCGTGTTAATTTCGTCTGAGGTAATGCCAATCCAGTCAAAGATATTTCTGTTTTTAAGAAAAGCTCTCTGCTGCGGAGATATCATTTTAGAAGCTATCGGCGTCAGACGGTTGGCTAAGATCTTACCAATAATCTTGAAATGGAAATTACTGAGAGCAATGGGGCGAAAATTCTCAATCATATCAGCACCTTTCTCTTTAGGGATGATGATGACATGGATAGGGTTGGCATTAGGTATTATGTATCCATTTTGAAAGAAGAACTTAACAGAATTGATCACCTCTGTACTAACTATGTCCTAGAAAGAAGTGAAAAAGATACCTCTGAAACCGCCTGGACCAGGTGCCCCATTAGCATTCATCGCAGCCACCGCTTCTTTTATTTCCTGCTCATCCGGAGTGGCAGTGAGACGATTGTTATCTTCTTGAGACACCACACTTGTAGTATTCCTCGTAATAAAATATGTAGAAACATTAGCATTATCTGTTTCATAAAGATTTTGAAAGTAAGAAACCACATGGTCTGAAACTTGTTCATGAGAGCACATCAGGTCACTGTTAGCCTTAAGATGCGTAATTTTGTTGGTAGCAACTCTTATCTTCACGTAAGTGTGGAATAATTTAGTACACGCATCCCCCTGCCTTACCCACTTTAGCTTGGACTTATCTCTCCAGAATTCTTTCTGAGTTTTTAGAGCTACAAGCAGAATGTTTGCAGCCTCCACCTCTATCAAGTGAAGATCGTCCGAGTAACCCTCCTCCCCAATGCGACACTGAATATCTTAAAGCGCCCTTGTAGCCTCACTAACCTTGAGCTGAATATCTCCAAAAACTTCCTTGTTCCAAACCTTGAGCACCGATTTGAGGAATTTCATCTTTTGGATTAGCACATACATTGGACACCCGAAAAACTGATGATTCCAAGCAGTGTTCACCACCTCAGTTAACCCTGGATGATTCAACCACGCACTCTGGAACTTGAAAGACGAGGGAAAAGCTCTATCTCCGCTGTTTGACTCCAGCAGTAAAGGATAGTGATCTGACTTAATACGAGACAGCGTGCTGCACACCGTAGAATTCTAAAATAGAAGCCATTGGTCGTTGCAGATTGATCTGTCCAGCCGAAGCTCGGTTTTCTGTTTACCTTTATGACCATTCGACCAAGTGAATTTATCCCCTTTAGTATACAGATGCCGAAGCTCATTGGTCTCCGTGAAATCCAGGAAATCATCACTAGATATTTTCGAAGGAAAAGGACTGCTATACTTCTCGTGAGCACCCAAGACAGCATTAAAGTCACCTATAATACACCAGGGGACGTTAAGGTTTGCCAACAAATCTGTTAGATCGCCCCACATATCCATGCGAAGAATATAAGAGGTAGCCGCATAAACACCAGCAATGTAAAAGTCCACTTCTCCCATGGTAACCTTGCAGGAAATCATCTGCCCTGTGTTATTTACGACCACCATATTAACATGGTTAGCACATAAACACCAAAGGTTCGACTGCCTGCTGCCCCTATCATTTACTGCCACTAAGTTTAGACCAAGATTAGTCCAAAAGCTGGTTTGAATATCCGAAAAAGTGATCCATGGTTCCGCAATAAATACCAAATCAGGAGAATATTTACGACAAAAATTATATAAAACATTTTGCGTGTCAGAGTTTCCAAAGACACGCAAGTTCCAAAAGAAAGTTCTCACTGAGAAGAGATGGTTAAATTCCTTGGACGCATATTCTAAGGTTTAGGTTCCGCTAATTCCGCTTTTTTTGCCTTCTCTCGAGCACGCTTTTTCTGAGATTTCGTATAAACTGCTTCAAAGGGACATTCATCATTTGTATTGTCTAAGGTCTCAATAATGACCGTATCCTCCTCTCACCGTTGAGGTTGATTTAACACTGTCATATCCCCGATATTAGTTTGTTTCTTGTCACATGCGTGACTCTCCTCTCTTGGTTCCCTTGCCTTACCTTCTATAGCCTCTGAGTGAGCAACAGTATCACCTTCTTTAGTTGTACCCTCCGCATTATCTTCTGAACTGTTTATGATTTGGCAAGTAGCCTTAGTTGGAAAAGCCACCGTTTCAGTCGGAGTAGACACAGACGCAAACGGAACAGCCACTGCCTCAGTCGGAACATCAACAACTTCAATTCCACCGAAATTGTACTCTCAGAAGCCACTTATATATTTCCATCCTCCCTATTTGTTTTCGGTTTATTGTTAACATCTTTTTGTTTTCACATTTCCTTGCTCGACTCATTAGCATTAATCTGTTGTTGTTTTTTCTTCTTGCAGCTGCTTTCATCATGCCCAAGTGTTTTATAGAATTTACAAAATGATGGCTTTGTTTCATAAGTAATTTTAGCAGAGCAAAAGTAGTTCTATCTCTCTACTCGAACTTCATCTAGGGGATTTTTATCTTGATCAATTTCTACAAGAACCCTCGCGTAAAGTTCAAAAGTTCTTGCTAAGGTATCCCTATCAATGTAGAGAGGATCACCTATTGCACTAGATATCTCAAATAAAGTTTTATCCCTCCAATATTCATAGCTTAGATTGTAAATTCGTATCCAAACCTGAGCTAGTGATTGATTTTGCTTATAAGGATTAAAATCAGGGATCCATTTCCTAAAATGAAAAATACCCGGCTTTAAATTGCAAATTCCTGCAGATCGAACAACAATGACATCTTCCTCGCAAGAAAAATTGAAACAGAAAAACCCTTTACCTAATTGTGTGATTAGCCAAGGTTTAATGTTCCATACCTTCTTCAGTTTTTCATTTATTTCTACTAGCTTTAATGGGATCGCGCCCTTAGGCATCACCAATCTTCCAATCAAGCAATTTTTACAGTACATCACACCTTTTTGGTATTCATCCTCCGATATTCGAATCGATACTTGGGATCCAGTGAATCATGGTTTAGCCAGTTTCGCAGGATCAAAATCTATCGATTTGAACGGGGAAACAACACTAGCATATGATTTGTTCTTGATTTTCTCCGTAGGATCTTCTTTATTTGCATCAGATCTCTCAGTATTTGTAGCTTCTTTCTGTTTCTTAGTGATTGAATCAGCAAGGAAAGGCCATGGACAGATATTCTGAGATGAAGTCGAGTTCGCCATCAGAAGTTGATAAATTGTATCCGTTAATTAGAAGGTTAAGACTAATCCAATCCCCTAATCATTTGACTGGCTTGATTTTCCTGAATTTATGGATTGAATTTGTTGAAATGGAAACTTTTGTGTTTTCAAGTCTCACCGATTTATGCGCCCGATTTGTAGAGCAAAAACCGATTTTTCCAAGGACTTATACATATATGTGTTACCACAACAATGTTTATATCCCCCAATGGTTATATTGTCTAAACTCTCATTTCAATCATTAAAACATTCTCAGAGGGAGTTATATAGTTGTTATTCACAAACTAGTTTTCGTCAGAGCGATTTCCAAAATTATTGAAACGTAACATGACTTTCGTCACTAGGTAAAGATGAACTTGGTTAAAGCGAAAGCTTTACCAACACATATTTCGAGAAATAGATAAGCGAGATATACTCATCTCGAAATATCACATGTGTATATTCTTAGTCTATATAGTAATACGACTTTTGTCTCAAGATAGGAGATAGAGTAGATAGACTTTTGAGTGATAGGTAAGTTCAAGTCTCCACATACGTTTTAGTCGATGAAGATCCACTGGTTCCTTGAGTAGTCCTTCGTCTTGTATGATGATTGCCATGGAGTTCTTGATCTCAACTACACTTTATATCCTAGTCCGAGACCTTAGCTATAGTAGACTAGAAATCAAAACTTTATAGTTTTGATCACTAACATTGACAAACATGCTTTAGATAGCAACGCATGCGAGTTCGACCGAGCAATGCTCTGACACATACCATCTCAGGTGATTACTTAGGACCGGTTACACTAATTAGTCAAAATTAGTCATACCAAATCATAAGTCAGGCATTGTGATTTTTTGTACCAAGATACATAGCAAAGTTACGATCGGTTCTACCATCTCACATATTTTGGTAATTCAAAGATTTGCAACGAATAGTCATACCAATAAGCCTAGCGATTTCTGTTAGTGCACAATTGATAAGCACGTAAGTACTACATTTTATACGCATATTTATATTAGTTAGGACTCGATATTTTAGCTAATAACCCTGTTTTAGTGCTTTTGTAGAAACTACAAATGAATTTGATCACCGAAAGAACACATAGCTAAATGGAAGCTGAAGAAGCATTTGTGACTCAAAGCAGCAATGTCACGGTTCACACGGCTCCAAAGGAGACTGAGCTAAACTTATGGGGCAAAGGAGTAAAGGTGGTAAAATGTAGCCAACTCTACACCATTTTTTTTTGTGTCCTACGGTGAATATCCAACACCACCTTTTGTTTGTTCCCAAACGAAAAGAAATTTTCATTTCTTCCTCAAGGTAGTGCTGTCAACAAGAACGAGACATCAAGGGTTCAAGGGATGGAATTATGTTGTTTGTCTATAGCAGCGACTATGGCGGACATTGGAAGGAGTGGCCTGAATTAGAATTGATGTACGTGTTTGAATGAGATGGAACTGGAGTTTGATCATTAGATGTTGCATCAAATGGAAAGGTTATCGACTGTTGAATAAATAGTGGCTGGTTACGGTGATAACTTTGAGCAGTTTTGAGTCGTGAAAGTGAAACAACAATAGCACCATGAGATGGTTCGAGCAGCTCGGGCAGTGGCAGAAATCATCAAGGAGTGAATATGGGTCTATTTACAAGGTGATAGATGGGTTTTGTATGAGGTTTCTTGGCATGAATCTGGGAGTGGATTGATCCAGAAAAACAAGATGGCTGCGTCTTAACTAAATGGGGTTTGTTGTGGTTTGCAAAAGTTGTTCTGAAGTTTGGCCAATAAAAATAGCTCGAGATGGAGACGAAGTTATGCCGGAAGCTCAACAACAACGAACTGTAGCTGGGATTATTTGAGAAGAATGGGTACTAGTTTATTTTGGTACTGCGAAGTTAGGGCCTGTGTATTTGAATAACTTGCTTGGATAGTCAAAGAAGTTGCAGTCGCTGGTGTTGGCTGAGTATATGGGGAGATTTGTAGCTGCTGACAGAGATGAGCTGTGTATGAATGATGGAGGTTAAAAGAGCTTTTGCGATTGGTTGCAGTTGGTAGTGATGGTGGAAGCACATGAGCAAAGGCATGAAAGGAGATGGAAGAAGGGCAACAAATGGACCGAGATGCTGTTGATCTTGGCAGTGATGGCCACAGAGATGGAGTTAGAACTTTGGCTCGAGTTGTTGAGGATTTTAGCTCGTATTTGGCCTGAACTTGTAGCTGACGAGATGGTACATGAGTTCGGATTTGAGGGTTCAGTTTGGCATAGAAGGAGTTTGCCGAGATGTAGATGGAAACTTGGCAGTTGGTGGCTAGACGGACAGTGGTGCTGTGGCCGGGATTTAGAAGGTCAACTGGAGCTGTAACCTGAGTTGAGAAGAGAACGGTGATATTTAGGAAAGTGGTATATCGGACTGGGCCTCTAAGGCTTGTTCATTCCTGGTCCGAGTTGTAACAACACCTATATATACTTCACGAGAAGAACAGAAAAGGGGTTCAGATAACAGAAAGCTGTGGCTACAAATCCAAAAGACGGAGAAGAAGAGGCAGAGTCGCAACCACTTACAGAGAAATCGAGGGTTTGAAGTTTTGTTTTCCATTCCATATTGATTATCTAGTGAATTATTTTAATATGTTTATGGCTTTTGAGAAGCCATATGTTGCTAGATTTTCGTGACTAGGATTTATGTTGAAACCACATAGAGTTTGAGGTTTATTAAATTGATTTATATAACAAAAGACTATTATGATTTGAATAATTCCATAAATATATATTGATTTTGCGATGAAATTAGTTGTTGCTTCACAGGTTAATACGGTAACCTATGTGTTTGATTGTTAGGATCATAAATTTATTTGTCTCATTGTCTGATATTTCATGCTTGGGGTTAAATTTTTGATGGGGTATGCTTAGAATAGTCGGGTATTATTTGTGAACCTATATTTAGTTTCGTATAACTTTCTCGCTAATGCAATTTGATAGTGTGCTTCGGTTTAGTCTTTTGATGTGCCATGCTTAGGGCGTCCCAGTGATATTTGCGACTCTAATACATATAATAGGTGATTTCAATAGAACAGACAATAAATATTTCATGGATTATGTTTCATTTCAGTAATTGAATATAAATAGTGGTGGATACTATAAACCCTGGTTACCGACTTTCTCATTGGATTCATTTTATTAGTTAAGTTTATTTTCTTTGTTTTCATAATTCTAAAAATCCAAAAACATCATTGTTGGTTAGTCGATTAGAGATATCTATTATAGTATTTCCGCCGCTTCCTATGGGTTCGTCACGTACTTGCCTCTTTCTACTAGTTAGACATCGTGCGATTGCGGTATTATACAAATAAGGTATTTCCATATCCTATCAACATCTAGGTTGAACCCACCAAGCGTTGGTATGCCAATTTTGGTTGTCTTATTTTAGTGAATAAAAAATCATCTAAGAGTCGCTTGGTTATGTACTAGAGACAACTTCGTATAGGTTAGACTATAAAGTCTAGGAATATGAGACATATAAGTATTACTCAAAGACCTGAAGAATGTGAAGAAGTAATGAGATACAACGACGACATCATCCTTCCTCTTGAGGTTAGTAATATTGCTTTGAACTGTTTTATTCCTAACGTATCTTTCAAGTCGTGCTACATTGAAAACATAACTGCGAAGATGTGAATGAATATTTTACTCTAGTAGTGAGAAATGATCATATGATTATAGTATTAGGTAATTAGACTACGAAGTATAACCCTTATATTTTGAAATTCATAGACATGACATCGACATAATCTTGTATATACTGTTATGATTATGTGAATGGGTTATGGTGAAGATTTCATCCTAGGAAACAATGTTTACATTTGTTTAAAGGAAGTACATTCATGAACTTTTTTTATGAATCTAAAGGGAAATTGCTAGGCTTATTGGTATTGTTATTCATTGCATATATTTGGATTACCAATATGTGTGAGTTAGTAGAACCGATCATAACTTGTTATGCATCATGGTATAACTAATCACAATGTCTGACTTATGATTTGGTATGACTAGTTTTGATTAATTAGTGTAACCCATCCTAAGTAACCACCTGAGATGGTATGATCGATTTTTGTAATTGGTGTGACCGATCCTAGTAATTGGTGTGACCAATCACAAAAGAGTTGTGTAATCGATCCTTATAATTAGTGAAATCGGTCATAGTAATTGGTGTAACCGATCCTAGTTACTTCTGTAACCGATCATAAGCAATACCATGAGTATATGGTAACCGGTCCTGGTAATTGACGTAAGCGATCATGGTAACTGATGTAACCGGTCCTGATAACTTGTGTTTCCTATCACAAGTAATCCATATTAAGGTATAACTGATCCTAGGGATTGGTAGAACCGATTGAACCCGTGATTGTGATTTGATATTTGATCAATCACATAGTTGTCTTGGAATACAGATGAACCAATTTTAAACTTGTTTGGAAGTGTGGTATAATCGATTCCAAGATTGTAAATATGAAGGATGATTTACAAACAAAAGATGTCAACATACTTTGAACACGAACAATAACTCTTATCTTTTATTGTTCAAAGTTATTCTTTTATTACTCAAGGAGATCCCAGTCCGAAATAAATTAAGAATCTTTTAATTAAGGTTATTAGTTTTTATGCTTTAATTACCAGCAATTAAATGCATATCTCTAGACAATAAAAGTTAGTAATATGCATTTACTAATTGGAGATTTTTTATTGAGAGATTTCAGGAATTATGAAAATCGATTTGGGCATTTATTGCATATCTTGAGAATACTTTCGGTTTTGGAAATTCTTTGGTGTCCAAACATCTTGGTCTATTAATACCTAAGTTTGCATTTCTAGCAAACTATCCTAAGAACCATGCAAACTTTATCTTTTTTTTTTGTTTCTGGTGGAGCCTTCTATCTAGAGAGGAAAGTACCCTAATTAGGCGAAATCTTTTATGACCGCTCATTTAAAGACTTCTGTGGGATCAAGAAGCTCTACGAGTACCATTGGTGGGAAACTAAATAATTGAAGTTTATTAGTTTTCGATTGATTTGATTTACTAACGGTTGTTAAACTTTGATTGCACCTAGTTTGCTTATTCTTGAGAATCTTCTCTTCTGATATAAGATTCACTCAAACTGGATCAAAGTGTCGACGGGATCTTTTGAACTGTTTGTAGATCTAAAGACATCTTGTGATAATCCATTGTTAACATACTCCGTTCTATGTGTGATTGATCAAAACATATTCAAGTGGTGTTGTGCAGGTTTAATTGAAGATTAAAGAAGATTTGAAGACGAAGAATATTTCTTATTGGTTTCTCATATCTTTGTGTAGCACAAACCTTGATCGGCTGGGATCCAACTAGAATCGGATTTGTTCAATTGATTATTTGCATGAGATTGGTAACACCTAATAGTTCTCTTGAGTTCTATTTTGATTGTTACAAATCCGAATCTTATTACTTAGGTAATAGAGATTGGATTGATCTAACCCTAGTTTAATAGAGATTGGATTGATCTAACCATGCAAAGGAGTTTATTACTTAGGTAATAGAGATTTTGTATAGAGGCTTCATTTTGGAATATGTTTTGATGACATGAGATGCACTAATGTTGTCTCTAAAAACACTATACGTCAAATGATTGGAGGTCAAACCATAAATAAAAAAGTTGAAAGAAATTCATCGATTTCTAACAACAAGTCTCTTCTGGTTCAATTTAAAACACTTGGTAGAAAAATTGACTGTTTTCAGAAATAGTTAGCCTTTGCTGCTCGAAAAGATCCAGAAACTCTTAAAGGTATTCTAAACATTGAATCAGAGTTTCAGAAGGGTGAAGGTAACCAAGAATCAGATATAGAAAAAGGCTGTCAAAAAGAGCTTGATGACAAGGAGTGCTCTACCTCTTAAATACTTCAGAAACAAGAAAAATAAACATCAATTTTTGATTTATTTCGATTATTGTATAAGGTCAATTTTTTAATAAAACTATCAATTATTTATGAATAAAATTATTATTTTATAATTTTTCTTGTGATAGTTTCCGATTACATAGCCTATGCTTGAATGTCTATATTATTACTATGTGTTTTCGGTTTATGGGATGTCTGAATTTGGTTTTTATAACCTTAATATTCGATCTCATATGATATGAACCCTTATGGTTTGTGTGACTTTTTGATTTAGCGGGACTAAGTTCTAGCCCATGTTAGTAGGCTTTACCAAAGGATCATAAAGTGTTCCGATTCAAACTCATATGTAAAAAGTCACAATGTGTTGAATCAATTTGTGTTTAGCATAAACATATGTGTTAGAGCATTGCTCGGTCGAACTCGCAAGCATTTCTATCTCAATCTTGTTATCAAGTTTAGTTTCCAAAACTATAAGTCTTGATTTCTAGTTTAGTTATAGCTAAGTCTCGGATTAGGATAGAAAGTGTAGTTGAGCATTAGACTTCACGACGTTCATCGAATGAAGACGAAGAACTACGAAGGAGAGATTGTGGAACTTCATCAACAAAAGGTATGTGGAGACTTGAACTCATCTATCACTCAAAAGTCTATCTACTCTATCTCCCATTTGGGACAAAAGTGGTATAGCTATATAGACTTTAATTATACACATTTGATATTTCTAGATGAGTTTAACTTGCTTACATATTTTTCAAAATATGTGTTGGTAAGCTTTCGCTTTAACAAATTTCATCTTATATTCTTGACGAAAGTCAAAACATGATCATGTGAAAATCACCTGGTAACATCTTACATGATTTTTGTGAGACAGTCATTTGATGTAGACTTAGAATGCTTCATACTGATCATTCGATCATTTGAAAATTTCTTTTAAGCTAATAGTTTGTGTGAGACAGCTATTGCAATCTTCCGAGAATGTTTCAATGATTGAAATAAGAGTTTAGAACAATTAGATATAAGCAAAGTATGCGTACTTGCATATATGTAATCCAAGTCTGGGAACCTTGTACGCATACCGATACGCGTACCGGCGTTAGGTTAAGGTCCGAGAATTTCTGTTGAATTTGGAAGGTATGCGTACCAGCTTGCGTACTGGCGAACCCAAACTTAGTTCAGCCATTTAGGTATGCGTACCCGTTTGCATACCTAAGTGGATAATATTCTAAAATCGGTTTGTTCATGAACTAATACATTATACAATAGGTAGTGCAATCTTTTTCAAACCGTGGCTATAATGTTCATGTCCTTGATTCGAGTGAATCAAAATCGATTTTGCTTCAATTGTGTCTTGTATATTTCTATGAGAATATAAATAGACTCTAGAACTAGTTTCATTTGAGTCATTCGAACTTGAAAAAGCGAGGGTCTAACAACCTTACCCAATATTTCGATTAGCAATTTGTGTAGTTGCAGGAAATCCTACACTACACCCCTCACAAGGATTCATAACAATCAGCACATATTTGAAGATCAAAACAACACTTTTATTAATTGATTCTCATAAAAGTTACAAGAAATGAAAAGAAATCAAGAACACAACCGCTCTCTTAAACTTTCTCTCTCCTCAAAAATTTCTCAACACTTTAAAATTAATCTCCCCTTCTGAGTCTATTAGTCTTATTTATATAGGGTAATTACATAGTGGATGACAGCTAAGCTGTCCGTTTATTTCGGATCTGACTCGCGATATTCTCGCAACAGTTATAATGTTTACTCTCGCAGATTCTATAATCTTCGCAGGACCGTCATGCTCTTCTTGTGTTTCAATTTACGTCATCCGTTATGTATCTTTGAGTCCTTCTGCGACACTTGCAGTGTGTTGTTGAAGAGCTCGCAGAAATATTATTAAAATCTCGTAAGAGTATTACTGTGGCGATATTCTGATCCTACAATCTGTATGGACTAACTCCAATATACTTACAAGAGAATCAAATAGACAGCTAGACTCAATCTTATAAAAAGTATATCAAAGAGATATATCTCAATCTCTCAATTCAATCAGTAATCAAACAAATAATAATTTGCGAGCCTGATTAAATATAAGAGAGATAACTTGAACGGTACCAAAGGTCAATGTTCAAGGATCAATCAATTTCAATCAACAACCAAAGGTTGGATTTACCAATTGATCGATTCAATGCACAACCTATGATATTTTAATTATATAACAAAATATAATGCGGAAAATAAATAACACAGACACCAGAAGTTTTGTTAACTAGGAAACCGCAAACACAGAAAAACCCCGGGACCTAGTCCAGATTTTAACACCACATTTTATTAAACCGTTACAGACACTAGCATAATACAAAGCTAACTTCGGCCTGGAATATAGTTGAACCTTAATCAATCTCACACTGATTCAAGGTACAGTCGTGCTCCTTACGTCTCTGATCCCAACAAGATACTACACACTTGATTCTCTTAGTTGATCTCACCCACAACTAAGTGTTTCTACGATCCAAAGTCGAAGACTTGATAAACAAATTTGTATCACATAGAAAAGTCTATATGAATAGATAAATTTGTCTCATACACATAAACCTAGGAGTTTTGTTCCGTCTTTTGATAAATCAAGGTGAACAGGAACCAATTGATAACCCGGACTTATATTCCCGAAGAACAACCTAGAATTATCAATCACCTCACAATAATCTAAATCGATTAACGAAACAATATATTTCAGAATCACAAACGATGAGACGAAGGTGTTTCTGACTACTTTTCTATCTTGCCTATTGGGGATATAAATATCAAGCCAATCTTACGATTGCACTCAATCACGATAGAAACATCAAGATCAGATCAAGCAACTACGGAGAAAATAGTTGGGTCTGGCTTCACAATCCCAATGAAGTCTTTAAGTCGTTAACCTACATGGTTTCGTGAAAAACCTAAGGTTAAAGGAGAATCGACTCTAGCTTGTACAAATAATATCACATAGGAGGTGTGGGGATTAGGTTTCCCAGTTGCTAGAGTTTTCGTTTATATAGTCTCCAAATCAGGGTTTGCAATCTAAGTTACCTTAGTAACAAAGCATTCAATATTCACCGTTAAATGAAAACATGATTACATTTCAAGCTAATATCTTTCAACTATTAGACCGAACACTAGTGGAAAAAGGGCGTTTTAAGATAGTTGGAAAGTGTCGTATTAGCGATATATAAGATACTTTCTGATTGCCCCTGAAAGTGCTGTAGATTCAGTGTCTTATTTTGGAACGACACTTTGCAGTTGACTCTGATTTACGATACTTTCTGGCTGTCACTAGATACGGCACCTAGGCTACGTCGTAGATGTAGTTTTATAATATAAAAAAAATCAGAAATTCAGCTGATTCAGTTGAATTCCAGATCAGACCTGGCTGACTGCACTGAAATAAATCTGAATTAAACTCAAATTCCCCTGATATAAAACTTGAATTTGTAAATTCAACTGGCCTTTTAAATAAATAAAAAACATTCGATTCATGACTGAATACAGTTTACACTTGGGTTCAAAATCACAAAATAAAATAAATAATCAAGTCCTCAATGAACAAGTCATACATATAAGTCCTAAGGTTCACAAAGACAACTTCAAACCAGAAAAAGAGATCCTACCGGATGATGAACTGAACCAAAAATTCCATAACAGCACGCCTACAACAAACAAAAGGTGTCAACATCACTGAAGTATATAAAAAATGGTGACAAAATCACTGAAAATTGAATATACTAGAATGCAATTTGAATAATAGCACAAGCAAACCCATGATAAAAGATAGCTCGCTCTCAATATCTCCTTATCGTTCTAAGAATCTAAGCAATCAGATACATACTGAGCAATAAAGATTTATGCAAACTGGAGGCAACCTTGGTGCTATAAACTTAAGATGAAAAAAAAAATCCTCACTAGCAGTATTGATTTATGCAAAACTGGAGTCAACTACCACAATGCTTACTGGCACAGAGACGCCTGATTTATGCAAAACTAGAGTCTCCTATATAATTTTTACCCGCGGGAATAAAATCAGCTAACCCGAACTCGGACATACTACAAAATTTGAGAACTGATCAAGTAAATAGAAAAAATACTGTAAATAAAACACCTATTTAAAGGATTAAATAGGTTATCCGTAGTACATGCCAATTCCCTTGCGTTAAAATGAAACAAAACTGCAAACTTGCATCTTAGCTGAGCCAATTCCCTTGTTCACCAGTAAGCCTCAAGTATGGGGTATGGATGTTCAGCAGACAGAGTCCCCTCCGTAAATGTTATGATGGAAAGGGAACATAATAAAAGCAAGACACTGAAGTGAACACACATATATCTTACACACCTCAATCTGGACAGGAATCCAGAAACAGACACAAGAATCAAAACTCAAATAGACCAGGACTTGACATTCTAGGGGAAGCATTTCATCATATTGAATCTGTCATGAGTTAACAGGATACTTGGTTTAATCACCTCAATTATATCTATTCATGTTAATCAAGTTAAATATTATCACTACATGCAGTCTGGCAATTCAATTTTCTTCTTAAGATCATAATCTCAAAAAAGGAAGAATGAAAAATAATAACAATATAAAGCTAAATCTCAAAACTCAGAATATTGAATGAAGCTGATTACACCTCTCTACATCCACCATGAAAGTCAAAATTTCTTGAAGCAAAGCACAAGAGATATAAATTAATATATATAAAAAACTATGAGAAGAGACATTTGCCACCTGCACGTGGATCTCGCAAAACCGTCATCATAGACAACAGTGAACTTTATTTTATAAGTTTATGTATGAAAAGACTCGGAAGGTCACGAGTCTTACAACTACTGCAGGTAACTAGAAAAGATCACTAACAATGCTTACCTTAGGAGCCATCCAAAGTTATGTTCTATTCTCTGCAGTTATCACTTCATATTCAGCTTGCACCCTTGCAACTTCGGAATCAAAAACTTTCGGATCTGCACAATCCAGTAACTGTAAGTACTTTCCCGAAACTAAAACAAACACAAAAGTGTATGAATTTGATGCATAAAATGGTAGACCCTCAACAAAGCCAAGCGACATACTTCAATTCTTCACACTAAGGAGACTTTACTTCATGGTAACCAGAAAGAAGATAAAAAAATAATCATATACATAACTAGAGAAAAATAAGCAAACTACATTGTGGTAATGCGAATGATTATGATGCCCGCCAACTTTGGCATCTTGTCTGTGGATGTTACTCTTGGGCATTGTCTTTGTAATGGTTTGCAGATTGTAAGAAAAACAACCTGAACTCAAAACTAATAGAATACATGACAAGTTACGTACTAATGATGATTTACGAGCTTTACCTCTAATAATTTTGGTTCATTCATGTCATTCCATGTTTAATCAATACCATTTACAACACTATACTAGCCCAAGCGTGTTTTCTCTTGAGTATAATCAGGTTCATTCATCTACTTCTATTTCCATGATTGCTACATCCAATCACCTGCAAGAAGCACACATCCATATGAGAGGACAATGAATCATCCTTTAGAATTGGTCAAACAGACTACAAGAACAACGAATTATCCTTAAGAATTGGTTAAACAGATTTTTCATTCATACATTTGTTAAAAAATCATCTAAGTGAAGAGATTGTCTCGACCAGTATCAGATCCTCACTTCATCACCTGTATTCACAATAAAACAATTGTAAATATTACGACTAGTAGATTGGTTTCTATGATCTCAAGTAAATGAACCACAGAAGTGACAGAATTTATACCTGAAACACTTCCCCTTCGTGATAGAGCTCGCCATGACTAGTAAGATTAGGCTTAAGAAGGCATCATCGAGAACCTGTATATGGTTACAGAAATCAGATAGTTAGAACATTATCATTAGTCGGAAAAAATAGTACATAATTACATAAGTTGGATTTCCATGCATTGAGCAAAGTAAGCCACACAATCTGCATTGAAAAATCAAACATATCGACACAACTCAAACTTGTCTAGTCACCTTAGTTTCACATATAACTAACGAGTAATAACTCATTAGAGTTTAACATTTTTGATGTCTATGGCCATCATTATACGAACAGATACCTAATACCATTCAAACATTGTAGAAAAATAGAGCATGGGGCAGTTTATTCATTTAAGACATCATGAAAACCATAAAATCAGAACAATGTATTCAACAAATAAACTGATTCCAAAGTTAATTGAAATTTAACTTGAGACTAAGATGAAAAACAGGATTCAATGAGCTTTAACATATCAAATTCACTAAAAACAACAAAATAAAGCTAAGATTTAAGACTTTCGATTACCTTCTTGACCTTGTAACCCAAACGTCTATCCTTACCAGGACGGGTAAGGTAACAAAGACAAATTGAAGGATGTTGACGATGCTCCCAGCACCTCACCCTCTGTAAAACCTCATCACATCAGCTTATTTCTTCCTCCATAACTCCAAAATGTACTTGTAAGCACCTATTTAACAAACAAAATCATTAATCCCAAGAACCAAAACGTTTGGATATATAAGGGGAAACCAAAACCAAAAAAACAGTAGTTTCAACAGATTATAAAAACAAATCTTAAGTTAAACCCAAAATCGATTGGCATGATTCAAGAACCCTAATAATATTTCCAGTAACTAAGATGAGAAAATTAAAAACCTTAAAAAGGATTTAAACAAAAACCCATCCCGGAGATATCAATAAACTGGTAAGCAAAACGGATTAAATAAAAAATATAATACAAATACAAATCCCTAATTATAAAAATCCAGGGTTTCATTTTGATGAAAACCCCCAAAATTGATTTAAGAAAAATTGAGAAGAGATTGAGTAAAAAGGTTTTACCCAATTTTGCTGTAGAGATGGAGAAATAGTTTACCCTTTTTGTTGTCCAGACGGAGAAAAACCTCAACAACTTTATCCTACAATCAGAAAGCCCTAAAATAAAATAAAAAAATAATTGTAGATCTGGTTTAAATATGAAGAATTAAGGTTAAAGTTCATTACCTTCAGTTAATTCTTTAGATGAAGATGCATGGTAAGAGAAGAGAAGTTGAGAGTTTTTTTTTTTCTCTCAGAAAAGAGATGAAGAGATCGGCGTAAAAGAGAGAGAGAGGGGAAAACAAAAAAGAAAAAATGTTTCTATCTTCATGTTTCAGTCTGAAGTTATGTGCGATTATGTGTGAATTGTGATATTTCTCTCTCCCTGCTTTGGTACAGATTGCAGAGCATGTGATTTTTCTTTACCGGTGGGACCACCGAAACAATTCTATGCATGCGTCTTTGTATAAGTCAACTGAAGTCCTTACACATCGACATATTGACTTTAGTCTGGGGCACGTTTCATACATTGTTTCGGTTTTTGGTACTGAGATATCTGTTTTGTGTCGTTTCATTGTGTCTCTGATAGCCCTTTTTCCACTAGTGGAACTTAGCTTGTTATACACAAATGGAATATAACTTCATTTAGGTTTGAGTAATCGTATCTAAACGTGTAAACTTAGTTGGTACAACAATAGTTAACCAGTGGTTAGCCATATAAGCACTTTCATATCAACCTTATTCATTTTCACCATAACTAGTTCAAATGACACAAATGAACTAGTTAGAGAGTTGTTCAATTTCTTAGATCTTATAGAAGTATACAATACACAATTGAAGCAAAATTGGTTTTGATTCACTCGAATCGATTCATGAACACTATAGCCATGGTTTGCAAAGATTGCATTCCTTATTATATAAATGTTTTAGTTCATGAACAAACTGATTTTTGAAAGTACCCTACCTAAGTATGCAAACGGGCAAGTATATTTAAGTAACCGGATTGAGTTTGTTTTTCACTTTCAAACTCCAGCATAAATTCACGGACGTGAACTTTCCGCCAGTATGCGTACCGGTACGAATACTTACCCGGATTTTCAACAACCGCCAGTACGCGTACGGGTACGCATACTTTGGGTTCCCGGTTTTGGACTTTTACACAAATGTGAGAACACATTATGTTTATATCTAAAGATAGTTACATGTTCTAAACTCTCATTTCAATCATTGAAAGTTTCTTAGAGGATGTTATATAGTTGTTATTCACATATTATTTTTTATCAAAGCGATTTTCAAGTTATTGAAATAATCAACATGACTTTCGTCAGGAGTAAAGATAAACTTGTCCAAAGTAAAAGCTTACCAATACATATTTCGAGAAATTGATAAGCGAGATAAACTCGGCTCGAAATAGCAAATGTGTATAATCGAAGTCTATATAGCAATACGACTTTTGTATCAAAATTGGAGATAGAATATATAGACATTTAAGTGATAGATAAGTTCAAGTTTCCACATACT
This sequence comes from Papaver bracteatum, assembly GCA_023529315.1. NCBI lineage: Eukaryota > Viridiplantae > Streptophyta > Magnoliopsida > Ranunculales > Papaveraceae > Papaver > Papaver bracteatum. The sequence goes on from JAJJWX010000727.1 coordinate 2,150,266, forward strand.
GTTTGTTGATGAAGTTCGACAAGTTCCTTGAGTAGTTCTTCGTCTTCAATCGATGAACGTCGTGGATTCTAAGGCTCAACTACACTTACTATCCTAATTCGAGACTTAGCTATAAGTAGACTAGAAATCAAGACTTATAGTTTTGGCAACTAAACTTGACAAACAAGGTTGAGATAACAATGCTTGTGAGTTCGACCGAGCAGCGCTCTAACAATCTCCCCCTTTGTCAATTTTAATGACAAAACTATCAATACATATATAATACAAAATAAATAAACTTTGTAGCTTCTCATCCAAATGCTTGATCTCATTGGTTCTTTCAACATTACTCGAAATATTCGTCACTTCCAACTACTCCAATGATTCCAAAGGTATTCAATTCAGTATAATCATTGTTGAATATCCGTAGCCATAACAATGAGAAAACAATAGCTCTCAATCATTATTATACAGTATCATAGTATTATTACAGAGCGTCAAAGTTCAACTGTATCACAACTTCGAAAACAATACTATGGTGATATGTATCACTCCCCCTTAGTCAATACTTCATCTCACATGAAAACCACTCCCCCTTACATAATGATTTGAAAACCATATGTATTTGTAGTGTGAATTACATATTAATTCTCCCCATTTTTGTTAATAAAATTGGTAAAGGTACGAAAATTAGTGGGATCCTCATGAAATTTCCAAAGAGATACTTCATGACCAAAAGAAAATCACATATCAACTTTTTTAGATGCAATCATATAGTCGAAACTAAATGCATTCATTGAGGAGTTCATCAAAATACAAGATAACCCCTATAATATTCCACAGCCGCACTCCCCACAAAGATTTGGCAATTAAGAACTCCCCCATGAAATTTCATTCCCGAAAGAACAACAAGAGCGACCTTACTTTCACAAAAAAAGAAGGATTTTTTTGGACATTAACAAATCACATAAGAATATGAATTTGTATCCAAAAATCTCAATTAAATTAACCACAAGAGACCCCGTGATTAATTTAATCGGAAATGCTCACATAAGAGAACTTACGGAGCCGCACAGTATTTACATAAAAATATGGTTCATGGAAGATCAATACTGCGGAATAAAGAAAGATTCATTCTATTTTCATCACTATTTGCACAATGACATAATATAATAGACTTAATCTTTGTAAACAAAAGTTCATCCTATCTTCCATCAATATTTGCATAATGACATAATAGGCTTAAATTTTGCTTGGCAAAAGTTCATTTAATCTTTTATCAATACTTGCATACTGACATATGAAAGACTTAACTTTTGACCACGTATGGGACAATCAAAGTTCACGGACGCAAACACACATATCCCATAACAAGTTGCAATATATAAAACCATAAATATTAATACTGCAAAATCATCTTCCAAATAAACTTTAGAATTTAATCAAATAAATCTAAAAACATTGCAAGATGAAAATCGTTGGAAATAGCTATGTGTACTCACAATAATGGCTATTCCAAACCCTAGTTATCCTTCTTAAAACACAAGAATAAATTCTCATAAGAAGTTTCCTAGACAAAATCGACAAGCTAAAAATAAATAGAGACTCCTAAACTACCAAAATCGAACACGAACTGAAATCAAATAGCCATTTCGAAATCCCCACGAGTCTTGAGATTGACAGCATCCAGTGCTTCTTCAGAGAAGATTTCCTCATTGAGAAGTTCTTTAACATGTGACTTCATTAGAACAAGGTCAGAATTAACCTTTTTCAACTCAGTTCTTAACACATCAAGACTCTTCATAGTATCAACCAGTTGCAGTTTTGCTTTTTCAAAGTATTTAAGAAAATCATGAACCACTTCAGCAGAAACCATATCCTTAATATCCTGATGTAAATTGGCATACTAACATGAGGCATTAGGAAAATCATCTTCTACTAAGGTTCTTTTCTTCCTCCCTTTGGACTCGAAACCAATACCTTTATCAAGAAAACCTCTTGCAAAATCACTAGAGAGAGAAGATGAAGACATTCTTGACGAAACACAAAATAACCCAGAGAATGCGTACGTGACTCAAAGGGTTTGGTATTTAAATGGTTTCTTAGGGAAGGTAACTTTTAGGGTTTCCAAAATTGATTCGTGACAATAACATGGGTACCTGTATGAACACAACTTGACCCAAAAAAAATAAACACACACAAAGGTTTTACTTTTACAACAAGACAAAAAATTTGATACGTGAAGATTTTCACAAATTTTTGGCTCAATAAATTTTATATCTCCACAGAGAAACAATTTAGAGTACACGAGTAAAAATTTGACTAAACGAAATTTCAAGAAGAAGTTGAAAATCAAACCTTCGTCAAAGAAAAATAAAAATACTTATGCAAACATGCTTGTAAAGATAATCTGGCTAGGAACGAAAAGAAAATAGCCAGAGAATCAGGAAACACTTTGCCACCAAGTATACCAGGCCATATCTCGCCCAACCAGGATTTTTTGTGAGTGAGATTTCAACCTTGTGACTAACTAGCACAAGTATGATCCTTGAACTCATCAAATGAATGTTGTTTTCGGTTAAACCTCTTTCTCCTAGTCTTTTTAGGAAAACAGTTATGATGCGAAAAGTTATCATAAAATTTACTATCATCAAAGTATGACGCATAGTATGTATACTTACCTGAAGAGTTTTGACTAGAGGGAATTGACAGCCTGTTAATAATCTCTTTATATCCTTCGATTATCATTTTTAGGTTGTCTTCCATCTCTCAATTTTTGCTTCCTTCTTCTGGTACCTTTTTCACATCATGAACAATATTATCTCCCTTTTTGATTGAAGAAGACCCATGAGTTCTTCTTGAACGAATTAGTTTAGGAAGACTATTTCGTATTTGAACATTTGAGGAACTCATCAAACTGACTTTCTTGGTAGGATACACATGGTGAGTACTGAAACCAATTGGTCTAGACATACGAATGTTGGTTACACCTTTGAGAATTAAATCTAAGGTGTGTTGAAGACGAACAATAGAATTGTCATTCAACCTCGATTTCCTCTTTTGTTCAACATGTCAGTTTGAATCACAAAAGAGACACATTTTCTGATCACCTGAGTGATTAGATAGAACAATCTTAACACCATCGATGGGAGATTTCTTCCTTCCATCTGATGTGAAACTTCCTTGATTAGAGGAGGCTATAAGCACATCTTATCCAATAGGAAGGGATTCTGATTTTACTTCTGGAACTGGAACTCTTTCAGTTGTGACAGAAGTGGATGGTATAGTAGACTTTTTGGAACATCCTTGAATAGAGAGTTTACTCAAGAGATGTTCAATTCCAAAGCATCCTTTTTGAGATTTTCCTCGAGTAAGATACGTGATGACCGAACTTCAGTGAATTCCTTGCAAGGAGCTTTTTTTTTTTTTTTTTTTTTTTTTTCTCAATCACATTTTTTATTGAATTGAATAGAAAAAGTTATACAACAAGATTACAAAAAAGAAACAACAAAACTACAACTCTCAGTACTAAAACTGTCATAACCCTTGTTTTTTAAATATACTTCCCCCAAAACGGACTCTAAAAAAATATAGGTATATCCATTTTAGGATGCACCTTCCAAGTAAAATAATGGGTCATCGCACTGTTAACCCGGTCCGGTAAAGCACTTGTGCTATTTGAAAAGTATCGTGCTACATAAAATACGTTTTTCTTTCCATGCTCTTGAAATGGACGGCTTTGTCAAAGTGGCCCATTTATCCTTTTCTCTATACGATGGTCTAAGCTATATTATACAAGCTTTCTTTGTTAAAACCCTAAAGAAAAAAAAGAAGAAGAGGGAGCCGTCATTCTCCCTTGTTGACGCAACTCCACAAAACCAAAAGCAGCAGTGAACAATCCTCTTCTTTTCTTTTATTTGTTTTCATCACTTAAACTATTTGAACGGCCAAGCTATGGATATTCTTCGAAGGCGGGGCAACGTAGAGTCGATCGTTATCTTATCTTTCTAGCCATGGTGATGCTTATCGTATTTGAATTTTTAAGCGATTTCGAGGTAGAGGTTTCTACATAATATTATAAAAACTAAACTATTTTGGTATTGATTTATTGCATTTGTTTGTCGAACATATGTATATGTACCACGATTGTGTTAGATCAGAGTTTGTCCTGTGATTTGGATTTGATGAAGTTTGGTTGAGTTGTATAATCAAAAGTATAGTAATCATGTTGTTTGGTTTTGCATGAATGGGTTTCAAAAGTATCTACTGTGATAACGTTAAGTTATGGTCAAAATTCCATGTTGGTTTCTTCAACTAATGAAAAACTAGTACTTCCACCAGATTTTGATTGATTATAATAACGTGCAGTGCATCCTCTTTATTTTCCTAAAAGATTCTGGCTTGCAATGAACTAAACATCGTACTGTATGTTTTTTTTTTTATATGTGCTCGTGACCTATCACATTTTTGCTCTGCGAATACATAATGCAAATGAATTTGAAAGCATTAATATACATACTTGGAGTTGACCATTTAATGTTTGCACAAGAGATACAGGCTGTAACCGAAGTGGCATAAGCCCCATACGAATACTTAATGGCACATTGTAACTAATTAATAATTAAATGTCATTAACTGTACTAAACAGAGTCAATGGGTTAAGAATTTCCAATTATGACGAAAACTATTAACGAGATTTTTAAAAATACTGTCTGTAAGCTGGGTTGCACGGACGCTCCATTTCTTGAGCCGTGTCCGCGTCCGACGCGCTCGGACGCTGACGCTGACGCCGACGCTAAAATATGCACTGGGACGCTGCAATATTGGCCTCGTGTCCGCGTCAGTGTCCTGTCGTGTCCGCGTCGCCGCGTCCGCGTCCGTGCAACCCAGTCTGTAAGTAAAAGATTTAAGGAAGTAAATTGGTCGGAGGAATATTAGTCGGTCGACAGTATAGTAAATTAGTAATCTACTTGCTAAGAGATCAGGGCCTCGACTATTCAAATAGTTCGTGTGTACCGGTGGGCAGTAGATAGTGTTAGAGCCAAGAGATCAGGGCCATAATAGAAAGAATTACCTTGTGAGCACCGGTGGGCAAAAGGTTGTTTATGATTTGGGCTGAGGTCCATTGGTAAAATAGATGTTGATTATGATTTAGGCTGCGGTCCATGAATAAATTTTGGGGTTATTGAGTTTGTCGAGTTTAGGGCCACAACTATTCAAATAGTGTGCGTCGCGGTGAGCAATTACGGGGTTGTCAGTATAAAGTATTTAAGAATTTGTTGGAAAATTAGTTAAGAATATGAATTGAGGAACATCTAAAATAAATAATTACGAAGTTTGGGACATACCTAAATAAATTACCAGTGATATTTGGTTGAAGAAAAATTATTAATAAAAATGTTCTAAAATAATTTAAAAGGCTAATTATTTAAAGTGAAGTGTGTTTGAGTAAAAGTGAGATAAAAATCAATAATTCTCAAGATGATTATAATTTCTTATTTATGCTTTTAATGCATCGTTTGTTGTGTTTTTCCGCTGCACTATATTATTTTTGGAAATTTCCTATTGGGCTGTGGTTACTCACTCTTTTTCCCTTCTCTTCCTACAGAGTATACAGAGACACTAACTGAGGATTTTAGATCGTATTTGTCCTGAACTTGTATCTGACGAGATGGTACATGAGTTCGGATTTGAGGGTTCAGTTTGGCATAGAAGGAGTTTGCCGAGATGTAGATGGAAACTTGGCAGTTGGTGGCTAGACGGACAGTGGTGTTGTGGCCGGGATTTAGAAGGTCAACAGGAGCTGTGACCTGAGTTGAGAAGAGAACGATGATATTTAGGAAAGTGGTATATCGGACAGGGCCTCTATGGCTTGTTCATTCCTGGTCCGAGTTGTAACAGCACCTATATATACTTCACGAGAAGAACGGAAAAGGGGTTTGGACAACAGAAAGCTGCGGCTACAAAGCCAAAAGACGGAGAAGAAGAGGCGGAGTCACAGCCACTTACAGAGAAATCGAGGGTTTGAAGTTTTGTTTTCCATTCCATATTGATTATCTAGTGAATCATTTTAATATGTTTATGGCTTTTGAGAAGCCATGTGTTGCTAGATTTTCGTGACTAGGGTTTATGTTGAAACCACATAGAGTTTGAGGTTTATTAAATTGATTTATATAACAAAAGACTATTATGATTTGAATAATTCCATGAATATATATATATATATATTGATTTTGCGATGAAATTAGTTGTTGCTTCACAGGTTAATACAGTAACCTATGTGTTTGATTGTTAGGATCACAAATTTATTTGTCTCATTGTCTGATATTTCATGCTTGGGTTAATCCTTTGATGGGGTATGCTTAGAATAGTCGGGTATTATTTGTGAACTTATATTTAGTTTCGTATAACTTTCTCGATAATGCAATTTGATCTTGTGCTTCGGTTTAGTCTTTTGATGTGCCATGCTTAGGGCGTCCCAGTGATATTTGCGACTCTAATACATATAATAGGTGATTTCAATAGAACAGACAATAAATATTTCATGGATTATGATTCATTTCAGTAATTGAATAGAAATAGTGGTGGATACTATAAACCCTGGTTACCGACTTTCTCATTGGATTCATTTTATTAGTTAAGTTTATTTTCTTTGTTTTCATAATTCTAAAAATCCAAAAACATCATTGTTGGTTAGTCGATTAGAGATATCTATTATAGTATTTCCGCCGCTTCATATGGGTTCGTCACGTACTTTCCTCTGTCTACTAGTTAGACATCGTGCGATTGCGGTATTATACAAATAAGGTATTTCCATATCCTATCAACATCTAGGTTGAACCCACCAAGCGTTGGTATGCCAATTTTGGTTGTCTTATTTTAGTGAATAAAAAATCATCTAAGAGTCGCTTGGTTATGTACTAGAGACAACTTCGTATATGTTAGACTATAAAGTCTAGGAATATGAGACATATAAGTATTACTCAAAGACCTGAAGAACGTTAAGAAGTAACGAGCTACAACGACGACATCATCCTTATTCTTGAGGTTAGTAATATTGCTTTGAAATGTTTCATTCCAAACGTATCTTTCAAGTCGTGCTACATTGAAAACATAATTGTGAAGATGTGAATGAATATTTTACTCTAGTAGTGAGACATGATCATATGATCATAGTATTAGGGAATTAGACTACGAAGTATAACCCTTATATTTTGAAATTCATAGACATGACATCGACATAATCTTGTATATACTTTTATGATTATGTGAATGGGTTATGGTGAAGATTTCATCCTAGGAAACAATGTTTACATTTGTTTAAAGGAAGTACATTCATGAACTTGTTTTATGAATCGAAAGGGAAATCGCTAGGCTTATTGGTATTGTTATTCATTGCATATATTTGGATTACCAATATATGTGAGTTAGTAGAACCGATCATAACTTGTTATGCATCATGGTATAACTAATCACAATGTCTGACTTATGATTTGGTATGACTAGTTTTGATTAATTAGTGTAACGGATCCTAAGTAACCACCTGAGATGGTATGATCGATTTTTGTAGTTGGTGTGACCGATCCTAGTAATTGGTGTGACCAATCACAAAATAGTTGTGTAATCGATCCTTATAATTAGTGAAATCGGTCCTAGTAATTGGTGTAACCGATCCTAGTGACTTCTGTAACCGATCATAAGCAATACCATGAGTATATGGTAACCGGTCCTGGTTACTGACGTAACCGATCATGGTAACTGATGTAATCAGTCCTGGTAACTTGTGTTTCCTATCACAAGTAATCCATATTAAGGTATAACTAATCCTAGTGATTGGTATAACCGATTGAACCCATGAGTGTGATTTGATATTTGATCAATCACATAGTTGTATTGGAATACAGATGAACCAATTTTAAACTTGTTTGGAAGTGTGGTATAATCGATTCCAAGATTGTAAATATGAAGGATGATTTACAAAGAAAAGATGTCAACATACTTTGAACACGAACAATAACTCTTATCTTTTATTGTTCGAAGTTATTCCTTAATTACTCAAGGAGATCCCAGTCCGAAAAAAATTAAGAATTTTTTAATTAAGGCTATTAGTTTTTATGCTTTAATTACCAGCAATTAAATGCATATCTCTAGACAATAAAAGTTAGTAATATGCATTTACTAATTGGAGATTTTTTATTGAGAGATTTCAGAAAATATTGGACAACGCATTTTCAGGAATTATGAAAACCGATTTGGGCATTTATTGCATATCTTGAGAATACTTTCGGTTTTGGAAATTCTTTGGTGTACAAACATCATTGGTATATTAATACCTAAGTTTGTATTTCTTGCAAACTATCCTAAGATCCAAGCAAACTTTATCTTTTTTTTCTATTTCTGGTGGAGCCTTCTATCCAGAGAGGGAAGTACCCTAATTAGGCGAAATCTCTTATGACCGCTCATTTAAAGAATTCCGTGGGTTCAAGAAGCTCTACGAGTACCATTGGTGGGAAACTAGATAATTACAGTTTATTAGTTTTCGATTGATTTGATTTACGAACGGTTTTTGAACTTTGATTGCACCTAGTTTGTTTATTCTTGTGAATCTTCTCTTCTGATATAAGATTCACTCAAACTAGATCAAAGTGTCGACGGAATCTTTAGAACTGTTTGTAGATCTAAAGACATCTTTGATAATCCATTGTTAACATACTCCGTTATGTGTGTGATTGATCAAAAGATATTCAAGTGGTGTTGTGCAGGTTTAATTGAAGATTAAAGAAGATTTGAAGACGAAGAATATTTCTTATTGGTTTCTCATATCTTTGTGTAGCACAAACCTTAATCGGCTGGGATCCAACTAGAATCGGATTTGTTCGATTGATTATTTGCATGAGATTGGTAACACCTAATGGTTCTCTCGAGTTCTATTTTGATTGTTACAAATCCGAATCTTATTACTTAGGTAATAGAGATTGGATTGATCTAACCATGCAAAGGAGTTTATTAGTTTAAATGGAAGAGCCTTTGCATATGACTTGAGATATCTTTATCTGGAAATAATCAATAAAGTTGTTACCAAGCAAATTATTGTTCATTTACTGTTTGGAATACGATCCAAAGGAATTGTTCCAGGGCGTGCACTTATTGAATTTCAGAAGCGCAGGGATACTGAAGAAACTAAGGGAACTAGGTTTAGTATACGAAGTTTGGTTTGGATTTTGTATAGCGGCAAAATTATGAGAGTATTCAATTCTGGACTTGGTCCCGGTTTTTTCTGCATTTGCAGTTTCTTCGTTATCAAAATCTTGTTGTGTCTTTTACTTTTCTATTTTCGCAATTATAATTGTTTATTATAATTAGATGTAAAATACACAAACGTTAACTCCGTTTTACTTTATAATGATCCTACAGAGTTTAGTTAAGTCCGAACCTATTATCAAGTAATCACACTTTGTTTGTTGTATTTTCTCGATCTTGTATCCATAGACGATCACATAAAGTGTGAATACCGATATTTCGTAGTGTCTCGACTTTGTACATAGACAATTACTTTCGGTAAGAGGACTTATAGGTTGATAATTTAAAGATTGTGGTGTATTTCGGTACCCTCATCTTTTCAATTGATATCAGAGCAGGCAAACACGAAAAAGATCTAACAATATGTGTTTGGTGCGATCCAACCTATAAGAATCGAATCTGATGGATGATTTAGTTAACGAAACTGCAGGACTTGACTACTTCAAAGACTCGTGGTGGAAGACACGAATGAAGTATATAACACTCTTGTTCCTAAATTTGTTAGGAATTGAGATTATGCTAATGTATGTCTTGGTTGACCTACATAATTTCTCAGATATCATAGAATTGTATCTCATGGTATTGATTACTACTAAGGTTAGTAACTATGATACAATACTCTATGCGACATGTTGTACCTTGAAAATGCATAAGATTCCACCTAAGATTTTTCATTGTATGAACCATGACTATTCTTTTCCTGAAAAATCTGGGATCTTAAATATATTTTGGATTAGCTACCGAAATATATATATGTACATTTTCAGATCTAAGACTGTCAATGTATAGCTAATTAGGTTGCGATTTTGGAACCTTTGTAATGTTACAAAGAATGATTTTTAAGTTAATTATTCTATTAAAAGTGGATTGCTTCATATACCCCACAACTGTTTTAATGAAGCAAGTGATCATATAAAATATTACTGGAATTAAGATTCTAAAGATATTATTAACAAATATCTTGTTATGTTCAAATTTGTTTTTGTATACTCTATTGGAAAATTCTTGAGTGAAAGACCTAGTTACAAAATCGGATTTGTTTCTCCACAAGTCAAGGTTTCCGATTTCGAAAGATTTTCCCAAATATAGTTATTTCCGGAATTTGAAATCTTTACTCCCAATAAAAGAAGATTATTTTGTGTTGTTTTTACAAACATCCTGGGAGAGATTGTCCGGAACAGAAACTAGGGTTTTCCATACATCTTCGATTGTTGAAAGTATGAGAACAAGAAAATCAAGAAATAATGAATCTTATGATGATCATGTCAGATAAGATGATATTGAAAGGATCAGATTCCTTTACGAAATAGAAGATGTACATGAACTCACCTCGTTTGTTGATAAATCATGTTTTGAGAAATACAAAACTCTCAAGAGAATAGAGTTTATTGCTGAAAAGATATTTGACCCAAATGTTCAAGATAAGGATTATGTGAAGTTTGTTCAAGATAGAAACTGGGAAAGCTTTTTGATTTTGAAAAATATTCACATGATATGGTAAGATTTTTCTATGCTAATATTCATAATGTTGATCACAAAAAACTTACCTTTGTTACACTTGTTGGCTATGGACTCTACTATGTCGATCGTAAGACGATTTCGAATATCATCAAGTACAATGGGGAATGTAATCACCTGATTACCGGAGTTAAAATTGAACATGATACCATTTCAACACTTCTCATTGGAAAAACGATTGACTGGGAAAATGGTAGATTACCAACAAAAGATATAACTTTTCATATAAGGGTTTTCGGTAAACTTGCCATAAAAACTTTATTTGCAAGTACAAGAGATAAGTCGGTATGGGATAAGGATTTTGCAAAATTTGTCTATTTTCTCTTGAAAGAAGATTCTCAAATTGATCTCTGTAGAATCATTGTCAGCCAAATGATCAAGATGTCATATTCTATTTTATCTCCAGGAATCAAGAGACATCTCGGTTTTCCACGTATAATTACCAAAATATGTGAATTTATCACGGGAGATGACTTTGATGACATGAGATGCACTAATGTTGTCTCTAAAAATACTATACGTCAAATGATTGGAGGACAAACCATAAATAAAAAAGTTGAAAGAAATTCATCGATTTCTAACAACAAGTCTCTTTTGGTTCAATTTAAAACACTTGGTAGAAAAATTGACTGTTTTCATAAATAGTTAGGCTTTGCTGCTCGAAAAGATCCAGAAACTCATAAAGGTATTCTATACATTGAATCAGAGTTTCAAAAGGGTGAAGGTAACCAAGAATCAGATATAGAAAAAGGCTTTCAAAAAGAGCTTGATGACAAGGAGTGCTCTACCTCTTAATTACTTCAGAAACAAGAAAAATAAACATCAATTTTTGATTTATTTCGATTATTGTATAAGGTCAATTTTTTAATAAAACTATCAATTATTTATGAATAAAATTATTATTTTATAATTTTTATTGTGATAGTTTCCGATTACATAGCCTATGCTTGAATGTCTATATTATTACTATGTGTTTTCGGTTTATGGGATGTCTGAATTTGGTTTTTATAACCTTAATATTCGATATCATATGATATGAACCCTTATGGTTTGTGTGAATTTTTGATTTAGCGGGACTAAGTTCTAGCCCATGTTAGTAGGCTTTACCAAAGGATCATAAAGTGTTCCGATTGAAACTCATATGTAAAAAGTCACAATGTGTTGAATTAATTTGTGTTTAGCATAAACATATGTGTTAGAGCATTGCTCGGTCGAACTCGCAAGCATTTCTATCTCAATCTTGTTATCAAGTTTAGTTGCCAAAACTATAAGTCTTGATTTCTAGTTTAGTTATAGCTAAGTCTCGGATTAGGATAGAAAGTGTAGTTGAGCATTAGACTTCACGGCGTTCATCGAATGAAGACGAAGAACTACGAAGGAGAGATTTTGGAACTTCATCAACAAAAGGTATGTGGAGACTTGAACTCATCTATCACTCAAAAGTCTATCTACTCTATCTCCCATTTGAGACAAAAGTCGTATAGCTATATAGACTTCAATTATACACATTTGATATTTCTATGTGAGTTTAACTCGCTTACATATTTTTTAAAATATGTGTTGGTAAGCTTTCGCTTTAACGAAGTTCATCTTATATTCTTGACGAAAGTTAAAACATGATCATGTGAAAATTACCTGGTAACATCTTACATGATTTGTGTGAGACAGTCATTTGATGTAGACTCGGAATGTTTCATATTGATCATTAAATCATTTGAAAATTTCTTTGAAGCTAATAGTTTGTGTGAGACAGCTATTGCCGTCTTCCGAGAATGTTTAAATGATTGAAATAAGAGTTTAGAACAATTGGATATAAGCCAAGTATGCGTACTTGCATATATGTAATCCAATTCTGGGAACCTTGTATGCATACCGGTATGCGTACTGGCGTTAGGTTCAGGTCCGAGGATTTATGCTGAATTTGGAAGATAGGCGTACCAGTTTGCGTATTGGAGAACCCAAACTTAGTTCGGCCATTTAGGTATGCGTAACCGTTTGCATACCTAAGTGGATAATGTTCTAAAATCGATTTGTTCATGAACTAATACATAATACAATAAGGAGTGCAATCTTTTGCAAACCGTGGATACAATGTTCATGACCTTGATTCGAGTGAATCAAAATCCATTTTGCTTCAATTGTGTCTTGTATATTTCTATGAGAATATAAATAGAATAACTCTAGAACTAGTTTCATTTGAGTCATTCGAACTTGAAAAAGCGAGTGTTTAACAACCTCACCCAATATTTCGATTAGCAATCTGTGTAGTTGCAGGAAATCCTACACTACACCCCTTACAAGGATTCATAACAATCAACATATATTTGAAGATCAAAACAACACTTTTATTAATTGATCCTCAGAAAAGTTACAAGAAATGAAAAGAAATCAAGAACACAACCGCTCTCTTAAACCTTCTCTCTCCTCAAAACTTTCTCAACACTCTAAAATTGATCTCCCCTTCTGAGTCTATTAGTCCTCTTTATATAGAGTAATTACACAGTGGATGACAGCTAAGCTGTCCTTTTATTTCGGATCCGACTCGCGATATTCTCGCAACAGTTATAATGTTTATTCTCGCAGATTCTATAATCTTCGCAGGACCATCATGCTCTTCTTGTGTTTCAATTTACGTCATCCGTTATGTCATTCTTTGAGTCCTTATGCGACACTCACAGTGTGTTATTGAAGAGCTCGCAGAAATGTTGTTAAAATCTCGCAGGAGTATTGCTGTGGCGATATTCTGATCCTACATCTTGCCTCTTCTCATGTCTTTTCTGCGAAGGAGAAAAGATTATGAGAATTTTATCTCTTCTTAATGCCACAGATATCCATTTTTCAATATTCTTCTCCCGACAAAGCCTCATAAATTAAGTATAACTGCCTACACGTGTCGAATATTCCTCTTTTTACCGGTATCTTCATTATTATCCGGTCACCCTCCTTTTGTCTATAAAAGGTAGAATCTGGTACAGAAATAATCTTCTTCTTCTGCTTCTCCGTATTCCTTATCTTTTTGTTTGCTTGTAATTTTTTCCGTCTGCAACTTTCTTTCCCCTACGATTCATCTGCTACTGCTTTCATGGAGTCAACAAGGTATATGTTCTTCTGATGTTGCTAAACTCAATCTTGCTTTTTATGTTCATCAAAATTATCTGATCTGTCTTTATTCGATTTTATGTAATTCCCATACTGTGTTTTCGTTTCAGCGGAATCACTTCTAATACCAGACTTGTAGTCCAAAACCTTAATGCTTCCAGAAATTCGCAGCAAAAACCCGCTAAAAAGAAAAGGAAGCATGTGAATCATAAGGTAGTAAGAAACATTTGTTTTCTTAATAACAATATTGTTTCCTCTGCTTCTTATCTAGATTATTATTCGCAGGATGGTGAGGATACTAATGCGCCTCGCAAGAAATCTCGCCAGGTTAAATCTGTTGATTTTGCCATTGCTATTCCCAAATTAATTTCTGCCAGTTCTAGTCCAACACCTTTGCAAACTGAATCTTTAACTTCTGTCTGCGAGAACATCGCCATATATATCCCTGCCTCAACTGATCCTGTTATAAATAAAATTCCTGAAACTGCTACGAATGAAGTTTCTTCCCCTCCTATTGTAGTTACTTCTCAAGTTAACTCTACTTCAATTCCAGTTATTACTTTTCCAGAAACTACATCTTCGGATGAATCATTCGCTGCGAACGATTCAAATCTCCAACTTTCTACTGTCACCGTTTCGCCACCTACTTCTCTCCCTCCTTCTAAAGAAACTTCAGTAGGAGTAGATGTTTCTTTTAAGGTTTTGTCTTATATTTTAGATGATGCTAGGAAGTCTTATATCGACCCTGTTAGGCATAGTGTTTGTGAGATTTTAAGTAAATATTTTGGTTCTGACCGTATGGTTTCGCAAGCATCTCTAAAAAATAAAGTTGAATCTTTAAGGGGAAGTCTTCAAGTCAAGACTTTAGAATGTGATACTTTTCACCATAAACTGAACAATTCTTCACTGAACTGCGAAAATCTTCGCAAGAAAAATGATGAGTTAAAAGGTATAAATATTTCTATCTTTGTCTTTAATTTTCCTACGTTAATTGTTTTTCTTCTTTTCATACTCCATTTTCTTAAAATCCCTTGTTCGCACATTAAGCCTTAAATCAGAATCGATTAATGGGGATATTCAAAGCTGAATCCGTTGTTGAAGAGATTCGTGGTGATAGAGATTCTTGGTTGGACCAATAACCGATTAGATAATCTTCATACATATTCCCTTGATCAAATAGACAACCTTACCAAAGAGAACATACAATTAGCACAGAAACAAGATCTATTAAGTAACGAAATATCTCGCATCTCTTATTTGTTAACCAAGGCTAATTTAGCAATGAAAACTTTATCAGACGAAAATAAGATTTTATCTCAAGAGAAGCGGGATCTTTTAAATAAGGTGGCTCTCTCCTCGCAGCAACTAAGTACTCTTCAAAGAATGTATGATAACCAAGAACGATCTTTTCATTCGCTAAAAGATGAACTTAAGGAAGTAACTGAATCATCTATCACTGAGAAAAATGCACTCATCCAAGGTAGAATAGCTTTAAGTATAAAGGTAAGCCAACTTAAAGAAGAATACTCCAAATTAGAAGAATCCAACTCTTCATTAGAAAAGGAAAATACTTATCTCCTTTCTAAAGAACAAAGTATAAAATCTCGCCTAAAAGGCATAGTTGGAGATAAATTTGATGACGCCATGGACCATTGGGAGAATTCTTGCCTGTCACTAATTCAAAATTAACTTCTCAAAAGGAAGGTAGTCATTTTGGCTGCCTCAAATGTTAATTTCTCTATTAAATTTCTTTATAATTCTTCTTGCGGAAACGTCGTCTGAATATCTTTTATGTTTACTCTTGTTTTTCGCAGAATCTGAGAGGAGCCTTCTTTCAACTATTTCTATTTTGAATGGTAAACTGGCTAAAGTTCGCCAAGAAAATGGATTGCTTTCTGCTCATCTTGCCCATTCTCGCGATCGAGCAGAAAGACGATATGACTATCTTGAATATCGAAAAGACATGGAGATCAGAAACCGTGATAGGGCTTTTCTTTGCCAAGTTCTTCTTAGCGCTGAAGTTCTTGTGAATGAAATTTTGTTGTCAAATTCTCTCCCCCCTACATCAACTAAACCTCTAGAAGTAGATGATGATGAAATTCCTCGTCCCCTTAATGATGATCATGAATATGAAAGTGGTGAAGAAAATGTTTCTCAAGAAGATTCAGTAGATAAAGAAAAAATCCCTCTTGAAAGAAGCAGTTGTTGGCGGTGAAGCTACAGTTGGCGAGAAATCAAATAAAGAAGAAACTCAAATTGATCATAATACTGACGAAGGTGATAACACAAGCAAAGATAACGAAACTAGTGAGGCTAACACTGAAGCTTGAGTTCTGCTTTGGTTTTCTTGAGTCATCTCCTCTTTTTATTTTTCTTGCGAGTGATGTACTTTTACGCAACTTTAGAATTCAATTATGCTTCTATCATTTTAAGTATTTGTGAGAAAGATAATAATATTCAATTTATAAACTCCCATACTTGCCCCTCATTATCTTTCTTAGAATGAACAAATCTTTCCTGCATTCTTAAAAGAAAATAGTTAATGTTTGGAATTATTCTATTTGTCTTATTTTTCCTTCCTAGTTAAAGGTCTTATTTTTCCAATTTTTGTTTTTGCGACAAAATCACAGGATGTTCTTATATTCGGATGTAAGAACCCATTGATCTTGCCTTATCCTCATTTTGTCAATTTGTTGCGACAATATGACAGGCCTAAGTTTTCTGGCGAAAATAAAGCCCCATGACATTGTCGTCTTGCGATGAAATCGCAGGACGTCCTTACACTTTCATGTAAAACCCCATTGATATCATCTTATCTTTTTCTCATGGCTTTTTGCCTCTGTATATTTGTTTCACAAATATGACAAGTCTTAATACTCCCGTGAGTAAAAAGCCTCATGAAATTTGCGTCTTAAGACACTTATCAACTCCCTAATGGAGGGTGCCTCCATTATCTTCCCCCTGGTTGCCCCTTAAAGGAGGCATACATAGGCCATACAAGACTAGCTCCTCCCATCCGGTCTTAACAACAACTAGTTGTTTTCGCAGCCTCTTATCCCTTTTTCCAATGTGGCTAATGGTTACGAGACTGCACCCTAGGTGGGGTTTTCTTCAGGACGAGTGCATCATAGTCAAGACTTGCCAAGAATGCCCATGGTAGTTTCATACACCCCGGGCACCCTTGGCTCAACCGTGTACCTCGGCGCCTTGATCATATTCTGCACTCCTTGGAAGAGACCCTCAGTCGTCCAACCTAAATCATAAGTTCAGGTTGAAAATCCAAGGTATAACCTTATCCCTGAGCCATGCAAAGAGATACCCCCTTATATGACGTACTTTAGGTCTTACATTTGCCTCATGCGAAATTTTATCCGCGAACTAGGGTGTACGCCATAAAGGTTCGTCCTATTCTAATATTTCTCTTGCGAATATCGCTATTTCTTATAATCTTGAATAATCTCGCAGTTGTGATAAAAATTTCTTTTATTCATTTCTTCTTTGTTTCTGTAGGATCATAATATCGCCACAGCAATACTCCTGCGAGATTTATAGCGACAGTTCTGCGAGCTCTTCAACAACCCACTGCGAGTGTCACAGAATGATTGAAAGAATGACGTAGCTGATGACGATAACAGAAACATGAGAAAAGCGTGATGATACTACGAAGCTTACAAACGTCTCCGAGGGTTAACATTACAACTATTGCGAGAGTATCGCGAGTCAGATCCGAAATTAAAGGATAACTTAGATGTCATCCACTATGTAATTTCCTATATAAAGAGTCGAATAAGTGAAAGGAAGAGGGAGATCATTTTTTGGAGTCTGGAGAAAGTTTTGAGGAGAGAGAAAGTTCTTGTGAGCGATTGTATTCTTGATTTCTTCCATTTCTTGTAACAATTCTGAGAATTAATCAATAAAGTGTTGTTCTTAATCTTCAAATATGTGTTGATAATTGTGAATTCTTGTGAGGGGTGTAGTGTAGGAATTCCTGCAACTACATAATGGCACTTGAAACAGGGACTACAAGTTGAAAATTGTAGAAGAAGCAAGATTAAAAATCAGTATTCAAGTTAAAAAGATGATCGAACAAGTTGATGAAGTGGTTGAAGGAAAAATGATTAAAGCCAAGAAGAATTACAGGAAGTTGGAATGTAATATGATAACAAAAACGATAATCAACCAATTCCATGAAAATATTAAAGGAAGGATCCATAAAAGAGATTTTGAAGGAAAGAAAATCATGACGGTTGAGAAAGTATCGCCTCTGAAGGATTGGGAAAAACAGAAAATCACATTCACAGCAACCGAAATACCAAGAGAAAGTTCGGATCATACATCTCCTTTGGTAATCACGGTATCCACTATACGAATGAACAAGGAAAAATCAACAAGATCTGCGAAAAAATGGGCTGTGAATATAACTTTGGTGGATACAGGAAGTTCTGTAGATATAATATTTTATCATGCATTTAAGAAAATAGGATACAAGGATGAAGAGATGTCTTGTTCAGCATCTCATATTCATGGCTTTGGAAAATCTATAACAAAACCTAAAGGCGAAATAGTGGTACGAATTCCGCTAGGAGAGATTGAAACACAAGTAACATTATGTGTGGTAGATATGAAGTCACCATATAACATGCTATTATGGCGACCATGGATACACGCGATCAAGGCTGTAGCGTCAACACTACATCAATGCATCAAATTTCCTATGCCCAGTGGAGTTGGAGAAATTAGAGGAGATACTGATCTTGCGAAACTGTGTTATCAAATTGAAGTAAAGAATTATGAAGGACATGCAAAGCTGCGAAAAGCTCGCAGAAAAATGGCAAAAGAGACAAAAAAAGAAGAAGAATTAAAAGTATACCTGATAAGAGCAAAAGAAGGAAAAGGAATACCCAGCGAAATTTCGCAAGACGGAGATAAGCCTGCGAAAGTTATGAAAACATCAACACCAATGGGGGAACCTGAGGACAGTTACATCGCAGCAGAACCAACAAAGGAAGTAAATATTGGGAGTAAAGAAGAACCTAAGATGCTGAAAATTGGAACGAAAATGGATGCATATGAGGAAGATCGAACCGTAAACCTCTTGCGAGAATATAAAGACATCTTCTCGTGGAGTATGGATGAGATGCCTGGAATAGACCCGTCAGTTGCATGTCATAAGTTAGAAATTAACAAGGATGTAAGACCATTTAAACAAAGGATAAGAAAAATCGCAACAAGACCCACCGGGTTCTGGACAAAGAAGATATTTAATTGTCGCTACAGATTATTTCACAAAATGGGGAGAAGTAAAGGAAGTATAACACATTCGCGACAAAGACATTTTTATATTCATATTTGAAAATATAATTTGCAGATTTGGGATTCCTGCACAATTGGTATCTGATAATGGAAAGCATTTTGAAGGACAGTATATAGAATTGTTACTTAATGCATTTAAGATTAAATGTGGAAAGTCAACACCACTATATCCACAGGCCAACGGACAGGCAGAGGCAACAAATAATACAATTCCAGATATACTGAAGAAGAAATTAGAAGGACACCACAAGTCAAGGTGCGAACAAGTGTATAATGCAATATGGGCTTACAATACAACTAGACGGGAAGCTACTGGAATGTCACCTTTTTGTTTGACATATGGGGTTGAAGCTGTGTTACCAACAGAAGTTGCTATTCCTATAACAAAAAGAGAGGCTTGGGAGAAAAATCTTAGTGCTGGTATGATTCTAAATAAACTTGATGAATTAGAAGAGAAGAGAGAAAAATCTTTACAACATATGGAAAATTATCAGCGGAGATTAGCTCGCGAGTATAACAAACGTGTCAAAATACGTGAGTTCCAACCGGGTGATTTAGTGCTGCGAGAAACACCAGGTTATCAGCGAGAAAATGGTGGAAAGCTGGCGAGAAAATGGGATGCACCATATATCATTAAAGAGATAGTTGGAACAGAGGCATATAAATTGATGGATCCGGAGGGTAGAGACGTTGGTCAAAGACTTGGTAGACCATGGAACAGACTATATCTAAAAAGATATTACCAATAACAAATTTTGAGAAAGCTTTATATCACAAATTTTTATCGCAGATTTCTATCGCAGATGCAAGAGTATTCAAGATTATTTTATCACAACATTTTACCGCAGTTGCAAGAGTATTCAAGATTATTTTTATCGCAGTTTTTTATCACAGATGCGAGATTATTCAAGATTACAATAAGAAATAAAAAGTTATTATTTCGTTACTTCATAGGATATTTGATTATTTCGCAAAGGAAAGAGTCGATGATTATTTCGCGTAGATATCTCGCAAAGAATTGAAATAAATGACAGAAATGTAAGATTAAATGAAAGAATAAAGAAACGCGGAAAATTTCGCATAAACGCGAATAACATTTCGCAGAGACATTAGAATGGGACGAACCTTTATGGCGTACACCCTAGTTCGCAAATAAAATTTCGCAAGAGGCAAATATAAGACCTAAAGTACGTAATATAAGGGGGTATCTGTTTGCATGACTCAAGGATAAGGTTATACCGCTGCTGGAACCTGAATCATGAAGATGTTGGGGTTAAAGAAAACCTATCCAGGAGAGGTACTTTGGATTTCCAACTATATATATATTAACAGTTGGGCGACCAAGGGTCTCTTTTAAGGAGTGCAAATTATGACCAAGGCGCCGGGGTACACGGTTGAGCCAAGGGTGCCCGGGGCGTATGAAACTACCCTGGCCATTCTTGGAAAGTCTTGGCTATGATGCACTCGGCCTGAAGAAAACCCCACCTAGGGTGCAGTCTCGTAACCATAAGCCATATAGGCAAAAGGGATAAGAGTTTGTGAAAACAACTAGTTGTTGGTAAAACCGGAAGGAAGGAGCTAGTCTTGTATGGCCGATGTACGCCTCCTTGAAGGGGCAACTGGGGGAAAGATAAGGGTGGCACCCTCTAATAGGGAGCTGATAAGTGTCTTAAGATGCAAATGTCATGAGGCTTTTTACTCACAAGAGTATCAAGGCTTGTCATATTTGTGCAATAAATATACAGAGGCAAAAAGCCATGAGAAAAAGATAAGATGAGATCAATGGGTTTTTACATGAAAGTGTAAAGACGTCCTATGATTTCATCGCAAGACGGCAATGTCATGGGGCTTTGTTCTTGCAAGAAAATTAAGACCTGTCATATTGTCGCAACAAAATGACAAAATATGGATAAGGCAAGATAAATGGGTCTTTACATGTGAATGTAAGGACGTCCTGCGATTTTGTCGCGAAAACAAAGATTGGCAAATAAGACCTTTACTTAGGAAGGCAAAATAAGACCAATAGAATAATCCCACACATTAATAATTTTATTTTTCTTTTAAGAATGCAGGAAATATTTTTTCATTCCAAGAAAGATAATGAGAGGCAAGTATGGGAATTGATAAATAAATTATCATTATCTTTCTCGCGAATTCTTCAAAATACAGAAGCATAACTAAAATTCAAAGTTGTATAAAAGTACATCAATTGCGAGAAAAAGAAAAGAAGAGAAAATAAAAGCATCACTCAAGCTTCACTATTAGTCTCTCCAATTTCAGCATTAGCTTTGCCCATGATACTTCCTTCGCCAATATGCTCCTTGTTATGATTATCTCGATCTTCTTCTTCATTGGGTTTCTTTCCAACTGTTACTTCACCGCCAGTAACTGTTTCTTCAGGAGGGATTTTTTTTTTATCTACTGAATCTTCTTGAGAATTATCTTCTTCTCCACTTTCATATTCAATATCATCATCAAGGGGATGAGGAATCTCATCATCATCTACATCTAGAGGCTTGATTGATATAGTAGGAAGAGAGTTTGCCAACAAAGCTTCATTCACAAGAAATTCAGCGCTAAGATGAACTTTGCGAAGGAAAGCCCCGCGATTTCTAATCTCTATGTCTTTGAAGTATTCAAGATAATCATATTTTCTCTATGCGCGATTGCGAGAATGAACAAGACGAGCAGTAAGCAATTCATTTTCCTTGCGAATTTTAGCTAGTTGACCATTTAAAGTAGAAATAGTTGAAAGAAGTTTCCTCTCAGATTCTGCGAAAAACAAGAGTAAAACATGAAAGATATTCAAGCAAATGTTTCGCAAGAAGAATTAAAAAGAAATTTAATAGAGAAATTAACATTTGAGGCAGCCAAAATGACTACCTTCCTTTTATGAGGTTAATTTTTGAATTAGTGTCAAACAAGAATTCTGCCAACGGTCCATGGCGTCATCAAACTTATCTCCAACTATACATTTCAGGCGAGACTTTATTTTTTCTTCTTTAGAGAGGAGATAAGTATTTTCTTTTACTAATGAAGAGTAAGATTCTTCTAATTGGGAATATTCTTCTTTGAGTCGGTTAACCTTCACACTTAAAATTATCCTACCCTGGATAAGATTATTTTTCTCATTGATAGATGATTCAGTTATTTCCTTAAGTTCATTCTTCAGCGAACGAAGAGACTGTTCTTGATTATCACATATTTTCTTAATAATACTTAATTGGTGCGAGGAAATCGCCATCTTGTTTAAAAAATCACGCTTCTCTTGAGATAAGGTCTTATTTTCATCTGATAAAGTTTCCATCGCCAGGTTAGCTCGGGTTAACAAATAAGAGAGGCGAGAAATTTCGCTACTTAAAAATTTTAGCTTCTGTACTAGTTGGCCATTCTCATTGGTAAGGTTATCTATTTGATCAACGGAATATGTATGAAGATTATCTAATCGATTATATTGGCCCATCCAAGAATCTTTCTCAACGCGGGCTTCTTCAGCAGCAGATTCAGATTTAAACCTCTCCATTAATCGTGTCTGATTTAAAGCTTAATATGCGAACAAAGGATTTTAAAAGAAGAATTAAGTACAGAAAGAAGAAAATTTATCCAAACAGAAAAATCAAAGACAGAGGCAGAGATGTTATACCTTTTAATTCCTTTTTTTTACTGCGAAGATTTTCGCATTCTAGTGAAGAGTTGCGAAGCTTTTGGAAAAGAGTATCGCATTTTAAAGTCTTGACTTGAAGACTTTCCTTTAGAGCTTCAACTTCATGTTCTAAATATGCTTGCGAATCATTTCGGTCAGAACCAAAATATTTGCTCAAAATCTCGCAGACACCATGCCTGGAAGGATCATTAGAATATCTCCTAGCATCATCCAAAATATCAGATAAAACTTTAAAAGCAACATCTACTCCTATAGAAGTTTCTTTAGAAGAAGGGAGAGATGCAGATGGCGCAGTGGTGACAATGGAGAGTTGAAGAATTGAATCATTTGCAGGAAGTACATCATCTGAAGATGAAGTATCTGGAAAAGTAATAAATGGAATTGAAGAAGAGTTAACTTGAGAAGTAACTATAGTAGGAGGGGAAGAAACTTCATTCACAACAATATAAGGAATTTCATTTATCAGAGGATCAGTGGAGGCAGGGATATTGGTGGAGATATTCTCGCAAACAGAAGCTAGAGGTTCAGTCTGCGAAGGTTTTGGGACAACACTCACATAAATTAATTGGGGAATAATAATACCAAAACCAACAGTTTTAACTTTGCCAGATCTCTTACGAGGATTAGCAATGTTTTCATCAGCCTGCGAATAACAATCTAGATAAGAAACAGAGGCAACAATATTGTTATTAAGAAAGCAAATGTTTCTTACTACCTTATCATTCGCAGTCTTTCTTTTCTTCTCAGCGGGGTCTTGTTGCGAATTCCTGAAAGCATTAGGGTTTGGAACTATGAGTTTGGTATTAGAAATAATTCCGCTGAAACAGAAAAAACGAGTATGGGAATTACATAAAATCGAGTAAGAACAGATCAGATAATTTAGATGAACATGAACAAGATCGAATTCAATAACAACAGAAGAACATATACCTTGATGACTCCATGAAAGCAGTAGCAGATGAACGTTAGGAAGAATAAAGTTGCAGAAAACGAAGAGATGAGGAAGACGAAGAAATAAAAGAAGAAGATTACTTCTTTAATAGGTTTCCCCTTTTATAGACAGAGAGATGGTAACCGGATAATAATGAGAATACCGGTAAAAATAGGAATATTTCACACGTATAGGCGGTTATACTAAATTTACGTAACTTTGTCGGGAAAAGAATATCGAAAGATGGGAAACCGCGGCATCAATAAGAGGGAAAATTCTCATGATCTTTTTTTCTTCGCAGAAAAGACATGAGAAGAGGCAAGATGTAGGATCAGAATATCGCCACAGCAATACTCCTGCGAGATTTACAGCGACAGTTCTGCGAGCTCTTCAACAACACAGGCGAGTGTTATAGAATGATTGAAAGAATAACGTAGCGGATGACGATAACAGAAACATGAGAAAAGCGTGATGATGTTGTGAAGCTTACAAACGTCTGCGAGGGTTAACATTACAACTATTGCGAGAGTATCGCGAGTCAGATCCGAAATTAAAGGATAACTTAGCTGTCATCCACTATGTAATTTCTTATATAAAGAGTCGAACAAGTGAAAGGAAGAGGGAGATCATTTTTTGGAGTCTGGAGAAAGTTTTGAGGAGAGAGAAAGTTCTTGTGAGCGATTGTATTCTTGATTTCTTCCATTTCTTGTAACAATTCTGAGAATTAATCAATAAAGTGTTGTTCTTAATCTTCAAATATGTGTTGATAATTGTGAATTCTTGTGAGGGGTGTAGTGTAGGAATTTCTTATAACATTTCTGAGAATTAATCAATAAAGTGTTGTTCTTAATATTCAAATATGTGTTGATAATTGTGAATTCTTGTGAGGGGCGTAGTGTAGGAATTCCTGCAACTACAGTTTTATCATATATTACATCACCATCTAGCCTTTCTCAGAATTTGTTACTAGTAATATCTTTTTAGATATAGTCTGTTCCATGGTTTACCAAGTCTTTGACCAACATATCTACCCTCCGGATCCATCAATTCATATGCCCCTGTTCCAACTATCTCTTTAATAATATATGGTCCATCCCATTTTCTCGCTAACTTTCCACCATTTTCTCGCTGATAACCTGGTGTTTCTCGCAGCAATAAATCACCTGGTTGGAACTCACGTTTTTTGACACGTTTGTTATACTCGCGAGCCAATCTTCGCTGATAATTTTCCATATGTTGTAAAGCTTTTTCTATCTTCTCTTCTAACTCATAAAGTTTACTTAGAATCATACCAGCACTCAGATTCTTTTCTAAGCCTCTCTTTTTGTTGTAGGGATAACAACTTCTGTTGGCAGTACTGCTTCAACACCATATGTTAGACAAAAAGGTGACATCCCAGTTGCATCTCTCCTAGTTGTATTGTAGGCCCATATTGCATTATACACTTGTTCGCACCTTGCCCTGTGGTGTCCTTCTAATTTCTTCTTCAGTATATCTGGAATTGTCTTATTTGTTGCCTCTGCCTGTCCGTTGGCCTGTGGATATAGTGGTGTTGACTTTCCATATTTAATCTTAAATGCATTAAGTAACAATTCTATATACTGTCCTTCAAAATTCTTTCCATTATCAGATACCAACTGTGCAGGAATTCCAAATCTGCAAATTATATTTTCAAATATGAATGTAAAAATATCTTTATCGCGAACGTGTTGTACGACCTTTACTTCTCCCCACTTTGTAAAATAATCTGTAGCGACAATCAAATATCTTCTTTGTCCAGAACCGGGTACAAATGGTCCCATAATATCCAACCCCCATTTTCCAAAAGGCCATACATTTGTTGAAGATGAAAATGGTGCCCCTGGTGCATGTATCTTCTTTCCGTGTCGCAGACAATCTTCGTAACGTCTTGATAGTTGCTTCGCATCCTCATGCATATATGGCCAGTAATAGCCTTGCATTTTTGTTCTGTATGCCAAAGATCTTCCCCCACTGTGATTACCAAGGTCTCCACTATGCAACATTTTTAACACTTTTTCTCCTTCTTCCCGCGTCAAGCATCTAAGTGATGGCCCATTAAAAGATTTGCGATATAATACCCCATCTCTTAATTCATAATTTGTTGCACAACTTTTTAATTTATGTGCTTCTAATCTATTTCTTGGTGTTTCTCCTCTCGCCAAATATGCATGAAGTTCTGTTCGCCAATCTGCAATATTGCCTCTTGGTTCTTCTTCGCCACTTTCTATTATCATTACATCTGCTTCTTCTTCTTCTTCTTCTTTTTTATTGATTGAAGGTGATATAAGTGTCTGAATTTTTATGCATCTCGCAGCTGGATTTGTCATCATGCTGGATATGAAAGCAAAAATATCTGCGAGTCTGTTATCTTTTCTTGATATATGTCTCTGATGTGTGTCTTAACCACAACAAATTAATTAAGATATTTCCCACTAATTAACTGGTAATATAGCGGTAGTAAGAGATCGTTCCCATGAAGAGCAGTGTAATTGATATGTTATTTAGTTCAGCAAAATAATAAAATACAAGGGGGATTGGTTTAAAGTAAAATTAAAAAAATAACAAATAAAAGAAAGAGATGATCAAGGAATACTTCGCCGTTACCAAGCGATAACTGGATTTTTATACTTATCTATCTTCGTTAGAACCATTCATCACCAGCCGTAGAATAACAGCTAGCTCAGTGCTATCCCCAAAACTCCTTTTACCACGGATACGGAAGCTCTCCAATATCAGATTCTATTCAACGAACCACCAAGTAGTAGCTCACTCAAGGTGTAATCCAATCGAACGCTTTAGGATTTGTGAATTTGGTTGATCCCAGTAGTTAAACTCTTAGCTCAAGGTCCACTTGCTGGTGTTATCTTCACTCGCAATTGCTCCACAGAATCCCTCTACAAGGTCTCGCGATTTCTACTTGTGTATGAATTATTCGACGATTACTTATCTCCTAGCCCAATACTAGCAATAGAACAATTAATAGACTAGTCTAGTATGCATCCCAAATCAATCTAAGAATCACTCATAAAGATCAAATATGGTAAAAACAAACGATAAGATGATTAAAACTCCGAACAAACTTGTATAATAATAGAGCTTCACGCTAGAACATTGAATTCATCCTCAATCAACAAAGTTTAGCTTCTCATGAATACACAATTACCCGGTTTCCCCCTAAAGGGGTAAACCCTAAAATATTAATGAAGAACAAAGTATTATGAGATGTAGAGATATTTTCGATTTTTAGGCTAAGAAGTCTCTTAAATAGTCTCCAAATTGTAGCTACGCCCGTGCACAAAATCCCGTGTCAAGTTAGGTTGCCAGAAACTCACCAAATTCCAAAAATAAGCCACTGCCAAAATCTGGCCGTGCATTTGGGAGTAAATAGTCGCATGGGCTCACATTAATAACTAGGAAGCCCAGCCCAAATAATAAACTTCGGCTTGTCAGTTCCGAGGAACTGAGAGCCTAAATTCTTCTTCTCCTCTACGGCTCAGACTTTTCAAGCCGCAAGTTCTCCTGGAACTTTTCTTAGTTTTTCTTCTTTTACTTTACGGATGGAACTTTCGAACCGTATTCTCTCCTGTGTCTTTTTTCGTTTTCGAGTCAACAGCCCTCAACCGTGATCATTGTGGTTAACAACAGCATCAAGGACCTTCCCTGTAACTTCTTCCATATTTCTTTCCACTTCGAAACAGCATCAACTCCTCTGCTTCGTTAATGGAAGCAACACTACCATTCCTTCTCCAAACGTAGCCATACTTTCTTTCATCACTGCCTGTTTTGCATGAGTTCTCTCTATCACTATCATCATCAGTTAATAACCGAAACTTTCTCCATCAATCAATCTCGAGCTCAAACACAGAGTCGCTAATGGCAGCAACGTAGGTTCCATATAGTTCCATCACCACAGACCTCAAACCCGATCACCATCATCGTCCGTTAATCATCATCTCTGCCAATGAGAATGTCTCAAAACCACAGCAACATCACAGCCATGCTCCTCTTCCCCTTTTATTACTCGAGCTTGATAACAGCTTCATCGTTTTCTCGAACTCAAACTCACTTGCCATAAAGCATTACTCAGCCAACTTCCGAACAATGATCATCAACAATGGCTGGCTGTAGTACCTACAACATCAGTTCACCATTCTTTGCCCGTGAACAACAGTACATCTCCATCGTCAGCTGCAATCACTCAATGATCTTTCTTCATCTCGAGCTCACGTTCATCACCATATTTTAATCAGCAGCAGACCTTCTCCCATCAGTCACCGGCCAGTATGAACCACCAACAGCAACTCCGTCTTCAAACTTATCACCATCTCACTGCCATAATCGTATCGAGCTGAACTCCATTTTCTTTTACTTTCCAACTCATCGCCATCTTCTCTGAACTGCTCTTACTCGAGCTTCATAGCAACAGCAGGCCATATCACCATCGATCACTACTGCCACTCGTTTATAAGCCACAGAAAACTCCAGTTATTCGTACCAAACTCCACCGAGTACCATAGCAGCAACACAACCTCCATTAGTTTGTTCTCTTTGTTCACCTCGAGCACCATCAGCTTCTCATGATCACTGCCATTAATGGCCTTCCCTGTTATTTACTCTCGCTACTCCTCAACCTTCCCAACCAGCATCAGTCAACCACAGACATCTCGTCTCATGAGAATCACCAGCACCATTAACCACCGATCCATCCACCGGCATAATCTCCATCATCACCGCTAGTTCACGACAAAACCCAGTCTTCTGTTATCACAGAGTTGAAACCCTACTGCCATCAATCCCTGTATTGATCGTTCTCAACTGCCGATGGCAGCAAGCCAACCATCTGCCACTCTCTCCGCCGTTGCTTCCGTCATTAGAAACCACCCATTCTTCCTTGATGTTCGATTAACCACCAACCCATTATAACAGCATGAGTACTGGAATGAAAAATATGGCAGATGACAGCCCCGAGTAATTCGTCTGGGTGCCGTTAGCAGTTTTTGAATTTGAACTCCCCCCTTTATAAAATACCTTACTGCTTTTAGCAGTTCCTTTGAAAACAGGTCACCCCTTAACAGAATGACTGCCCCTTATAAATTCTGTGCGCACAACTTTGCTTGCTTCAAATGCCCATAAAATCTTCATACGACTTCGGAACGACTCCATTCTTTCGTCGTTGGCTTCATATTTTCGTCCTCTTCGAGATGATATCAAGAACTCCTTGTTTGAATGAGTTACACTTGGTCTTTGGTATTTCTCCACTTGTAGACTTCACTTTTATAGCTCTTTTCACTTCTTTTCGGATGATTCACCTAGCAAAACATAAACAAAACAAAACAAACGTAATATACAATAATTTGCAAGAATATAAGCAATTACTAGCATGGATTCGACACTAAATATATGCAAAATATGTACTTAATAGTCTCCATTTTATTTTTGGAATTTTCGCTGACCACTCTTCAACAAGTTTCTTGTATTTCTTCAAAGATGGTTCATTTGTTGTGTATTCTCCTTTTATTTGGCGAATAACCAATTGTGAATCACTGGTAATTCTAGCATCCTCCAACTTCATTTCTATTGCGAATTTTAGAGCATGTATTGCAGCTTCATATTCCGTATCATTATTAGTAAATGCAAATTCCAATCTAAATGAAAAAGCCATTTTTTCTCCTTCTGGCGAGATAAAGATAACTCCAACTCCATTACCTTCCCCGTTTGATGATCCATCCACCAATATTTCCCACCTGTTGGGTTCTGTTAACAGATCTCTTGGGTCTCCATGTTCTTCTTCTACATTCATCATCTCTTCCACAGCTTAATCATCTTCTAGAGGAAATTCTGCTAAGAAATCTGCTACAACTTGTGATTTTGGCTAAGATAGAATTTCATATTTGCTTTCGAAGTGTCCTACTTGTGCATTCCATTTCTCAACTCTGCCTGATCTTTTTGAATTCTTCATTACTAACTCAATTGGCACCTTTGTTAATACTTTTACTTTATGTGCTTGAAAATAAATGCAAAGTTTAAAAGTTGCATAAACCAATGCCAGAATTAGCTTCTCAATCTTTGAGTAATTTTTCTCTGCAGTATTAAATGTTTTGCTAATGTAATAAATTGGTTTTTCTATTCCTGCATCCACTCGCAGTAACACTGCACTTAATGCATGCGAAGTTGTCGCAAGGTAGATCAATAATTCTTCTCCTGGCTCTGCTTTCTGTAAGATAGATATGTTCATTAAATGTTCTTTGATTCCTTGAAAAGCCTTTTCACATTCATCTGTCCACTTGAATTTTGTTCCCTTCTTGAGTATACTGAAGAGATGCTTGCATTTGTCTGATGATCGCGAGATGAATCTTCCTAGCGAAGCCAAAATCCCATTCAACTTCTGCACATCTTTTACTGTTGCTGGTGTTGGCATGTCGCGAATTGCTTGTACTTTCTATGGATCAACTTTTATTCCTTCTTTTGACACAATATATCCTAAAAAAATTCCTGAACCCACTCCAAAAGTACACTTTTCGGGATTCACCTTGATGTCAAATTGTCGCATTTGATCGAAAATCTCCTTCAAGTCATGCACATGGTTTTTAGCTTCTTTACTCTTGATTAACATGTCATCTACATACACCTCTAATGTTTTATGGATCCACCTCGCAAACACTTTCTCCACCATTCTTTGATATGTTGCACCAACATTCCGCAAACCGAAGGGCATCTTTGTATAGCAATATAACCCTCTTGGAGCAAAGAATGCGGTGTGCTCCTGAACTTCTTCAGCGAGAGGAATCTGATTATATCCTTTATACCCATCTAATGAAGATATTCTATCATTTCCCGCTGCTGACTCGACCATTTGAGGAATATCTGGTAATGGAAAACTATCTTTAGGACAAGCTTTGTTTAAGTCAGTAAAGACTATACAAATTCTTATCCCCTTATTTTTCTTTGGAACCACCACTATATTTTCAATCCATTCCGGGTACTTTGCCTGCCTTATAATTCCTGCGTCAAGCATTTTCTGTAATTCTTCTTCTATTTGGGAATGGTATGTTGTTGCGATTTTTCTTATCCTTTGTTTAAATGGTCTTACATCCTTGTTAATTTCTAACTTATGACATGCAACTGACGGATCTATTCTAGGAATCTCATCCATACTCCACGCGAAGATGTCTTTATATTATCGCAAGAGGTTTACGGTTCGCTCTTCCTCATCTGCATCCATCTTAGTTCCAATTTTAAGCATCTTAGGTTCTTCTTCACTTCCAATTTTTACTTCCTTTGTTGGTTATGCTGCGGTGTAGCTGGCCTCAGGTTCTCCCATTGGTGTTGATGTTTTCATAACTTTCGCAGGTTTATCTCCTTCTTGCGAAATTTCGTTGGGTATTCATTTTCCTTCTTTTGCTCTTAACATGTAAACTTTAAATTCTTCTTCTTTATTTGTCTCTTTCGCCATTTTTATGCGAGTTTTTCGCAGCTTTGCATGCCCTTCATAATTCCTCACTTCGATTTGATAATATAGTTTCGTATGATCAGTATCTCCTCTAATTTCTCCAACTCCACTGGGCATCAGAAATTTGATGCATTGATGCAATGTTGATGCTACAACCTTGATTGAATGTATCCATGGTCGCCCCAATAACATGTTATATGGTGATTCCACATCTACCACACATAATGTTACTTGTGTTTCAATCTCTCCTAGTGGAATTCGTACCACTATTTTGCCTTTAGGTTTTGTTATTTTGTGTTTCCACATCTACCACACATAATGTTACTTGTGTTTCACAACAAATACGCTCCCTCTCTCTCCTGCTACAGTAACTAAAAAAAATTCATTGGAAAATTCAGAAACTTAGGTTTTGTTATTTTTTACTGTAGCAATTCAGGGCGTTTTCAAATTTAGGATTCGGAAAATTCATTGGAAAATTCATTTCGTTTTCAAATCACCGACTGTAAACTACCAGCAGCAAACTCCCATTTCCACCACCATCATCTCGATGGGTTACAGTGGTTTGGGGGGTTTCGTTTTATTTTAGTTTTTATGTTTTCCATGTTGGTACTCTTATGGTGTGTTGATGGGTTAGTTTGTTCATACTCATTTTGGTTGATTGATTTTGTGCTTTTGAATTGTCATACACTTAGAAAACTGCTTGTAATCGGGTGCTACTCTGTGTGTTTCTGAACCAAAGAGTGGATAATTTATTTAAGCACTCAAACTGTTTGTCATTATGCTTCAATGACAGTTGCAAGTAAAGGAATCATCAGATGTCCGTTTAGAGATTTTCATGGTTGTCCAGATGGGGGGACTGGGAGTAAATGTTTTTCATGTTTGATTCCCCACCTGAAGAGACAACACCTCTGCAATAAAGAAAAGAAGACTGCACTCCAACAGGCCATAAGAACTGATGTTGATGTCTTCATGAGTTTAGAGGAAACTCTGAGAACTTTAAGACAATGGTTGTGCTTCGAATGTATGAGTATTCAGGCTTGGAGCAGAGCGTGCAAGCATGAAGGGAACACTGATATTAAGCCTGAGATATGTGCGAGTTCTGGTGAAGTAGCTGAAATAATTTTTGGAGTGCCTAAGCCTCGTCTACAGGAGGATTTAGTGCAGCTTGACAGCGACTTCGAATTGAATGAAGCAATTGTGGATGCAGTCTTTAGAGCCCCGGTATGTACGGTTAAGAGCATTCCAAGAGGTTGCAGGTTAGCTTTTTCTCATGCCCTGAAAGCGGCACTACAGAAAGTCGCGGCTGAACCTAAAGCTGTTAAACATTGGGTCAGGCTTTTGCTGCTCCCTCGATGCACTTTGAGAGTGTTCCGACCTAAGGGTAGAGCTGAATGCAGGTCTGGTAATCGCAAGGCAACACAACAGACACAAATTCTTAGAGCGCTGGCACTTTGGGGTGAACCTAGTGGGACTATAAATCTTGTTCGTGAGATTTTAAAGCTGCTGGCAACAGTTAGTGTTAGAGATGATTACACAGAGAAAGACAACAAAGATGATGACACGGGGAAAGACAACAGGCTCGGTACCAATATCTCTACTTGTTTGCGCAAGGTGGCGGATGGGCACTTCACAGCGGCTGTTAAAGCCATCAGTTCGTCGGGGTGGCGCCATACAACGAGAACACAAGGAAAGCACTTGAGGATAAGCATCCGACGATGCCGCCTCCAAGGAAACCAACCTGTACGTTGCAGGAGACACCGCTAGTGGCCGAAGAAGGTACCATTCTTAGTTGTATTAAATCTTTCCCTAAGGGAACTTCGTGTGGAAGGGATGGCCTTCGGGCACAACATTTGTTGGATGCTTTCTGTGGGGAAGGCTCAACTGTGGCTGCTGATATGGTCACGGCCATAACTAGGGTTGTTAATCTTTGGCTTGGCGGGAGATGCCCTCTTAACCTAGCGGAGTTCATTGCATCGGCTCCCCTAACACCCCTCCTTAAACCGGATAAGAGCATTCGTCCCATTGCTGTTGGGACAATTTGGCGTCGACTGGTGTCCAAAGCGGCGATGAAAGGGGTTGGTAAGGACATGGAAGCGTATCTACAGGATTTCCAGTTTGGTGTAGGTGTTTCAGGTGGTGCTGAGGCAATCCTACATGCTGTGAATAGGTTTGTCAGTAAACATCATGTAGACGCTAGCCTCTCTATGCTAATGGTTGACTTTACCAATGCTTTTAACCTAGTTGACCGAACGGCTATGCTTTTTGAGGTACGTAAGCTTTGTCCATCTATATCACCTTGGGTAGAATACTTGTATGGTCAACCTGCACGGCTCTATGTGGGGGACTCCTTTATCTACTCATCCACAGGAGTACAACAAGGTGACCCTTTAGGGCCTTTGTTATTTGCTCTGGTACTTCATCAGCTTATAGCTAAGATAAATGAGCACTGCATATTATCCCTACATGCCTGGTATCTTGATGATGGCACTGTTATTGGTGACACCGAAGAAGTGGCAAAAGCACTCACTATTATCAAAACAGAAGGGCCTGCGCTGGGGCTTATACTGAATATTAAGAAAACTGAAATATTTTGGCCCTCTTGTGATGGACGAAGGATAAGTGATGGGATGTTTCCTGTCGAAATCTCAAGACCAGATAAGGGAGTCAAACTATTAGGTGGTGCAGTTAGCCTCGACGATGGTTTTGTGAAGGGCCTTGCCATTAAGAGGGATGAAAAAGCAGTGGATTTGATGCATATTTTATCCAAGCTCCATGATCCTCAAAGTGAATTGCTGCTTTTACGAACGTGTATGGGTATCTCCAAGCTTCTTTTTGGCCTTCGTATTTGTCACCCAGACTATATTATGGAGGCGGTAGATATATTTGATAGAGGCTTGCGAGAAGTGGTGGAAGGCATCGTGGTGTGCGGGGGACCGTTCTTTGGAGAGCTTCAGTGGAGACTATCTACTCTACCTATCAGATATGGAGGTCTTGGACTTTATACTGCTAGGGAGGCATCTGAGTATGTTTTTGTGGCTTCACGTGTGCAATCTTGGGGATTACAGGATCACATATTGAGGAGTAGTGGTGTGGACGGTATGGATGATAATTTTAATAAGGCTTTGGAAACGTTACAAGTGACTCTTCCTGATTTTGATCTTAACAACTTCACCAATAAAGACAACGCCCCCCCTAAAGCACAAAGCATCCTGGCGAGTGCTCTTTTTGGTAAAGTGGTTAAGGACATTGATAGAGTTTACATGCTAACGGAGAGACAGAAAGCGGTTTTTGGTTGTTTGCAAGCAGCACATGCCCAAGATTTTCTTCTGGCTATTCCGATTGAGGGGCTAGGGAAGAAGATGTCTCCTTTGGAGTACCGGTCTATCCTCAAATACAGGTTAATGATCCCGCTTTATCCCTCTGACTCTCGCTGCCCTGCTTGCATCACAGGTTGCTTGGATTCATATGGTGAACATGCAGTTCATTGTAAAGTAGACCCTGGTTATAAATATAGACATGATCATGTGAGGGATATTTTGTATGATGTACTGTGGAGGTCTGGCATTTCGGCAAAGAAAGAAGCACTGTGCATTTCTGACAGACCCACTTGAAGGGAGATCGACACTAAGACCAGCTGATGTTCTTATTTTTGGATGGGCTAATGGGAAACACACATGTGTTGACCTCACCGGGGTATCTCCTTTGGTAGGAATTGGACATGGCACCTTTTACAAGTGGGCGAGCAGCGCTAAAGGCTGCCTCGGGTAAGATATCGAAGCATGAGAAAGCATGTGTTGACAATGGGCATGCTTTCGTCCCCTTTGCTTTTGATACTTTTGGCTATTTGGCTCCGAAGCAGTTGGACTACTCAAGAGGGTCCAGAAAGTCATAAAGCAATGTAATGACCCCTGGCTCATGAGATTTTATTTTTAATAGGATAGGTTTTGCTATTCAAAAAGGGCTAGCGGCACAGCTTGTCGCTCGCTTGCCTAGTATGTAATTTTTAACTTTGTAATTTATTATTAGGTTAATTTCTTTATTAAAAGGTTTAAATGAATATGATAAGTTGAACAAGATATCTCTTCATCCTTGTATCCCATTTTCTTAAAGGTATGATAAAATATTATATCTACAGAACTTCCTGTATCCACCAAAGTTATATTCACAACCCATTCTTCCACAGATCTTGTTGATTTTTCCATTTTCATTCGTATAGTGGATACCGTGATTACCAAAGGAGATGTATGATTCAAATTTTCTCTTGGTATTTCTGCTACTGTGAATGAGAATGTGATTTTCTGCTTTTCCCAATCCTTCAGAGGTGATACTTTCTCCACCGTCTTAATTTTCTTTCCTTCAAAATCTCGTTTATGAATCCTTCCTTTAATATTTTCATGGAATTGGTTGATCATCGCTTTTGTTATCGTATTACACTCCAACTTCCTGTAATTATCCTTGGCTTTAATCATTTTTCCTTCAACTATTTCACCAACTTGTTCGATCATCTTCTTAACTTGAATACTAATCTTTAATCTTGTTTTTTCTACGATTTTCAACTTTCAATCCGTGTTTCTGGCGCCATTATGTAGTTGCAAGAAATCCTACACTACACCCCTCACAAGGATTCATAACAATCAACACATATTTGAAGATCAAAACAACACTTTTATTAATTGATTCTCAGAAAAGTTAGAAGAAATGAAAGAAATCAAGAACACAACCGCTCTCTTAAACTTTCTCTCTCCTCAAAACTTTCTCAACACTCTAAAATTGATCTCCCCTTTTGAGTCTAGTAGTCCTCTTTATGTAGGGTAATTACATAGTGGATGACAGCTAAGCTGTCTTTTTATTTCAGATCTGACTCGCGATATTCTCGCAATAGTTATAATGTTTATTCTCGCAGATTCTATAATCTTCGCAGGACCGTCATGCTCTTCTTGTGTTTCAATTTATGTCATCCGTTATGTCATTATTTAAGTCCTTCCGCGACACTCGCAGTGTGTTGTCGAAGAGCTCCCAGAAATGTTATTAAAATCTCTCAAGAGTATTACTGTGGCGATATTCTGATCCTACAATCTATATGGACTAACTCCAATATACTTACAAGAGAATCAACTAGACAGCTAGACTCAATCTTATAAAAAGTATATCAAAGAGATATATCTCAATCTCTCAATTCAATCAGTAATCAAACAAATAATAATTTGTGAGCCTGATTAAATATAAGAGAGATAACTTGAACGGTACCAAAGGCCAATGTTCAAGGATCAATCAATTTCAATCAGCAACCAAAGGTTGGATTTACCAATTGATCGATTTAATGCACAACATGTGATATTTTAATTATATAACAAAATATAATGCGGAAAAGAAATAACACAGACACCATAAGTTTGGTTAACGAGGAAACCGCAAATACAGAAAAACCCAGGGACCTAGTCCAGATTTCAACACCACATTTTATTAAGCCGTTACAGACACTAGCATACTACAAAGCTAACTTCGGTCTGGAATATAGTTGAACCTTAATCAATCTCACACTTATTTAAGGTACAGTCGTGCTCCTTACGTCTCTGATCCCAACAGGATACTACGCACTTGATTCTCTTAGCTGATCTCATCCACAACTAAGTGTTGCTACTATCCAACGTCGAAGACTTGATAAACAAATTTGTATCACATAGAAAAGTCTATAGGAATAGATAAATTTGTCTCCCACACATAAACCTACGAGTTTTGTTCTGTCTTTTGATAAATCAAGGTGAACAGGAACCAATTGATAACCCGGACTTATATTCCCGAAGAACAACCTAGAATTATCAATCACCTCACAATAATCTTAATCGATTAACGAAACAATATATTTTGGAATCACAAACGATGAGACGAAGGTGTTTCTGACTACTTTTCTATCTTGCCTATCGGGGATATAAATATCAAGCCAATCTTACGATTGCACTCAATCACGATAGAAATAGCGATATCAGGTCACGCAACTACGGAGAAAATAGTTGGGTCTGGCTTCACAATCCCAATGAAGTCTTTAAGTCGTTAACCTACATGGTTTCGTGAAAAACCTAAGGTTAAAGGAGAATCGACTCTACCTTGTACAACTAGTATCACACAGGAGGTGTGGGGATTAGGTTTCCCAGTTGCTAGAGTTCTCCTTTATATAGTCTCCAAATCAGGTTTTGCAATCTAAGTTACCTTGGTAACAAAGCATTCAATATTCACAGTTAAATGAAAACCTGATTACATTTCATGCTAATATCTTTCAACCGTTAGATCGAACTTAGATTGTTATACACAAATGAAATGTAACTTCATTTAGGTTTGAGTAATTGTACCTAAACGTGTACACTTAGTTGGTTCAACAATAGTTAACCAGTGGTTAGGCATATAAGCACTTTCATATCAACCTTATTCATTTTCACCATAACTAGTTCAAATGACTCAAATGAACTAGTTAGAGAGTTGTTCAATTGCTTAGATATTATAGAAGTATACAATACACAATTGAAGCAAAATCGGTTTTGATTCACTCGAATCGATTCATGAACACTATATCCATGGTTTGCAAAGATTGCATTCCTTATTATATAAATGTTTTAGTTCATGAACAAACCGATTTTTGAAAGTACCCTACCTAAGTATGCAAACGGGCACGCATATTTAAGTAACCGGATTGAGTTTGTTTTTCACTTTCAAACTCTAGCAGAAATTCACGGATGTGAACTTTCCTCCAGTATGCGTACAAGTACGAATACTTACCCGGATTTTCAACAACCGCCAGTACGCGTACGAGTATGCATACTTTGGGTTCTCGGTTTTGGACTTTTACACAAATGTGAGAACACACTATGTTTATATCCAAAGATGGTTACATGTTCTAAACTCTCATTTCAATCATTGAAAGTTTCTTAGAGGATGTTATATAGTTGTTATTCACAAACTATTTTTTATCAAAGCGATTTTCAAGTTATTAAAATAATCAACATGACTTTCGTCACGAGTAAAGATGAACTTGTCCAAAGTGAAAGCTTACCAATACATATTTCGAGAAATATATAAGCGAGATAAACTTGGATCGAAATAGCAAATGTGTATAATCGAAGTCTATATAGAAATATGACTTTTGTCTCAAAATTGGATAGAGAATATATAGACTTTTAAGTGATAGATAAGTTCAAGTTTCCACATACCTTTTGTTGATGAAGTTCCACAAGTTCCTTGAGTAGTTCTTCGTCTTCAATCGATGAATGCCGTGGATTATAAGGCTCAACTACACTTACTATACTAATCCGAGACTTAGCTATAAGTAGACTAGAAATCAAGACTTATAGTTTTGGAAACTAAACTTGACAAACAATATTGAGATAGCAATGCTTGCGAGTTCGACCGAGCAGTGCTCTAACAATCTCCCCCTTTGTCAATTTTAATGACAAAACTATCAATACATATATAATACAAAATAAATAAACTTTGTAGATTCTCATACAAATGCTTGATCTCATTGGTTCTTCAACATTACTCGAAATCTTCGTCACTCCCAACTAATCCAATGATTCCAAAGGTATTCAATTCAGTATAATCATTGTTTACGTTCCGTAGCCATAACAATGAGAAAACAATAGCTCTCAATCATTGTTATACAGTGTCATAGTATTATTACAGAGCATCAAAGTTCAACTGTATCACAACTTCAACAACAATACTATGGTGATATGTATCACTCCCCCTTAGTCAATACTTCATATCATATGAAAAACACTCCCCCTTACATAATGATACGAAAACCATATGTATTTGTAATGTGAACTACACATTAATTCTCCCCCTTTTTGTTAATAAAATTGGTAAAGGTACGAAAATTAGTGGGATCCTCATGAAATTTCCAAAGAGATACTTCATGACCAAAAGAAAAGCACATATCAACTTTTTTAGATGCAATCATATAGTCGAAACTAAATGCATTCATCGAGGAGTTTATAAAGATACAAGATAACCCCTATAATATTCCACAGCCGCACTCCCCACAAAGATTTGGCAATTAAGAACTCTCCCCCATAAAATGTCATTCCCGAAAGAACAACAAGAGCGACCTTACTTTCACAAAAAAAGAAGGATTTTTTTGGACATTAACAAATCACATAAGAATATGAATTTGTATCCAAAAATTTCAATTAAATTAACCACAAGAGACCCCGTGATTAATTTAATCGGAAATGATCACATAAGAGAACTTACGGAGCCGCACAGTATTTACATAAAAATATGGATCATGGAAGATCAATACTGCGGAATAAAGAAAGATTCATTCATTTTTCATCACTATTTGCACAATGACATAAAATAGACTTAATCTTTGTAAATAAAATTTCATCCTATCTTCCATCAATATTTGCATAA
This sequence comes from Papaver bracteatum, assembly GCA_023529315.1. Taxonomy (NCBI): domain Eukaryota; kingdom Viridiplantae; phylum Streptophyta; class Magnoliopsida; order Ranunculales; family Papaveraceae; genus Papaver; species Papaver bracteatum. Next base: position 2,189,950 of record JAJJWX010000727.1, read on the forward strand.
TGACATAATAGGCTTAACTTTTGCTTGGCAAAAGTTCATTCAATCTTTTATCAATACTTGCATACTGACATATGAAAGACTTAACTTTTGACCACGTATGGGACAATCAAAGTTCACGGACGCAAACACACATATCCCATAACAAGTTGCAATATATAAAACCATAAATATTAATACTGCAAAATCATCTTCCAAATAAACTTTAGAATTTAATCAAATAAATCTAAAAACATTGCAAGATGAAAATCGTTGGAAATAGCTATGTGTACTCACAATAATGGCTATTCCAAACCCTAGTTATCCTTCTTAAAACACAAGAATAAATTTTCATAAGAAGTTTCCTAGACAAAATCGACAAGCTAAAAATAAATAGAGACTCATAAACTACCAAAATCGAACACGAACTGAAATCAAATATCCATTTTGAAATCCCCACGAGTCTTGAGATTGACAACTTCCACTGCTTCTTCAGAGAAGATTTCCTCATTGAGAAGTTCTTTAACATGTGACTTCATGAGAACAAGGTCAGAATTAACCTTTTTCAACTCAGTTCTTAACACATCAAGACTCTTCATAGTATCAACCAGTTGCAGTTTTGCTTCCTCAAAGTATTTAAGAAAATCATGAACCACTTCAACAAAAACCATATCCTCAATATCCTGATGTAAATAGGCATACTAACATGAGGCATTAGGAAAATCATCTTCTACTAGGGTTCTTTTCTTCCTCCTTTGGACTCGAAACCAATACCTTTATCAAGAAAACCTCTTGCAAAATCACTAGAGCAAGAAGATGAAGACATTCTTGACGAAACACAAAATAACCCAGAGAATGTGTACGTGACTCAAAGGGTTTGGTATTTAAATGGTTTCTTAAGGAAGGTAACTTTTAGGGTTTCCAAAATCGATTCGTGACAATAACATGGGTACCCGTATGAACACAACTTGATCCAAAAAAAATAAACACACACAAAGGTCGTACTTTTACGACAAGACAAAAAATTTGCTACGTGAAGATTTTCACAAATTTTTGGCTCAATAAATTTTATATCTCCACAGAGAAACAATTTAGAGTACAAGAGTAGCAATTTGACTAAACGAAATTTCAAGAAGAAGTTGAAAATCAAAACCTTCTTCAAAACAAAATAAAAATACTTATGCAAACATGCTTGTAAAGATAATCTGGCTAGGAACGAAAATAAAATAGCCAGAGAATCAGGAAACACTTTGCCACCAAGTATACCCGACCATATCTCTCCCAACCAGGATTTTTTGTGAGTGAGATTTCAACCTTGTGACTAATTATCACAAGTGTGAGACTTGAACTCATCAAATGAATGTTGTTTTCGGTTAAACCTCTTTCTCCTAGTCTTTTTAGGAAAACAGTTATGATGCGAAAAGTTGTCATAAAATTTACTATCATCAAAGTATGATGCATAATATGTATACTTACCTGAAGAGTTTTGACTAGAGGGAATTGACAGCCAGTTAATAATATCTTTATATCCTTCGATTATCATTTTTAGGTTGTCTTCCGTCTCTCCATTTTTGCTTCCTTCTTATGGTACCTTTTTCATATCATGAACAACATTATCTCCCTTTTTGATTGAAGAAGACCCATGAGTTCTTCTTGAACGAATTGGTTTAGGAAGACTATTTCGTATTTGAACATTTGAGGAATTCATCAAACTGACTTTCCTGGTAGGATACACATGGTGAGTACTGAAACCAATTGGTCTAGACATACGAATGTTGGTTACACCTTTGATAATTAAATCTAAGGTGTGTTGAAGACGAACAATGGAATTGTCATTCAACCTCGATTTCCTCTTTTGTTCAACATGTCCTTTTGAATCACAAAAGAGACACACTTTCTGATCACCTGAGTGATTAGACAGAACAATCTTAACACCATCGATGGGAGATTTCTTCCTTCCATGTGATGTGAAACTTCCTTGATTAGAGGAGGCTATAAGCACATCTTTTCCAATAGGAAGGTATTCTGATTTTACTTATGGAACTGGAACTCTTTCAGTTGTGACAGAAGTGGATGGTATAGTAGACTTTTTGGAACATCCTTGAATTGAGAGTTTATTCAAGAGATGTTCAATTTCCGAAGCATCCTTTTTGAGATTTTCCTCGAGTAAGATACGTGATGACCGAACTTCAGTGAATTCCTTGCAAGGAGCTTTATCTTTTTTTTTTTTTTTTTTTTTTTGCTCAATCACATTTTTTATTGAATTGAATAGCAAAAGTTATACAACAAGATTACAAAAAATAAACAACAAAACTACAACTCTCATTACTAAAACTGTTATAACCCTTGTTTTTGAAATATACTTCTCCCAAAACCGACTCTCTAAAAAAATATAGGTATATCCATATTAGGATGCACCTTCCAAGTAAAATAATGGGTCATCGCACTGTTAACCCGGTCCGGTAAAGCACTTGTGCTATTTGAAAAGTATCGTGCTACATAAAATATGTTTTTCTTTCCATGCTCCGGAAATGGACGGCTTTGTCAAAGCGGCCCATTTATCCTTTTCTCTCTACGATGGTCTAAGCTATATTATACAAGCTTTCTTTGCTAAAACCCAAAAGAAAAAAAAGAAGAAGAGGGAGCCGTCATTCTCCCTTGTTGACGCAACTCCACAAAACCAAAAGCAGCAGTGAACAATCCTCTTCTTTTCTTTTATTTGTTTTCATCACTTAAACTATTTGAACGGCCAAGCTATGGATTTTCTTCGAAAGCGGGGCAACGTAGAGTCGATCGTTATCTTATCTTTTTAGCCATGGTGATGCTTATAGTATTTGGATTTTTAAGCGATTTCGAGGTAGGGATTTCTACATAATACTATAAAAATTAAACTATTTTGGTATTGATTTATTACATTTGTTTGTCGAACATACGTATATGTACCCCGATTGTGTTAGACCTGAGTTTGTCCTGTGATTTGGATTTGATTAGGGCTGTCAACGGGTCCGGGTCCTCCCGGGTAGTACATGGCCCAGAACCGGACCCGTCATATCAGCATCGGTTCCGGGTCCTAACGGTTCCTGGGCCGGTTCCATAATGTGTTGGCCCAGAACCGGACCCGTTTAAAGTCCCGGGTACCCGTTGGGTATTAAAAAACCTATTAAAAAATCTTAAAATCTTAATTTTTTTTCTCTTTTTAACTTGAATATAAATTAATTTTATAAAAAATTATTATTATTTCTTTATTAATGTTCTAAATAAAGACTAAATGTAAGAAAAAAATCAAAAATCAAAAAAATTCAAAGCCGAAACTTGCAAAATACCTATAATTTTGCTAAAAAAATGATTAAAAGGTTAAATAAACGGGTACCCATTACCTGCGGGTACCCGACGGGTATTACCCGCTTGAACCCGTTAACATTCGGGTCCAATTGGGTAATTACCCGTCAGGTCCTAAGTTGCTAATGGATCCGACTTTAGGACCCAGAACCGGACTCAATTAAGCGGGTCCGGTTCCGGGTAGCGGGTAACGGGTACCCATTGACAACCCTAGTCATTTGATGAAGTTTGGTTGAGTGGTATAATCAAAAGTATAATAATCATGTTGTTTGGTTTTGCATGAATGGTTTCAAAAGTATCTACTGTGATAACGTTAAGTTATGGTCAAAATTCCATGTTGGTTTCTTTAACTAATGAAAAACTAGTACTTCCACCAGATTTTGATTGATTATAATAACATGCAGTGCATCCTCTTTATTTTCCTAAAAGATTCTGGCCTGCAATGAACTAAACATCGTACTGTATGTTTTTTTTTTATTTACATGTGCTCGTGACCTATCACATTTTTGCTTGATCTGCGAATACATAATGCAAACGAATTTGAAAGCATTAATATACATACTTGGAGTTGACCATTTAATGTTTGCACAAGGAAAAGAGATATAGGCTGTAACCGAAGTGGCATAAGCCCCATACGAATACTTAATGGCACATTGTAACTAATTAATAATTAAATGTCATTAACTGTACTAAACAGAGTCAATGGGTTAAGAATTTCCAATTATGACGAAAACTATTAACGAGATTTTTAGAGATACTGTCCGTAAGTAAAAGATTTAAGGAAGTAAATTGGTCCGAGGAATATTAGTCGGTCGACAATATAGTGAATTAGTAATCTACTTGCTAAGAGATCAGGGCCTCGACTATTCAAATAGTTTGTGTGTACCGATGGGCAGTAGATAGTGTTAGAGCCAAGATATCAAGGCCACAATAGAAAGAAATACCTTGTGAGCACCGGTGGGCAAAAGGTTGTTTATGATTTGGGATGCGGTCCATTGGTAAAATAGATTCTGATTATGATTTGGGCTGCTGTCCATGAATAAATTTTGGGGTTATTGAGTTTGTCGAGTTTGCCGAGTTCAGGGCCACAACTATTCAAATAGTGTGTGTCGCGGTGGGCAATTACGGGGTTGTTAGTGTAAAATATTTAAGAATTTGTTGGAAAAGTCTAGTTAAGACAATGAATTGAGAAACATCTAAAATAAATAATTACGAAGTTTGGGACATACCTAAATAAATTACCAGTGATATTTGGTTGAAGAAAAATTATTAATAAAAATGTTCCAAAATAATTTAAAAGGCTAATTATTTAAAGTGAAGTGTGTTTGAGTAAAAGTGAGATAAAAATCAATAATTCGCAAGATCATTATAATTTCTTATTTATGCTTTTAATGCATCGTTTGTTGTGTTTTTCCGCTGCACTATATTTTTTTTGGAAATTTCCTACTGGGCTGTGGTTGCTCACCCCTTTTCCCTTCTCTTCCTACATAGTATACAGAGACACTAGCTGAAGAAAAGAAATTATAATTTATCATGGGGATTTGGGAATCAGTATTTAAATATCGTCGATTTGTTATTTATTTATTTGAATTATGGATTGTAATCATTTAAAATTGTTTTGTAAATAATTTATTTATTTATTGGAATTTCTTTCGTAGTTCTACATTGTTTCTTATTTTTAAAAGAAAAATATGGACTTACGATAGTCGCGCTCCGGATTCTGGACTCGGTTCTAGTGCCAGAATTTGCGGGGTGTGACAAAAACTAAAGAGCCAAGACAACTATGGCTTATGAATAACTAGTCTGGAATTTAAATTGAAAAATTCTATTATTTGGGAGTCATAGTTATGAGCCCATCTTTTACCTTGCATTCTAGTGCCTCCTTCATGAACCACTTGAAGAATTCTGCTTTTGAAGCTATGAATATTGACCTTTCCATTATCAAATAGAATTGAATTCTTTAGGAACCATAATTACTTCATTGTTGCACTAGATGTTGTGAACCAAACTTCCTTTATCAGTGGACTTTGATGATTTGCAGCTTGACATATATCTGTAAAGGATGATGGCCTGTGAAATACAAAGACTGAGCATAACCAATTCCAAATTTTATCACTAAAATCACATCTCCACAAGGTACTCTCCATCTTGTCTTGTTCTGCTACACACACACAACATCTAGAAGGAATTTCATAACCTTTATTTCTCATTGTTTCATCATCTACATATGCTCCTTATAAAAGCTTCCAGATATTACAAGCAATAGAAGGATATAAAAAATATTTCCATACGAAAGAAGGCCATACCAGTTGCTGCTGCTTAAATCTCAGTTTTTCCACTGCCATTGTTGTAGTGAATACACCATTTGTACTTCTATTCCATGTCATAGTGTCAGCTCCACCATCAATTGCAGACATGTTGCTAATGATAAAAACAGATTGCAGTTCAATGGGAATTTCCCATTGATTGTCATTTATCATTTCTTTTACTTTCATCTGCAGATTGTTTTTGACAAAGTGAGAGTATCCAATTTCATTTATCATGGGAAATGTTTCATACCATGTGTCAAACCAAACTGAAATCTCAGCACCATCACCAACACTCCACTGACCCTGTTTATTTTTAAATTTAGCAGCAAAGAAGATAGCCCATTCATCTTGAGAATTTACCATTTTCCACATTATTTTCATAAGAAAGGCCTTGTTAATGATTTCCAATCTTTTGATACCAAGACCACCTTCATTGTATGGTGTGCAAACCTTCTTCCATGATAATGTTTTGAATTTTCTAACTTCACTGTTTCCAGACCATAAGAAATTTCTGATAAGTTTTTCACAAATTTTAATGACTGAAGCAGGCCATCTATAAACAATCATATTGTATAATGAAATTGTAGTTGCAGGAAATCCCACAATACATCCCTCACAAGAATTCGTAATAATCAATACATCTTTATGATCAAGAACAACACTTTTTCTTATTTGATTCTATAAATGTTACAGGAAAGAAATGAAACCAAGAATACAAATATTGTTTTGGACTTTCTCTCTCCTCAAAATTTCCCAACACTCCAAAATTAATCTCCCCTTCCTTACGCCTATTGAACTCTTTATATAGGGTATTACATAGTGGATGACAGCTAAGCTGTCCTTTAATTTCGGATCTGGCTTGCGGCATTTCGCAAGCTTACAAATGTTAATTTCACAAATAACATACACTTCGCTAGATTGTCACACTTTCTTCATGTTTATGTTGTCGTCATCTGTTATGTCACTTTTTATTTTAGTCTGCGACGGCATCGCAATGCTGTAAATGAAGATTTCGCAAGAGCGTTGTTGGTGCGATATTCTGATCCTACATCTTGCCTCTTTTTCCTTGAATATTGCTTGAAGAGCGATCTTTAAGGAAAAATCCATTTTGTTGTAGTTGTTGGAGGAACGAGTGAAAGAATATTGGACTTGAAAAGTACGTACTTTCCTCTATTCTTTTGTGAAATTCCGGAGCTTTGCGAAGTAAATAAGAAGTATCAACTCTTGAAGTATGCGAAATATGAAGTATCCTTGAAGAAGTACTCAATCCTCGAAGTATAAGAAGTATCCTTCCTTGAATGAGAGTCATAAGTATTGCCTCTATTGCCTTTATTCATAAAAAATTATTACTCCATTTTTGGTAAGGATTCTTGTTCACTTTGGAAATGATTCTTGCCGAGAAGATAAAGAACATAAAATGTTTTCTCGGTGATCCATAGTTGCCTCTGTTCTTTATCTATGAAGGTAGAATCTTTGAGAAAGTATTAAATGAGCGAATTGTTTCTTTATTCTTATCTTGCCTCTGTCTCTTGTTTTGTGCTCATATGATAGCATAATCTCTTTAAGTTGCTTTTGATTGTGCGAAATAATTGAGCGAAATAACCATATTCTGAGAAATTCTGACACATTCTACGAAATTCTGACACTTTCTGCGAAATTATGGACACTTCTGCGAAATTCTGAATAATTCTTCTGAGAGATTCTGAATAATACTTATGAGAGATTCTGAATAATTCTTCTGAGAGATTCTGAATAATACTTCTGAGAGATTCTGAATAATATTTCTGAGAGATTTTGAATAATTCTTATTTTTCATTTTCGCTGTCTCAGTTTCATTTCCATGTATAAATTCGCAAACTTATTTGTTTACATATAATCATTTTCGCAAGCTTATTTGCTTACTCATTTTCTTATGTGGTCTTATTTTGCCTTCCTAAGTAAAGGTCTTATTTTTCCACCTCTTGTCATTGCGACAAAATCGCAGGACGTCTCTGCACTTTCATGCAGAAATTCATTGATCTTGCCTTAACTTTTTGTTCTTTTGTCATTTTTGTTGCGACTATATGATAGGCCTAAATTTTATTGCTAAATTAAAGCCCCATGACATTGCCGTCTTGCGACGAAATCGCAAGACGTCTTTACACTTGCATGTAATGACCCATTGATCTCGTCTTATCTTCTCTTTTGTATTATTGCCTCTTCAGGATTGTCGCACTAATATGACAAGTCTTAATACTCCCGTGAGTAAAAAGCCTCATGACATTAGCGTCTTAAGACACTTATCAGCTCCCTAATGGAGGGTGCCGCCCTTATCTTCCCCATGGTTGCACCTTCAGTGAGACGTACTTCTGCCATACAAGGATATCTCCTCCCATCCAGTCCTAACAACAACCAGTTATTTTCGTAGCCTCTTATCCCTTTCTCCTATATTGCATATGGTTACGAGACTGCACCCTAAGTGGGGTTTTCTTCGGGCCGAGTGCATCATAGTCAAGACTTGCCAAGAATGGCCAGGGTAGTTTCATACGCCCCGGGCACTCTTGGCTCAACTGTGTACCTCGGCGCCTTGATCATACTCTGCACTCCTTAGGAGAGTCCTTATTACCTTAGTCGCCCAACTCAAATCATATGCTTAAGTTGAGAATCCAAGGTGCCTCTCCTGGATGGGATTTATTGACCCCAAATCTCCATGACTCAGGTTCCAGTAGCGGTGTAACCTTATCTCTGAGCCATGCAAGAGGTACCCCATCATATGACATACTTTAGGTCTTACATTTGCCTCTTGCGAAATTTTATTCGCGAACTAGGGTGTACGCCATAAAGGTTCGCCCCATTCTGGATCTTAGATTTTTATGGATCTTAGATCGTCTCTTGCGATATTTTCGCGTTTCTTTATTCTTTCATTTTTGTCATTTCTTTCATGTCAATAATTCTTTCCCGAATTATATGGTTTTCTTTCTCACACCATACCAACTGTGCTAACCCTCTCTTGCGAAATGTCTGTGCGAAAATATCACATAAATTATCGAGTCAATGGGCTTGGCGAATTGGGCTTTCTTGCTACTCATTTTTTCTTTGCGCTGGTAATGACGTAGGCGAAGTAAACATCTTTGCGAAGTACATGAATATCTGCAAATTGTTCATTCTTGCTGGAAATGTTCGCAAGGTAAATGTCTGCAATGTAAACATTTGCAAGGCAAAAAATTATGTGCGAAGGGGAAGATACGAACCCGCGACCTTATACTTGTATTCTACCGCCCAGACTAACTGTGAAAATTCCTGTTTGTGTTGATGTAGTAAGCTCCGCACGACTTATCATCTTGTTATTGCCTTTGTAGTTTCTAGATTTTAAAACGTACACAACTAACTCTGCCCTTTAACTTATTAGTTTGAAATTCTTTTTTCTCCCTGTAACTTCTTTTATTCGCTGGTATGTTATTTAATCATGTTTTGTTCCCTCATTCGCCTATATATTCAATCATATTTTTAAGCATTATTCTTCTTCCTTTAGTCAAATAGATTGCCTTTGCTGCTGTGTGCGATGTAGAGAATCTCTGCCTACATCTAAATCTCTTTTTTTTTTGCTTTGCTTTGCTGTTCTTTTTAGTTCTTATGAATCATCTCATCACTGCAATCGTTCTTTCATTGACTTTATATTTGATCGCCCGCTACTTGTTTTTATGGACTCCTTTATGCTACAATGATGCTTTCCTCCGTATGACGATGATTTATGATGGTCCATTCGTGTTCTGATGATGTTTTCCTGCTCATGATTATGATCCTTTATCTCCGCTCTGGTGTTTTTCGCCTTGATTCTTTCGCTCTGCTGGTATTTCCATTAATAACTTAGGCCTCTCTTTTTACTTTATTTTCTTTCTTATCTGATTCTTCGCAACTTCTTCCATAATTTGCTATTTAAAAATACGAAAATACGTTGGAACCCCCTTGTTAATTTTCCCTTAATATATCTGTTCTCTTATTTTCCCTGTGCGCTTTTCTTCTTCAGTTTCCAACTTCTTCGCAGGAACTATTACCTTCGCATGAACTATTAATTTCGCAGGTACTAATTGATTCGAACTTGTGTTGACCCAAACTGACCTGAGATGTGGATTGAACTGATTGCCTTGAACTGAGTTATTGCGAATTAATATGTTTTTGCGAAATAGATTGATTGGCGAGAATTAGATTGATTGATCTGCTAAGTTTTGACGAAGTAAATAAATCCATAGCATCTCCTCTTCTCTTGATGTTCTTTCCGTTCTAACAGTACTGTTAATTTATCTTTAGTTTATCTCAGATCTTTAGAGCAATTTGGATGGCTAGTTGATGAATTTTCACCGTAATTGATTGTTGATCCAAGATGGGCTATCTTCTCTTTGCTAATTGTCCTAGTTGAACTCCTTTGTTGCTTAACGAAATGAGAGTTTATGTGACTAGGATGCTTGCTGGTTTTGGACGAGTGGGGCTAATATATCTTCGGCTGAATTGTGACGAATTAATGTGACTATCATGCCTTTCTTCTCTTCACTGACGAGTTAGTTTGTTCGCTGACTGAGTTGGACTTCCCATGATATATCTTCTCTTCACTCGTTGATAGCTGAAGTTAGGTTTGTTGTCAATCTGGAGCAGTAATATATATCGGTGATCAATTTCAAGCTTTCCTTTATTGACTGCAAATATTTCTTGACGAAGTTGTCTGATTTCTTTCTTCACTTATACGAAAATTTTCTCAAAGATTTTGTTTGAAATGCCTCATGTCTGCATGATTCAATATAATATAAGAATAGTGAGAAAAGATTTGTCCTATTGATAATAACTAATGAAGTTTGTAGATGATTTTACTATTACTACGCTTTTTTCGCCTACGACCTTTGACGCAGCTCTAACCCATGTATTTGGATTTTATTTATTCGCATAAGATGTAATTTTGCCGCACTCTTCTATGCCATTTTCTGCAACCTTCTTTCATTTTAGAGTTTTGTGAGAATGTAGACTTTTCTGCGAAAATGTAGACTTTTCTTCGCAGAAACTCTTCTTCGCTATCCTAAGACTGGCTTGGCTTCGCTGGTTTTCTAATGAAGTAAGCTTCGCCTATGTCTGTTCTTCAAAGTTTTACTTCATTTAATTTTTCCTACTATCCTTGAAGTGGAACGTTCTTTTGATCTTCTTCTGTCTTCGCTGGAATGGTTGGTTGACTAGGTGGGCTACAAATATTCGCTTTAGATTAGTTATTCGCTGATAATGACACTTTGTTGAATCTGTTGATAAAGTAAGTTTTGCTAGCATCTTCTTTTTTCGATCATCATAAATACATGGCTTTGAACGCATGACCTCATGTTTATGTGATAGGCTTATCTTCTTCTTTATTAATGGCTGGTATCTTCTTTTGATTATTGCATATCTCCTTTTCACTGCAAGTTACGAGTTGGTTTGCTTCGTTGCTTTCATTTAGTCTTAAAATTTCCAGATCTGAACATTAGTATACAAGATAAAAGAAAAGATGAATAGATTTGTCTCCTTTTGAGCAATTTGTTGACGATTTAACTTCTTCCTCTCTGTTACTTGATTTCTCTGAATTTTTGACAAAATTTCGATGTAGTTCGTTGTTGAGTAGATGAAATTCCGGTGAAACTTCCATATTTTCTCTCATAACTTAAAGATCCAGAAAATAAAATTGCGTACAATGGCTAACTTCACCAAATTTCTTTTGAATCAACAAGTCGACACCGTCCTAGTTTCTAGCGCCAATATGTAGTTGAAGGAAATCCCACAATACATCCCTCACAAGAATTCATAATAATCAACACATATTTATGATCAATAACAACACTTTTTATTAATTGATTCTAGAAATGTTACAGGAAAGAAATGAAACCAAGAATACAAATATTGTTTTGGACTTTCTCTCTCCTCAAAATTTTTCAACACTCCAAAATTAATCTCCCTTTCCTTACGCCTATTGAACTCTTTATATAGGGTATTACATAGTGGATGACAGCTAAGTTGTCCTTTAATTTAGGATCTGGCTTGCGGCATTTCGCAAGCTTACAAATGTTAATTTCGCAAATATCCTACACTTCGCTAGATTGTCACACTTTCTTCATGTTTATGCTGTCGTCATCTGTTATATTACTTTTTCTTTTAGTCTGCTACGGTATCGCAATGTTGTAAATGAATATTTCGCAAGAGCATGTTGGTGCGATATTCTGATACTATAGGAATACTGCATAACACTAATTTGACAAGTACCAATATTTCAGCAAAAGATAACAATCTACCTTTCCATTTAGCTAATATGTGTTGAATCATTTCTACCACATGCCAGACCATTGCTGAAGTAACTCTTCCAGGAGTTAAAATTACTCTTAAGTATTTATCAGGGAATTTAGATAATTCCATATTGACCATCTCACATATTTGTTGTTTTCTAGCTGAAGTAACACCATCTATGAAACACTTACTTTTATCCTTGTTGATTAACTGACCTAAGATGGCTTGGTATTCATCAAGTAATGTGAATAAACTGTTTAAATATTTCTTAGCACCATTGCAAAAGATAAAACATCATCTACAAAGAAGAGATAAGTTGGATAAATACCATTCTTAATCACCATTGGAAGTATTTTACCTTGATTCACTAAGTGAGAAATGTTTCTGCTAAGAACATCTTCCATCAGCACAAAAAAAAGTGGTGATAATGGGTCACCCTGCTTTAAACCTATGCCCATTGAAAAGAATCCACAAGGTCCACCACTGACCATCACTGACATTTTTGCTGATTCAAATAATGTAAGTATCCAATCACACCATGAAGAAGAAAAACCATATTTCTGTAGGACTTGAAAAAGAAACTTCCAACTTACAAAATCATAGGCTTTAGAGATATCAAGTTTTAAAGCTGCATTACCTCTTCTTCTTTTTCCTTTCATTTCATTCACCATCTCAGAGGCAAGCAAAATTTGGTCATGAATACTTCTACCTTTAATGTAAGCCGCTTGTTGAGGAGATATCAATTTCACCATAAGACTATTCATCCTTACAATAATGATTTTAATGAAGATTTTAAATAGCACATTACTTAAACCAATTGGTCTAAACTGGTTTTCTTTTTTTTGCTCCTTGACATTTTGGAAGAAGAACAAGGAAATTGGAATTCAGTCCTCTTGGTATGAATCTTCTTTTCCAACAAAAATGAATTGCTTCCACTAAATCAGAACAAATAATTTCCCAACAGGTTCTATAGAATATACCAGAAAACTATCAGGATCCAGAGAGCTCTCTAGATCCATTTGAAAGATGATATTTTTTATTTCTTCATGACTTGGTAATGCATCTAACATTTCTTGATCTGAATCACTTACTGATGAAGGAATAACTTCCAATAATTTTTCTGAAATATTAACTTCTTGAAACTCAAATTTTTGTTGGAAATGATGAATTAGTGAATCAGCAATAAGAGATGGATCAAAGATGATATTACCATAATTATCTTCAAGTTCACTGATTAAGTTTGTTGCTTGGCTTACCTTCATCTTGGTGTGAATGAAATGAGTGTTTGTTGCACCTTCTTGGATCCATTTTTCTCTTGATATTTGCTTTAGCATTACATTAGCTTGCACTTCTCTACTGTCATGTTCATTCTGAGCTGTCACTAAACTATTCAAAGCATCTTCATCAAAATGATGGTCATCTGATTATTGCATTGCAACATTAACTTTCTCTTCTGCTTCTTTAATCTTAACTTGAACATTTCCAAATACATTCCAGTTCCAATCATTTTACTCCTTTTTAATGCTTTTAACTTCTGCATAAAGACATAGGTAGGATCACCAGAAACATGTTTAGACCAACATTCATTGACAATTGCTAAAAATTCTGGATAATAAATCCATATTTTTTGAAATTTCCTTGGACAATTATGTGGTTTAGGAATATTAGAACAACCCCCCAATAATGGTGCATGATCTGAAACTATTCTTAAACCAACTTTATATCCCCAATCTCCATATTTTTGTAGCCATTGCTGATTAAAGATTGCTCTATCTAGAGTGCACAATATTCTGTTCTTTCCTTGCTGACAATTTGACCATGAGAATTGTAAGCTCACAATTGTCTAAACAATTGTGCTTGAATAAGCTCACAATTGTCTAAACAAGCTAAAAATTCTAGCATTGAAGCCCTGTTAGTAGATTTACCACCTATTTTTTCATCTTGTGAAATAACTGCATTAAAATCACCCAAAGTTATCCAAGGTTTCTTTAACTCACTGATGATTTCCATTTCTGACCATAAAAACCTTCTTTAAACCTTCTTGACATGAGCATGAACTCCAGTTACAAGAACATCTTCCATACTGACTGTAATCATTTGACTAGAAACATAAATTACTTGAGGAATTGAAATATTTTTATTCCAAAACAACCATATGTTACCTTTACTATTTTATGTATAATTGTGAATCACCATACTTTGCATTCCAGCTAAATTTAATTTCTCACAAAAAGAAGCACTGCATTTTACTTTTGGTTCTGCAATCCAAACTAATGAAGGACTAAACTGGTTAACTAAAGACCTTAATTTACACTGAGCCCTAGGTCTTCTCGGGCCCCTGATGTTCCAATATATTATCTTCATTTAACATTAGGAGGGTTTTTGGCACCCCATTTCCTTGGTTTTTCCTGAAATTATACTTGTTATTAGTAGGACCTTGTTTAGTTACCTTTGTTGGATCAGATGTACTTGGAACTGTAATTGAAGAAGAAGCAGTATTGGAGACCATTTCCTTTTCTATTATTTTAGACCAAGAGATAAATTTAACATCTTCATTGGATACTTGACCAGTTTTTCCATCTACATACTTGATATTAGTGTTCTGCAATTTTTCAACTTCCTTTGGTGTTAAATTTTTTGGAACTTCCTTAATGACTGCTTCTTCTTCTATTTCACCTTTTTCACATACAAGAGAACTAAATTTTCCTTGGTGTATAACATCATCTTCTGTAGCTAACTTGATAATTGGTGTTTCATGAATAGAATTAACTATAGAATCTTCACCAACATATTCTGATCTATTACATATATCAAATGGAATTTGTTGATGCTGTAGTTGCAGGAAAACCTACACTACACCCCTTACCAGAATCCACAATTATCAACACATATTTGAAGATTAAGAATAACACTTTATTGATTAATTCTCAGAAATTTTACAAGAAATGGAAGGAATCAAGAATACAACCGCTCACAAGAATTTTCTCTCTCCTCAAAACTCTCTTCTGACTCCAAAATTGATCTCCCCCTTTCTGAACCTATTGATTCTTTTTATATAGGGTAGTTACATAGTGGATGACAGCTATGTTGTCCTTTAATTTGGATCTGACTCGTGATGTTCTCGTGGCTATTATAATGTTAACCCTCGCGGGTGTTTGTAATCTTCGTAGCATCCTCACGCTTTCTCCGTGTTTTAGTTATCATTATACGCTATGTCATTCTTTTAGTTATTTTGTGACGCTTGCGGTGTGTTGTTAAGTAACTCGCAGAACCGTCGTTGTGAGTATCACGAGAATATTGTTGTGGAGATATTCTGATCCTACATCTTGCCCCTTCTCATGTCTTTTCTGCGAAGGAGGAAAGATCGTGAGAATTAGAATGCCGCGGCTACCCACCTTTTCATCTTCTTTTTCCGAAAAAACTCCGTAAATTAAGTGTAACTGTCTACAGATGTCGAATATTCTTTACCGGTTAATCCTTTATTATCCGGTTACCATCCTTATGTCTATAAAAAAGAGAACTTGTTAAAGAAATATACTTTTTTTTTTACTTCTTCGTCTTCTTCACCTCTTCGTTCTTTGCAAGTTTTTCCCGTTTGCAACTTTTTTCTTCTTACAGACTCACCTGCTACTGTCTTCATGGATTCACCAAGGTATGTTTTCTTCTGACGTTGTTAATTCTCGATTTTACTTGTTTGAATCATTTTCATTCACCCTATTTGATCTTATTTTTTTGATTCTATATAATTCCCATACTATGTTTTATTTTCAGTGGAACTACATCCAATATACAGTTTGTTGACCAAAACCCGAATCTTCTCAAAGATTCACAACAAAAACTCACTGAAAAGAAAAGGAAGCCTGCGAGTCATAAGGTAGGAAGAAACATTTGTTTTCTTAATAACAATATTGTTGCCTCTGTTTCTTATCTATATTATTAATCGCAGGGTGATGAAAATGCTGTTAGACCTCGCGAGAAATATCGCAAAGCCAAGGCTCTTGAGATTGATATTACTATTCCCAAATTTTCATCTTCAAAATATGTTTCTACTACTTCGCAGATGGAACCTCCATCCTCTATTTCTGAGAATATCATTATCAATACCCCCAATTCCATTAATCCTCCAATGAATGAGACTCCCAAAACTATTATGAACAAAGCTTCTTCCACTCCTATTTTACTTCCAGCTGTTACTTTTCCAGACACTCCACCTTCTGGTGATGCAACTATCGCGAATGACTCAAATATCCAACTCTCGCCATCATTACCACTTCATCCTCTGCACCTCTTCCCTCATTTAAAGTAGCATCAGTAGGGGTTGATGCTGCTTTTAAAGTTTTGTCGACATTTTAGATGATGCCAGGAAATCTTCTACTGACCTTTCAAATATGATGTCTGCGAGACTTTAATCAAATATTTTGGTTCTGATCGAACTGCTTCACGAGCATCTTTACAAAATGAAATTGAAGCTCTAAAGAGAAGTCTCCAAGCCAAAACTTCAAAATGTGATATTCTTGATCACAAGTTTCGCGACTCTTTACTAGATTGCGAAAATCTTCGCGATAAAAACAAGGAGTTAAAAGGTATAGTTCTTCTATCTCTTCCTCTGATTTTTCTGTTCTAGTAGATTTTCATCTTTTCTGTACTCAACTCCCTTTTAAATATTTGGTTTGCCTATTGATGAAGATATTTCAATTTGAGTCTATTGCTGAAGAATCCCGTGTTGAGAGAGATTCTTGGATGGATCAATATAATAGATTAGATAATATTTACACATATTCGATCGATTAAATAGATAATCTTACCAATGAGAACGATCAATTAGTGCAAAGGCAAAATCTATTAAGTAGCGAAGTTACTCGCCTCTCATATTGGTTAACCCAAGCTAACTTGGCGATGGAATCTTTATCATATGAAAATAAGACTTTGTCTCAGGAGAAACGTAGATTTTTAAACAAGATGGCGATCTCCTCGCAGCAAATAAATATTCTTCAGAAAGTGTGTAACGACCAAGAACAATCTCTTCGTTCATTAAAAGACGAATTCAAGGAAGTAACTGAATCTTCTGCCGCTGAGAAAGATAAACTTATCAAAGGTAGGATAACTCTAAGTTTAAAGGCAATAAACTCCAAGATCAATATTCTCAATTAGAAGAATATTATTCCTTATTAGCAAAAGAAAATACTTATCTCCTCTCCAAAGAAGAAATTATAAAATCTCGCCTGAAGGGTATAGTTGGAGATAATTTTGATGATGCCGTGAACCAATGGGAGAATTGTTTCTTAACACTAATTCAAAACTTAACTTCTCAAAAAGTATGTAGTCATTTTGACTGCCTTAATTGTTAATTTCTCTATTTAATTTCTCTGCTATACTTCTTGCGATATTTTCATCTAAATATTTTCTTGTCAACTTATGTTTATCGCAGAATCTGAAAAAATCCTTCATTCTACCATTTATGATCTGACTGAAAAACTGGCTAAAGTTCTCAAAGAAAATGGAGTGCTCACCGCCCATCTTGTTCAATCTCGCGATCGAGCAGAGAGGAGATATGATTACCTTGAATACTTCAAAAACATGGAGATTAGAAATCGTGATAGAGGTTTCCTTCGCAAGGTTCATTTTAGTGTTGAAGTTCTTGTGAATGACATTCTGATATCCAAGTCTCTCTCTCATGTATCCATTGAGCCTCTAGAAGTAGATGATGATGAAATTCCTCTTCCTATGGACAATTATCTAAATTATTCCAGTGGTGAAGAAGATGTCTCTCAAGAAGACTCAACAGAAGAAGAAAAATGTCCTTCTAGATAAGTAGCTACTGATGGTGAAGCAATTGCTGGTGAAGAGTTAGAAGAAGAGGAAGCTCGAATTAATCGTAATGAGAAGAATACTGATGAAGTTGATAACACTGGCAAGAATAATGAAGCTGGCGAGTCCAATTCTGAAGATTGAATTTTGTTCTTGTTTTTCTTAATTTCTTCTTTCTTTTGAGTAATGTACTTTCATGCAACTTTGGAATTTAATTATATTTCTGCCATTTTGAACATTTTCAAGAAATATAATGATATCTTATTTATTAATTCTCATACTTTTCCCTTATTATCTTTCTTGTAATGAATAACTGTTTCCTGTATTTTAATATATTGCCGCGAAGATTGTTGCGAACAAGACTGAAAAATTCTGGATAATGCTGCGAAACTATAAATAATTCTTCTGAGAAATTCTGAATAATATTCCTGAGGATCTTTGAATAATATTTGTTTCTCATTATTTCTCTTGCGATGAATAAATCTTTCCTGCATGTTCAAAAGAAAATAGTTAATGTTTGGAATTATTCTGTTGGTCTTATTTTTCCTTCCTAGTTAAAGGTATTATTTTTCCAACGTTTTGTTTCTGCGACAAAATCGCAGGACGTATTTACATTTGCATGTAAAAACTCATTGATCTTGCCTTATCCATGCTTTGTCAATTTCTTAGCGAAAATATGACAAGTCTAAGTTCCCTTGCGAGGACAAAGCCCTATGACATTGCCGTCTTGCGATGAAATCGCAGGACGTCTTTACACTTTCATGTAAAAACCCATGGATCTCATCTTAACTTTTTCTCATGGCTTGTTGCCTCTGTATAATATTTGTCACACGGAAATATGACAGGCCTAAATGTTCTTGCGATCATAAAGCCCCATGACATTGCCGTCTTTAGACACTTATCATCTCCCTAATGGAGGGTGCCGCCCATATCTTCCCCCTGGTTGCCCCTTCAAGGAGGGCACATCGGCCATACAAAACTAGCTCCTCCCATCTGGTCTTAACAACAACCAGTTTTTTTCCGCAGCCTCTTATCCTTTATGCCTATATGGATTATAGTTACGAGACTGCATCCTAAGTGGGGTTTTCTTCGGGGCGAATGCATTGTAGTAAAGACTTGCCAAGAATGGCCAGGGTAGTTTCATACGCCTTGAGCACTATTGGCTCAACCGTGTACCTCGGTGCCTTGATCATACTCTGCACTCCTTAGGAGAGATCCTCGGTCGTCCAACCAGGGTATAACCTTATATAGTTGGAAATCCAAGGTAACTCTCCTCGATGGGTTTTCAATAACCCCAATCTCCATGACTCAGGTTCCAGCAGCAGTATAACCTTATCCCTGAGCCATACAAAGAGATACCCCCTTATGTGACGTACTTTAGGTCTTACATTTTCCTCTTGCGAAATTGTATCCGCGAACTAAGGTGTACGCCATAAAGGTTCGTCCCGTTCTTATATATCTCTTGCGAATATCTCTAGTTCTTAAATGTTTCTTATGTTTTCGCGAATATTCTCGCAAATCTGAAAACTTTCTTTCATTCATTCTTTTCTGTTTCATCATATATTATATCATCTTCTAGTTTTTCTCAGAACTTGTTACTGATAATATCTTTTTAGATACAGTCTGTTCCATGGTCTACCAAGTCTCTGACCAATATCTTTACCCTCTGGATCCATCAGTTTATATGCCCCTGTTCTAACTATCTCTTTAATGATATAAGGTCCATCTCATTTTCTCGCCAATTTACCACCATTTTCTCGTTAATAACTTGGTGTTTCTCGCAGCACTAAATGACCTAGTTGAAATTCACGTTGTTTGACTCGTTTGTAATACTCGCGAGCCAATCTTCGCTGGTAATTTTTCCATATGATGTAAAGATTTTTCTATTTTTTTCTTCTAATTCATCAAGTTCACTTAGAATCATGCCAGCACTAAGATTCTTCTCCCAAGCCTCTCTTTTTGTTGTGGGAATATCAACTTCTGTTGGTAGTACTGCCTCTACACCATATGTTAAACAAAAAGGTGACATCCCAATTGCCTCTCTCCTGGTTGTGTTGTAAGCCCAAACTGCATTATGTACCTGTTCACACCATGATCTATTATATCCTTGTAGTTTCTTCTTTAGTATATCTGCGATTATCTTATTTGTTGCCTCAGCTTGCGCGTTAGCTTGTGGATATAAAGGAGTATATTTCCCGCATTTTATTTTAAACGCATTGAGTAATATCTCTATGTTCTGCCCTTAAAATTACTTCCCATTATCAGAAACCAACTGTGCTGGAATTCTAAATTTGCAAATTATATTTTCAAAGATGAATGTAAATACGTCTTTATCACGAATATGTTGTACTGCTTTTACTTCTGCACACTTTGTGAAGTAATCTATCGCGACAATTAAGTATCTCTTTTGCCCCGAACCTGGTAAAAATGGTCCCACAATATCTAAGCCTCATTTTCCAAAAGGCCATACACTTCTTGAAGATAACAATGGTGCCCCTGGTGCATGTATCTTCTTTCCGTGTCGCTGACAATCCTCGCAACGTCTTGATAGCTGTTTTGCGTCTTCATGCATATACGGCCAATAATAGCCTTGCATTTTTGCTATGTAAGCCAAAGATCTTCCCCCGCTGTGATTACCAGCATCTCCACTATGCAACATTTTTAACACTTTTTCTCCTTCCTCCCGTGTCAAACATCTAAGTAATGGTCCAGTAAAAGATTTTCGGTACAATATCCCATCCCTTAATTCATAATTTGTTGCACGGCTTTTAAATTTGTGTGCCTCTAATCTATTTCTTGGTGTTTCACCTCTCGCCAAGTATGCATAAAGTTCTGCTCGCCAATCTGCGATATTTTCTCTTGGTTCTTCTTCTGCGATATTTTGTGTATCGTCTACTATCATGACATTTGCTTCTTTTACTTCTTCTTTGTTAACTGAAGGTGACATAAGTGTTTGAATTCTTATGCATCTCGCAGCTGGGTTTGTCATCATGCTGGATATAAAGGCAAAAGCATCTGCGAGTCTATTATATTTTCTCGATATATGCCGCCATTTAATCTTTGGAATTCTCGCAGACAATTCCTCAATAAGCTTCTTGTATTTCTTCAAAGATGGTTCATTTGTGGTGTATTCTCCTTTTATTTGGCAAATAACTAACTGCGAGTCACTAGTAATTCTAGCATTCTCCAACTTCATCTCTATGGTGAATTTTATGGCATGCACCACAGCTTCATACTCCGTCTCATTATTAGTGGATGTGAATTCTAAACGAAATGAAAAATCTATTTTTTCTCCTTCTGGCGAGATAAAGACAACTCCAATTCCATTACCTTCCCCATTTGATGATCCATCCACCAATATTTCCCACATGTTGGGTTCTTTTAATACATCTTTTGGGTCTCCATGTTCTTCTTCTATGTCCATCATTTCTTCCACAGCTCCATCATCTTCTAGAGGAAATTCCGCTAAAAAATCTGCTACAACTTGTGATTTTGGCGAGGATAAGATTTCATATTTGATTTCAAAGTGTCATATTTGTGCATTCCATCTTTCAACCTTGCCCGATCTCTTTGAGTTCTTCATTACTGATTCAATGGGCACCTTTGTTAATACCTTTACCTTATGTGCTTGAAAATAAATGCGAAGTTTAAATGTTGCATAAACCAATGCTAAAATTAGCTTCTCAATCTTCGAGTAATTTTTCTCTGCAGTATTAAATGTTTTGCTTATGTAATAAATTGGTTTTTCTATTCCTGCATCAACTCGCAGTAACACTGCACTTAATGCATGCTAGGTTGTCGCAAGGTAAATCAATAATTCTTCTCCCGGCTCCGATTTCTATAAAATAGATATGTTTATTAGATATTATTTAATTCCTTGAAAAGCCTTCTCACATTCATCTGTCCACTTGAACTTTGTACCCTTCTTGAGTATATTGAAGAAATGTTTGCATTTATCTGAAGATCGCGAGATAAATCTTCGTAGAGAGGCTAAGAGCCCATTCAACTTTTGCACGTCCTTTACTGTTGCTGGTGTCGGCATGTCACGAATTTCTTGTACTTTCTCTGGATCAACTTGTATTCCTTCTTTTGATACAATATATCCTAAAAAAATCCCCTGACGCTACTCCAAAAATGCATTTCTCGGGATTCACCTTGATGTTAAAGAGTTGCATTTGATCGAAAATCTCCTTTAAATCTTGCACATGGTTTTTAGCTTCTTCTACATACACCTCTAATGTTTTGTGGATCCACCTTGCGAACACCTTCTCCACCATTCTTTGATATGTTTCACCAGCATTGCGTAATCCAAAGGGCATTTTTGTGTAACAGTATAACCCTCTTGGTGCAAAAAATACGGTGTGCTCTTGATCTTCTTCTGCGAGAGGAATTTGGTTATAACCTTTATACCCGTCTAATGAAGATATTCTATCATTTCCCGCTGCTGATTCAACCATTTGAGGAATATCTGGTAATGGAAAACTATCTTTAGGACAAGGTTTGTTTAAGTCAGTAAAGTCTATACAAATTCTTATTCCCTTGTTTTTATTTGGGACCACCACCATATTTGCAATCCACTATGGGTATTTTGCTTGCCTTATAATTCCTGCATCAAGCATTTTCTGCAACTCTTCTTCTATCTTGGAGTGATAAGTTGTCGTAATTTTTATTATCCTTTGTTTGAATGGTCTCACCTCTTTGTTAATTTCTAACTTATAACACGCAACTGATGGATCTATTCCAGGCATCTCATCCATGATCCAAGCGAAGATGTCCTTATATTCTCGCAGGAGATTTACGGTTCGCTCTTCTTCATCTGCATCCATTTTAGTTCCAATTTTCAGTATCTTAGGTTCTTCTTCACTTCCAATATTTATTTCCTTTGTTGGTTCTGTTGCGGTATAGCTGCCTTCAGGTTCTCCCATTGGTGTTGAGGTTTTAACAACTCTCGCAGGTTCATCTACTTCTTGCGAAATCTCGCTAGGTATTCCTTTTACTTCTTTCGCTCTTATCATGTAAACTTTGAATGCTTCTTCTTTCTTTGGCCCTTTTGCCAATTTTATGCGAGCTTTTCGCAGGTTTGGACGTCCTTCATAATTTCTTACTTCAATTTGATAACACAAATTCACAAGATATGTGTCTCCTCTAATTTCTCCAATTCCACTAGGCATAGGAAATTTGATGCATTGATGCAATGTTGAGGCTACAGCCTTGATTGCATGTATCCATGGTCTTCCCAATATCATGTTATACGGTGATTCCACATCTACCACACATAATGTTACTTGTGTTTCAATCTTTCCTAGCGGAATTCGTACCACTATTTTGCCTTTAGGTTTTGTTAAATATTTTCCAAAGCCATGAATATGATATGTTGAACAAGACATTTCTTCATCCTTGTATCCCATTTTCTTAAATGCATGATAAAATATTATATCCACAGAACTTCATGCGTCCATCAAAGTTCTATTCACGACTCATTCTTCCGCAGATTTTATTGATTTTCCCCTTTTCATTGGTACAGTGGATACCGTGATTACCAAAGGAGATGTGTGATTTAAATTTTCTTCTGGTATTTCTGCTGCTGTAAATGTGATTTTTTACTTTTCCCAATCCTTCAGAGGTGATACTTTCTCCACCGTCATAATTTTCTTTCCTTCATAATCTCGTTTATGTATCCTTCCCCTAATGTTTTCATGGAATTTGTAGATTATTTATCTCGTTATCATACTACACTCCAGTTTCCTACAATTCTTTTTGGCTCTAATCATTTTTCCTTCAACTATTTCACCAATTTGTTCAATCGCCTTCTCAATCTTGAATAATTCTTATCTTCAATCTCACCTCTTCAATGATTTTCACACATTCAGTCCCTGTTTCGGGCGCCAAAATATAGTTGCAGGAAAACCTACACTACACCCCTTACCATAATCCACAATTATCAACACATATTTGAAGATTAAGAATAACACTTTATTGATTAATTCTCAGAAATTTTACAAGAAATGGAAGAAATCAAGAATACAACCGCTCACAAGAATTTTCTCTCTCCTCAAAACTCTCTTCTGACTCCAAAATTGATCTCCCCCTTTCTGAACCTATTGATTCTATTTATATAGGGTAGTTACATAGTGGATGACAGCTATTCTGTCCTTTAATTTCGGATCTGACTCGCAATGTTCTTGCGGCTATTATAATGTTAACCCTCGCGGGTGTTTGTAATCTTCGCAGCATCCTCACGCTTTTTTCGTGTTTTAGTTATCATCATCCGCTACGTCATTCTTTTAGTTATTCTGTGACGCTCGCGGTGTGTTATTAAGAAACTCGCAGAACCGTCGTTGTGAGTATCGCGAGAATATCGTTGTGGCGATATTCTGATCCTACAGATGCTTTGTTGGTGTGGTAAATTTATTATGACTTTTACCTTCCCCTGTGTTAGCTGCTTTAGCTTTATTCTGATCAACTCTACATTTTGTAGTTAAGTGACCAATAATTTTGCAAGTGTGACAAAATTTTGGATAATCAGGAATTGAAATATCCTTAAAGAAGCCACCAAACTTTGTACATATCCAAATTTTGTTAGGAATAAACTGAGCAAAATCAATCTCAACTAAAACATTTGCATAATAGCCAACCTCACATTTAGTTGTTGCAGTATCAATTTTAATATGTGTACCAATTTCCTTGCAGATTTTGAACAGTATCTCATCTTTCCAGAATTCCAATCCTAAAATAGGTAATCTAACCCAATATCTCACTATATCTTTAGAGTCACAATATCTCACTATACCAAGAAGAACATTGACATTGTTTTTCAACCGATTAATTCTATCATCCTAAATTCTAACAAGATTTAGAATCAGTTCTCTCTCTTCAGCTACTTCCCTTTCATCAATGGAGTCAGACTCATTTGAAGGGTAATCGCGGTAACACGTGTCATTGTCAGTCTGTTTCATTATAACACTAGGTTCGTTTATATTTGATATTGACAAATATTTCTCTTTAATAGACATTATAGAAACAAAACTTTTGTTTCTAGTGACGTGTTTATCAGAGATAGTACTGTCGTCAGCGGGGGTATAACAACCTCACCCAATGTTTCGATTAGCAATCTGTATAAACTAACTCCAATATACTTACAAGAGAATCAACTAGACAGTTAGACTCAATCTTATAAAAAGTATATCAAAGAGATATATCTCATTCTATCAATTCAATTCGCAATCAAACAAATAATAATTTGCGAGCCCGATTAAATATAATAGAGAAAACTCAAACGGTACCAAAGACCAATGTTCAAGGATCAATCAATTTCAATTAACAACCAAAGGTTGGATTTACCAATTGATTGATTCAACGCACAACCGGTGATATTTTAATTATATAACAAAATATAATGCGAAAAAGAAATAACACAGACACCAGAAGTTTTGTAAACTAGGAAACCGCAAATGCAGAAAAACCCCGGGACCTAGTCCAGATTTGGAAACCACACAGTATTAAGCCACTACATACACTAGCATACTACAAAGCTAACTTCGGTATGGAATATAGTTGAACCCTAATCAATCTCACACAGATTCAAGGTACAGTCGTGCTCCTTACGTCTCTGATCCTAACAGGATACAATGCACTTGATTCACTTAGATAATCTTACCCACAACTAAGAGTTGATACGACCCAAAGTCGAAGACTTGATAAAAAAATCTGTATCACACAGAAAAGTCTATAAGAATAGATAAATCTGTCTCTCAGAGATAAACCTACGAGTTTTGTTCCGTCTTTTGATATATCAAGGTGAAAAGTTTCCAATTGATAACCCGGACTTATATTCTCGAAGAACATCCTAGAATTATCAATCACCTCACAATAATCTTAATCGATTAATGAAACAAGATATTGTGGAATCACAAACGATGAGACGAAGGTGTTTGTGACTAATTTTCTATCGTGCCTATTGGAAATATAAATCTCAAGCCAATCTTACAATTGCACTCAATCACGATAGAAACAACAAGATCAGATCACGCAACTACAAAGAAAATAGTTGGGTTTGGCTTCACAGTCCCAATGAAGTCTTTAAGACGTTAACCTACAGGATTCCGTGAAAAACCTAAGGTTAAAGGATAATCGACTCTAGATTATACAACTAGTATCACACAAGAGGTATGGGGATTAGGTTTCCCAGTTGCTATAGTTCTCCTTTATATAGTTTCCAAATCAGGGTTTGTAATCTAAGTTACCTTGGTAACAAAGCATTCAATATTCACTGTTAGATAAAAACCTGATTAGATTCAAGCTAATATCTTTCAATCATTAGATTGAACTTATCTTGTTATACACAAATGAAATGTAACTTCATTTAGGTTTGAGTAATTGTACCTAAACGTGTACACTTAGTTGGTTCAACAATAGTTAATCGATGGTTAGCCATATGAGCACTTTCATATCAACCATATTCATCTACACCATAACTAGTTCAAATGACTCAAATGAACTAGTCGGAGAGTTGTTCAATTTCTTAGACATTATAAAATTATACAAGACACAATCGAAGCAAAATCGGTTTTGATTCACTCGAATCGATTCATGAACATTATAGCCACGATTTGCAAAGATTTCATTCTTTATTATATAAATATTATTGTTCATGAACAAACCGATTTTAGAAAGTGACCTACCTAACTATACAAATGGGTACGCATATTTAAGTAACCGGATTGAGTTTGTTTTTCACTTTCAAACTCCAGCAGAAATTCACGGATGTAAACTTTCCGCCAGTAAGCGTACGGGTACGCATACTTACCTAGATTTCCAACAACCACCAGTACACGTATGGGTACGCATACTTTGGGTTCCCGGTTTTGTACTTTTACACAAATGTGAGAACACACTATGTTTATATCCAAATATGGTTACATGTTCTAAACTCTCATTTCAATCATTGAAACTTTCTTAGAGGATGTTAAATAGTTGTTATTCACAAAATATTTTTCATCAAAGCGATTTTCAAGTTATTAAAATAATCAACATGACTTTCGTTACGAGTAAATATGAACTTGTCCAAAGTGAAAGATTACCAACACATATTACTAGAAATAGATAAGCGAGATAAACTTCGCTCGAAATAGCAAAGGTGTATAATCAAAGTCTATATAGCAATACGACTTTTATCTCAAAATAGGAGATATAATAGTTATACTTTTGAGTAATAGATAAGTTCAAGTCTCCACATACCTTTTATTGATGAAGTTCCACAAGTTCCTTGAGTAGTTATTCGTCTTCAATCGATGAAGGCCGTGGACTCTAAGGCTCAACTACACTTATTATCCTAATCCGAGACTTAGCTATAAGTAGACCAGAAATCAAGACTTATAGTTTTGGCAAATAAACTTGAAAAACAAGCTTGAGATAGCAACGCTTGCGAGTTCGACCAAGCAGTGCTCTAACAGAACTAGTTATGGTTAAGATGAATAAGGTTGATATGAAAGTGTTCATATGGCTCACTTCGGTTAACTAATGGTGAGCCAACAAAGGTGCACACGTTTAGGTACGATTACTTTTCATTTATTTGTAACAAGCTAAGTTCGATCTAACAGTTGAAAGATATTAGCTTGAGTCTAATCAGGTTTTCATCTAACGGTGAATATTGGATGCTTTGTTACCAAGGTAACTTAGATTGCAAACCCTGATTTGAAGATTATATAAAGGAGAACTCTAGCAACTGGGAAACCTAATCCCCACATCTCATGTGTGATACTACTTACGCCTAGATTTGATTCTCCTTTAACCTTAGGTTTTTCACCTTATAAGTTAACGACTTGAAGACTTCATTGGAATTGTGAAGCTAGACCCAACTATTTTCTCTGTAGTTGCGTGTTCTGATCTTGCTGTTTCTATTGTATTGAGTACTATATTCTCTAAGATTTGCTCGAGATTTATTCTCCGATAGGCAAGACAAAAAGTAGTCACAAACATCTTCGTCTTATCATTTGTAATTCCACAATATCTTGTTTAGCTACTGTTAGAGCATTGCTCGGTTGAAACCACCAAGCGTTGGTATGTCAAGTTTGGTTGTCATATTTTAGTGAGCCAAAACTCATTTAAGAGTCGCTTGATTTAAATATACTAGAGTCAACTTCGTATAGGTTAGCTTGAAAGTATTAGGGTGAGACATTACAAGTGTTGCGAAGACTTGAAGAAGTACGGAGCTACAATGACAACATCATCCATCCACTTGAGGTTAGTGATATTTGACTTGAACTGTTTCATTCCCTAACGTATCTTTCAAGTTGTGTATATTGAAAACATAAAACTGAGAAGCATGAGCACTATAGATAGACATAGTATTAAGCAATACAATATGAAATTTCTTGCTTAACCATTAAACTTTATATATAAGACATTGACATAATTGTATGAATGCTATTGTGATTATGTATGGGTATAAGGTGAGGATTTCATCCTAGGGAACAATGTTTACATGTGTTCAAAGGAAGTAAGTTCATGATATATGTTGTGAACCAAAAAGGAAATCGCCAGGCGTTATTGGGGTTTTTCTTCATTGCATATCTTATGAACGATGAATATGTGTGATTAGTATAACCGCTCATGATTTGTTTGTGTTCTTGGTAAAACTATTCACATGAGGCCTGACTTATGTATTGGTATAACTTTTATTAGTGAAACAGATCTTAAGTAATCACTTTGGGTATGATCGGGTTGTGAGTGTATGAACTTATTACTGGGAGAAGGGGAACCGATCCTAGTAAGAGTTTCAGTACATCACAAGGGGAACCGATACTTGTATAAGGTGCAACAAGGTTTATGGAAGAAAGGGGAACCGATCCTATGAACATGTGCAACACGTTTTTGGACATGTGCAGTGCATAAAAGTTAGATAACAAATGTATGTGGGGAACCGATCCTAGTACCTAGTCAGCCGTATCTTTGGTAAGCTAGTGTAACTATGCACAGTACTCATATGTAGGTAGAACCGAAACTTGTTTTGGTAGAACCGTAAACCCATGAATTTTGATTGAGTGGTACTTGATCAATCACGTAGTAGTTGAAAGTCAGATGAACCAATTATAAACTTGTTTGGAAGTGTGGTAAATCGGTTTCAAGTGAGCAAGCATGGAAAAGACTTGCAAGAGTAAGATGTCGACACACTTTGAACACGGTGTATTAATGCTTATTCTATATTGTTCAAAGATATTCCTTAACGACTAAGAAGAAAGTAAATCCCAAGATCGAATTTAAATAAGTTAAGAATCTTTTTAATTATATATGGATAATAAGAATTAGTATTGTGCATTTGCTAATTAAAGATTTTCCAATGAGATTTTGATCATTATTTTTGGATAGTGCATTCACATGAATTATGAAAACTGAATTTGGTGGAGTAATGAAAACTATCTTGAGAATATTTTCGGCTTTGGAATTTCCTTGGTGTCCAAACTTCCTTGTCTATAAATACTTTGAGTTTGCATTTCTATCAAACTAATCCTGCATAACATTAGACTTACTCTTTTGTTTTTGTTAATGGTGAAGCCGCCTATCGGAGAGGAGAGTAATCTAATTAGGTGAAATCTCTTACGGCCGCTCAATTTAAAATCTTCTTTAGGATTGAGAATCTCTAGCGCGAATAGAAAGAGGATCCGACTAAAGTCTTCTTTGGTGGGATTAAAGTCTTCTTTGGTGTGCAGAATACTTGTTTGGGAAAAAGAGGATCCGACTATAATTGATTTATCCTTTTGGGTATTTTGATAGAATAGTTGAGGAAGATCGGCATCAATACGATTCCTTGTGATTAAAGGTATTGATTGGCTTAATCT
Source organism: Papaver bracteatum (assembly GCA_023529315.1). Classification (NCBI taxonomy): domain Eukaryota; kingdom Viridiplantae; phylum Streptophyta; class Magnoliopsida; order Ranunculales; family Papaveraceae; genus Papaver; species Papaver bracteatum. The sequence goes on from JAJJWX010000727.1 coordinate 2,219,489, forward strand.
TAACGATTTCCTTTTGGGTGACTGAACATAAGATAGATTTTGGAACCTGGCAAAGGAGTTTATGTTAAGATAAATAAGGGAACCTTTACGCAACTCATATCACTTGGTTGAAGAGAGTTGATACCAAACAGATTTGTTGTTCCTTTACTGTTTGAAATACGAACCAAATGAATTGGTCCAAGTACGTGACTTGTTTACAGGTTGGAGGCGTGGGAATACAGACGGAACTAGGTGAACTATAGGTTTAGTTACTTGGTCTCAAATATACGAAGTTGATTTATTTTGTATAGCGGCTTAATCCTGAGAGTATTCAATTATGGACTAGGTCCCAGGGTTTTTTTGCATTTATGGTTTCGTCGTTAACAAAATCTTGTTATATCATTTACTTTATATTTCCGCATTATAATTGTTTTATTATAATTAAAGTAAATTGCACAAATGTTAATTCCTATTTACTTGATACGTGAATCCTATTAAGTTTGGTTAAGTCTGAACCTTTGTATCAAGTAAACACACTTAGTTGTCGTATTGTCTCGATCTCGTATCCATATACGATCACACAAAGTGTGAACCGATTTGTTGTATTATCTCGACTCAGTCCATAGACAATCACTTTCGGGGAAAAGACTTATAGGAAGGAAAAGTAACAGCTTGAGGCATATTTGAGGTACCCTTGCCTTTTCAATTGGTATCAGAATAGGCAAAAACGAAAAGATCTAATAATATGTGTTTGGTGCGATCCATCCTATAAGAATTGAATCCATGTCTGTTTCAGTTAACGTTAAGCAAGAGTATGACTACTCAAAGGTTGAAGATGTTACTACTTCGTTGACTCATGATCCAAGAGTTGCGATAACATCTGTGTCCTTTTTTGATGAAAAAGAAGATGCTGATAAAGATTTGGTAAAACTCCTAAAGCCTATAAAATTTCTGTCTTCTAAATTGATGATTTTAAAGACAGAGTCAAATCTTCTTAAACAGGAGATCAGAAATAAAAACAGTCAACTGGATAGTCTGGCTGAATAGAATATGAATCTCATTGTCAAATTATAAGCTCTTGTTAATCTCTTGATAAAGAGACAAGTCCAATGACTCTGACAAATGATGATGTTGTATTAGTCACATCTGAAACAGATCAAGATGATGGTAGTTTACCGAACTACATCAAGTCATAAGAGGATGATAAACAAGCTTCTATATCTACTGATGATAAAATGTAATCTTGTCCAAAGGAAACTTTGAACCGATTCCATGATAATGATCTTAAGGAATACACTTTTCAGTCACTTGACAAAAAACTTATACTTCTTCAACATACGAAGGTAAATTTTTTGAAGGAAGTTTCATGTCTTAAAAAACTGAAAGATCATTCCTCAGTAGAAACACAGATTGTGCCACAACCCTATAAGATCAACTCAAAATCAGGGGAAATAGTTGACAATAGCTTATGTTTTGATGAAGAACGATTCCAGAAGGAAGGGAAAGAGAGAATCTCTACCAAAGGAAACAATGAGGGATATCCAATAATTGTTTCAGATAATCACACTGATGTGAATCATAAGGAAGTCCTTAGTGAAAAATCAGGGGTTTAACAACCTCACCCAATATTTCGATTAGCAATCTCTATGGACAACTCCGATTTGTTTTCTAGAGAATCAACTAGACTCAATCAATAGATAATATTCAAGGAGTTATTATCTCAATCACTCGATTTGATTTACTAAAGCAAATATGATTCGCGAGTTATAATCAAAGATAGATAACTTGGATGGTACCAAAGACCAATATCCAAGTGTCAATCAATTTAAATCAACAACCAATAAGGTCGGGTATTCTAATTGATTGAACAACGCATAACCTGTATTATTTCAATTATATAACAAAATATAATGCGGAAAAGAATTAACACAGACACCAGAATTTTGTCAACGAGGAAACCGCAAATGCAGAAAAATCCCGGGACCTAGTCCAGATTAAACATACATTGTATTAAGCCGCTACAGACACTAGCATATTCAAAATCAACTTCGGTCTGGACTGTAGTTGAACCCCAATCAATCTCATACTGATCCAAGGTACAGTTATGCTCCTACGCCTCTGATCCCAGCAGGATATTGCATACTAGATCCCTTAGCTGATCTCATCCACAACCAAGAGTTGCTACGACCCAAAGTCGAATACTTTAGCAAACAAAGATGTCTCACAGAAAAGTCTACAAGATAGATAAATCCGTCTCCCACGAATAAACCTATGAGTTTTGTTCCGTATTTTGATAAATCAAGGTGAACAAGAACCAATCAATAAAACCATACTTATATTCCCGAAGAACAGCTCAGTTTTATCAATCACCTCACAATAGTCTTAATCGACGCAGCAAAAAAAAATCGTGGAATCACAAATGATGAGACGAAGATATTTGTGATTACTTTTATATCTTGCCTATCGGAGATAGAAATCTCAATCCAATTACTACAATTGTACTCGTACGATAAAAACATCAAGATCAGATCACACAACTACAAGAAAATTAGTATCGGTCTGTCATCACAATCCCAATGAAGTCTTTAAGTCTTTAACTTGGTTTTAGAAGAATAAAACCAAAGGTTAAACGAGAATCGACTCTATCTTAGGAAACTAGTATCACACAGAAAGTGTGGGGGTTAGGTTTCCCAGTTGCTAGAGTTCTCCCTTATATAGTCTTTCAAATCAGGGTTTGTAATCTGTTAGAGCATTGCTCGGTCGAATTCGCATACGTTGCTATCTCAAGCATGTTTGTCAATGTTAGTGATCAAAAATATAAAGTCTTGATTTCTAGCCTACTATAGCTAAGGTCTAGGACTAGGATAGAAAGTGTAGTTGAGCTCAAGAACTCCATGCCAATCATCATACAAGACGAAGGACTACTCAAGGAACCAGTGGATCTTCATCGACTAAAAGGTATGTGGAGACTTGAACTTATCTATCACTCAAAAGTATATCTACTCTATCTCCTATCTTGAGACAAAAGTCGTATTACTATATAGAATAAGAATATACACATGTAACATTTCGAGCTGAGTGTATCTCGCTTATCTATTTCTTGAAATGTATGTTGGTAAAGCTTTCTCTTTAGCCAAGTTCATCTTTTCCTACTGAAGAAATTCATGTTATGTCTCAATCACTTTGGAAATTGCTCTGACGAAAACTTGTTTGTGAATAACAACTATATGACGTCCTCTGAGAATGTTTCAATGGTTGAAATAAGAGTTTAAACAATATAACCACTAGGAGAAATAAACATTGTTGTGGTAACACATATATGTATAAGTCCTTAGCACTTGAACCGAAGTTTGCGAACTTTGTTGATCAAGTGAAAACCGGAACTTGAGCAGTCAACCCAGTCCGCGAAATCAGTCCGCGAACATGCGTAGTTCTCGAACCCGAGAATTTCTGCTGGAGTTGTAGCTCAGTTTCAGTCCGAGAACTTACGGAAGTTCTCGAACCCGAGAATTTCTGCTGGAGTTTGTGAACTCCAACCGGTTAACTTGCGTCCGCGAACCCAGTCCGCGAACTTGAGTGGTTATATCTAAAAACGATGTTCATGAACTTATCTAAATTATCTAAAGAATGATATTGCAAACCGTGGCTTTTTAGTTCATGAATCAATTCGAGTGAATCACATCATTTTTGCTTCAATTGTGTCTTATGTAGTACATAAGATATCATAGCAATTGAAAAACTCTCTAACTAGTTCATTTGAGTCATTTGGACTAGTTATGGTGAAGAAGAATATGGTTGATATGAAAGTTATCATTTGGCTAACATTTTGGTTGACTATTATTGAACCAACTATTGTACACGTTTGGGTACAGTTACACAAACCCAAAATCATCAAGTACATGTGTGTATGGCAAGCTAAGTTTTTGATCTAACAGTTGAAATATATTAGCTTGTATCTAATCAGGTTTTCATCTAACGGTGAATATTGAATGCTTTATTACTAAGATAATATTGATTGAAAACCCTGATTTGAATGACTATATAAGGAATAACTCTAGCAACTGGGAAACCTAATCCCCACACATTCCGTGTGATACTAGTTTGATAAGCTATAGTCGATTCTCCTTTAACCTTTGGTTTTCTTCTTCTAAAACCAGGTTAACGACTTAAAGACTTCATTGGGATTGTGAAGCCAGACCGATACTCCTTTTTTTTGTAGTTGTGTGGTCTGATCTTGTTGTTTCTATCATACGAGAACACCTGTAATAATTGGCTTGCGATTTTTATCTCATATAGGTAAGATACAAAAGTAATCACAAATATCTCCATCTCATCGTTTGTGATTCCACAATATCTTTTTTCGCTGCACCGAGTAAGACTATTGTGAGGTGATTGATAAAAATGAGATGTTCTTCGGGAATATAAGTCTGGTTTTATTGATTGGTTCATGTTCACCTTGATTTATCAAAAGACGGAACTAAACTCATAGGTTTATTCGTGGGAGACGGATTTATCTATCTTGTAGACTTTTATGTGTGAGATAGATTTGTTTTCTAAAGTCTTCGACTTTGGATCGTAGAAACTCTTGGTTTTGGGTGAGATCAACTAAGGGAATCAAGTGCGCAGTATCCTGCTGAGATCAGAGGCGTAGGAGCATAATTGTACCTTGGATCAGTATGAGATTGATTGGGGTTCAACTACAGTCCAGACCGAAGTTAATTTGGAGTAGGCTAGTGTCTGTAGTGGCTTAATACAATGTATGTTTAATCTGGACTAGGTCCCGGGATTTTTCTGCATTTGCGGTTTCCTCGTTAACAAAATTCTGGTGTCTGTGTTATTTCTTTTTCGCATTATATTTTGTTATATAATTGAAATAATACAGGTTATGCGTTGTTCAATCAATTAGAATATCCAACCTTATTGGTTGCTGATTTAAATTGATTTACACTTGGATATTGGTCTTTGGTACCATCCAAGTTATCTCTCTTTGATTATAACTCGCGAATCATATTTGCTTGAGTAAATCAAATCGAGAGATTGAGATAATAACTCCTTTAGTATTTTCTATTGATTGAGTCTAGTTGATTCTCTAGAAAACAACTCGGAGTTGTCCATACAGATTGCTAATCGAAATATTGGTTGAGGTTGTTAGACTCTCGCTTTTTAAATTGGTATCAGAGCATGAAAACACGTTCAAGACCTTACAAGTCTGTGTTTGTGGCAATCTGAGTCTGTGGACGAGATCTCTGTTGCGCATACTAAAATGTCTCCTAAAGCTTTTGATGATGTCAAGTGTCTTAGAAACACCTCAAAGGATTACTCCATAGAAGGTTCTTCCGAATCCCGAGGTAGAAAGAATGTTCAATTTGATAATGATATTTCTTCCTCTCATGAGGCATGTGACACTCTGGCAGACGCTGAAAAAGAGCTCACCAAAATTTCAAAACATACAGCTGAAAATATTGATTTTAATGATCATGATCAGCTCATTGATGAATTTGAAAAGTCTCTTGATCGAGAACGTGATATCTATAATATCATAAAGTCATTCTCTAAAAATATTGAGAAACTCCTTCTTGAAACTACTCTTCAACATGAAAAGATTGGTACTCTTTAGGATATTATCAAAGAGGACTCAGTTAGAGAAAAACGTTTGCTCGAGACTCATTCATCATATCTCAACAGATTTCGTGCTGAAAAAGAGAAACTATGTGCATCTCTTACTCTAGCCCATGAACAATTTAAATTGTTGGAAAAGGAAAACTCTGTCTTAAGGAGAAATCTTATGTACAAACTAATTTTCATGAATTACAGCACATGAAGAAATGTTCTCCAGAAGAAGAATGTGTTAAGAAAGGTTTACATAACTTACAGTCTTCTTATGTGGCTATGAAGCAAAGACATATGTATATGCCAATTGTTGCTTCCTCTCTACTAATCTGTACTTTTTGTGGGAAAAAGAATCACTATGTTATTCATTGTTTTGCTAGAAGGAAACAAATTTCTAAGCTTCATAATTTGCTTCTCTTCACTGTCAATGGAACAAAAAGTCGGACGACTACTGCAGTGATTCGCATGCCCTCAGAAAACCAGAAACCTTATAAGAATGATCTCTATTCTAGAAATCATCATAGGGCTCAAATGCATTCTGGCATAAGTTCTTATGTTGCTAAGGAAAGCATTCTCTGTACTTGTAAGAATGTTTCTGGTAAATCTAAGCCTAGAAAATGGATGCCTATATATTATGATCCTCTTGAACCAACTGCAAGAGGTCCTAGACTTAGTCCTCAGAGAAAACCAACTGATGGATTTGTTAAAAATGCCATGATTTATCCTTCAGGGATGAATACCAACCGAAGAAAGGCGAAGAAAACAAAGATCAAATGGTTAGATGATATATACAACTTCTTTCCCGATGATCATAGTGGAATTAACTTCCACTCAACTACCTGATTCCAGGTATTTCTTTCATTGTTTCTAACTTGAGAGGTTCAAGGAAAATAATTGGGGAATACTCAAGTATATTGTATATTAATTCTGTTTGAGTTCTTTTATTGGGAGTCCACGAACGTCCGCGTCCTCCTCTTGTGAGTATCTAGGGTTTTCCAAAACCATAGTTTTCTACTCTCGTTGACGAACGCATATATACTTGTTCTATATTGTGTTTTTCCTTCCCTAAAATCTGTGGAGAACTCTGAGATTGTGCTTCTTGATATGGAGGAAGACAATCAGGAACGTAAGTCAATTCAGGAGTTGGTTCTAAAGAAGAGGCTTGAAAGAAAGGATCAAAACTCCTGGATTGATGATTCTGTCAAGGATTTAACTCGTTTTCAGAACGATTCAAAGGTCGAGTTTGCAAATCTTCAATTGAAACCAACTTCTAGATGGTCAGGCCAGAATTCTTGCTAATCAGAACATTGTGATACAGAATCAAAAGAGTGGAAATTGTACAACTATGCCTCCTTCTGATGGGCCTTAATAAATATCCCTAATAGACTTTACAAATGCCCCTGATGGCACAATTGAAATTTTATGTGAAATTATAATTTTTAAAATTCCTCTTTTAACCTTCCTCTCTAACTTTAATTCTTGTTTACTTCTCCGATCTCAGAAAAATTTCATCCTTCCAGCTACCTCCATCTACGTCGCTCCACCACCACTACCATTTCAATCGCCTCCACCACAACCAGCATCACCACGTTCGTCACGTCCACTAGTATCTATTTTTTTGTACCTAATTGTTGTCAGTAAACTCAATCGGGTAGAGAGATTTGAGATAAGAGCTTTGAGAGAGAGAAATATAGATCTTCGATTGTTTGAAATCAAGCATCACCAGCAACATCAGTTTATCTTCCTTTTTTTCCCTCTCCATCTTCTTCTTCTCCTATTATTGGTGATTTTAATATCATCTATAGATTTAGGAGATCGTTATTTTAGGTTTCGATCTTTGGTAATTTCAAGTTAAAATAGAGACCCAAAACCAGAAGAATTTCATAGAGAGCGATGAATTTGGTGGTGGAGTGGTGGCGGTGGTGGAGGAGGTATGTATTTGAATCCATTTATTGTTTTTATTTTGAAATTTGGTGGTGAGGTTAAAATAATGAAATTGGTTCTGGTTTTTGTGGTGGAGATTCTTTGTGATTGTTGGTGGTGGTGGTAGTGAGCTTGGAGTGATAAGTTGGTGATGGAAATAGTGGTGGATGGTGGTTCTGGTTGCTGCGGTTGTGGAGATTGGTGTAATTTTTTGGTGGTTTGGGAGATGGTGGCAGTGGTGGCTTATTATTGTTACGAAAGAGTATACATTCTGGTGGTATATATATTCATAATTTCTTTTGTTGTTTTGTTTTACTCTTGTTATGCATACGTTGCTGCAATTGGGGAAAAAAATGCATGTTTCAGTTTGTTTATATTTCTTAGTTATGATGACATTTTGGTCTTAAAACACTACTGGAACAATAATCTCAAGGTCTATTATTTAGTATTTAGAATGATATTTCTATTTTTGAAGAGTTTTGCTAGGTAGCATTTTCAAAAGCTTGATTGGTTGAGGTCCATCAGGAGTATTGAAATTTTGATTGATACTGTATTATTGACAAATAAGTAGGAATCTTACGAAATGTATAAAAGTTGCCACTTAGGAACATGGTAAAGCAAATAACTGTCTCTGTATCTTATATTTTGCATTTCTTAGTTAACAACGACTTAGTGTAGAATATGGTATTCATTATTTCATTTTATCGAAGATTTTTTATCGCTATTTTACTGGAGAATTGGTTGGTCTCTAGTTTTATTTTCCATATGTTTTTCACTGCGACAGGTTATACTAGTAAAATGATATTGTTATCTGCCTCTTACATTTCGCTTAATCCTTCGAACATATTTTAGTTGTCTTTGCAGTTTTTGGAAGATGAGATAATGAAATGTTTCTGTGAATAGATTATGAATGTGGATTGTGATTGTAATCGTCAATTTGCAGGGAAGGAGTTTGTGCAATCTCTAATATACAGATAGTGCTTGCTTTCACTAGTCTGTTAGACGCACACAATGTGTTTGTCGAAAGAACTGAGTGATTAACTCTTCACCGCTTCAAGTCAGCCGCAACTAGTCCACTACTCCAAGTTTTCCAGAGTTTTTGTTCAACTGTGAACCATAGTGTTTGTTGCTATGTTTTTGGTGGTGGTGGCGGCGGCGGTGAGGATTAAGTGTGATTTTGTTTCCTTTTGAGACGGTAGTGGTTCTTGTCTAGGTTTGAGAAGTTTTCAGAGAGACACAACGGTGGTGAAGCTACAGGTGATGATCATTTGTTATTTCTATATATTTTTATGGGATCAATTGTTGTTGTTGATACAATTTTTTATGGATCAACTACGGTTGTTGATCCCATTTATGGGATGAACTCCTGTTGTTAACCCAATTTTTTATGGGATCAACTACTTTTATTGATCCAATCAACTCCTATTGTTGACAACATTTTCTTGGATTAGTATAATCATGCTTGTAGTTTAACTAGTTTAAATCATGTAAATTTCTCCCAATGTTGAACTTGTGGTGCAATGGTAGCATGACTGACTCCATGTTAGATGATGCGTTCGACTCACACTAAGTTCACTCCATTTACATGGATTAACTTTCATTTACATGGATCAACAACAATAGTTTATCTAAATAAAAATAGAACCAACAGTAGAAGTTGATCCAGTTTAGGGGGATCAACAACCATTGTTGATCCACTAAATTGGATCAACTTCTACTATTGATCCTTTTTTTTTTGATCAATTACCGTTGTTGATCCCCCTAAACTAGATCAACTTTTACTGTTGGTTCTATTTTTATTTAGATCAAGTACTGTTGTTGATACAAAAATATCTGAACATGTAGTGGCGGCGGCGGTGACGACGCAGACTAGTGGTGGTGGCGATGATGGATTAGTGGTGGTGGAGGACTGGTGGTGGTGTAATGGTGGTGGTGAAGGAGTGATGGTGGAATATTAGTGGTGGTGGAGGTTGGTAGGTGGTGGTTGTTGAACGATGGTGGTGGAATGGTAGTTGAATGTTGGTGGTGGGGGGTGCTAGTGGTGGTGGTGAAGTGGTAGAGTAAGAAATTTGTTTCATTTTTAAATTAAAAAAAAAAAATTATATGGGTGAGGGTATTAAGGTAATCTAATATTAAATGGATAAGGTTATTAAAAAGTAGGGACATATTTATTGTTGTATAAGGGTATATTTATTGGGTGTTAAAAATAGGGACATATAAATAATATACCCATAAAAAGAAGCTTATCATGTACTGTGCCAAAGCTAGATAGCTTGCTCGGGTGTTTGATCGCAAAGTTAGTGTTCTGACTCACGAACATGGTGTATCTACGGTCAAGAGAATAAAGGAAATCAGCGATACATTCTTTGAAAGATATGAGGTTCTTAATGAACTATGATTTCTTATTGTCTAGTAAATCTTCTATTTTTCTCTTTTGTTTAGAAGAATAACTAGTGTTTTGGAATAGCCATTATTGTGATTACACATAGCTATGTCCAATGGTTTTTCATCTTCTTGTTTTTAGATTTTTTGGTTTAAAATTCTAAACTTGTTTGGAAGATGATGGTTGTGGTATTAATCTTTATGGTTTTATATATTGCAATATTTGGATGGGATATATGTGTTTACGTCCGTGAACTTGATTGTCCCATATTTTGTCAAAAGTAAAGTCGTTCATGAATTGATATGCAAATATTGATAAAGGAATGAATGGACTTTTGGCAAAACACAAAAGTTAAGCCTATATTGTCAATCTTTGATGTAAGATAGGTTAAAATCTTTTGTGATTCAAGGATTATGTCTATTGTATGTCATTGTGAAAATGGTGATGAAAACATAGAATGAATCCTTGTATTATCCACAATATAGTGCTTTATTGATCAATATTATTATTACTGTGAAGGCTCCATTGTGTATCTTATGTTGAGCACGATACGACTAAGTCGATTTCTTATTGGCATGGTTGGTTGTTCTATGAGATGCTATATGTTGAGCATTAAGAACTAAATTAATCAACTTGTGTGGTTATTTAGTTTGTATTCCATAAGTTTTCTTATGTTGAGTACATTTACGGTTAAGGTTGTCATGTCTTATGATAATTTTAGTCGGGGTTCCATAATTTCTTATGTTGAGCCCAAATGAACTAAATCAAACATCTTGTGTGATTATTTAGTTAGCACTCCATAGATTTCTCTTATGTCGAGTGTGGCCAATTAAATTGATTACTCTTGTGATTAGTTTAATTGTGTATCCGGTTAGATTATTTATGGGTTTTCTTGTGAATAATCTAATCGAGTTTATTAAGTCTCCATAAGTTTTCTTGTGTTAAGCATATTTAGTCAAATTAATCTTGGTTCGCTTCGGTTAGTTTGATTGAATATTTATTTTTGGATTCCAAATTCATACTTGTATGTAATTTGTTGAGTTTAAAGAAAAATCCTTCTTTTCTTTTTGAAATTATTAAGGTCGCTCTTGTTGTTCCTTAGGGAATGACATATTATGGGGGAGAGTTCTTTTGAACTTGTGCTTAATTGCTAAATCTTTGTGGGGAGTGCGGCTGTGGAATATTAGAGGGGTTATCTTGCATCTTTATAAACTCCTTGATGAATGCATTTAGCTTCGGCTTTATGATTGCATCTAAACATGATGATACACTTTTACCTTTGGTCATGAAATGTCTCTTACGGAAATTTTATTAGGATCACGTTCTTGTACCTTTGCCAATTTTATTGACAAAAAGGGGGAGAATTAATATGTAGTTCACACTACAAATACATATGGTTTTTGGATCATTATGTAAGTGGGAGTGGTTTCCATTTGAGATGGAGTATTGACCAAGGGGGAGTGAAGTATCACCATAGTATTTCTGTTGAAGTTGTGATGCAATTGGACTTTGACGCTATGTAATAATACTATGACACTATATAACAATGATTGAGAACCGATGGTTTTCTCATTGTTATACCTACGGATTTTCAACAACGATGATGCTAAACTTACAACCTTTGGGATCATTGGAATACTTGGAAGTGACGAAGATTTCGAGTATTGTTGAAGATTAGACATGTGGAATAGGAGCTACAAAGTTTATTTATATATTTTTTGTATTCCATATGTATTAATAGTTTTGTTACTAAAATTGACAAAGGGGGAGATTGTTAGAACATTTCTCGGTCGAACTCGCATGTGTTGCTATCTCAAGCATGTTTTTCAATGTTAGTGATTAAAACTATAAAGTCTTGATTTCTAGTCTACTATAGCTAAGGTCTCGGACTAGGATAGAAAGTGTAGTTGAGCTCAAGAACTGCATGGCAATCATCATACAATACGAATGACTACTCAAGGAACCAGTGGATCTTCATCGACTAAAAGGTATGTGGATACTTGAACTTATCTATCACTCGTAAGTCTATCTACTTTATCTCCTATCTTGAGACAAAAGTCGTATTACTATATAGACTAAGAATATACACATGTGACATTCGAGCTGAGTATATCTCGCTTATCTATTTCTCGAAATGTGTGTTGGTAAAGCTTTCGCTTTAGCCAAGTTCATTTTTTCCTAGTGATAAAAGTCATGTTATGTTTCATTCACTTTGGAAATTGCTCTGACGAAAACTAGTTTTTGAATAACAACTATATGACGTCCTCTGAGAATGTTTCAATGGTTGAAATGAGAGTTTAGACAATATAACCACTGGGGGATATAAACATTGTTGTGGTAACACATTTATGTATAAGTCCTTAGCACTTGAACCGAAGTTTGCAAAATTTGTTGATCAAGTGAAAACCGGAACTTGAGCAGTCAACCCAGTTCGTGAACTCAGTCTGTGAACGTGCGTAGTTCTCGAACCCGAGAATTTCTGTTGGAGTTGTAGCTCAGTTTCAGTACGTGAACTGACGGAAGTTCTCGAATCCGAGAATTTCTGCTAGAGTTTGTGAACTCCAACCGGTTAACTTGAGTCCGCGAACCCAGTCCGTGAACTTGAGCGGTTATGTCTAAATACGATGTTTGTGAACTTATCTAAAATATTTAAGGAATGATATTGCAAACCGTGGATTTATAGTTCATGAATCGATTCGAGTGAATCACATCGTTTTTGCTTCAATTTTGTTTTGTGTAGTACATAAGATCTCATAGCAATTGAACTAATCTCTAACTAGTTCATTTGAGTCATTTGGACTAGTTATGGTGAAGAAGAGTATGGTTGATATGAAATTTATCATTTGGCTAACCATTTGGTTGAATAATATTTAGCCAACTATTGTACATATTTGGTTACGGTTACACAAACCCAAAATCGTCAAGTACATGTGTGTATGGCAAGCTAAGTTTTCGATCTAATGGTTGAAAGATATTATCTTGGATCTAATCAGGTTTTCATCTAACGGTGAATATTGAATTCTTTGTTACTAAGATAACATTGATTGCAAACCCTGATTTGAAAGACTATATAAGGGAGAACTCTAGCAACTGGGAAACCTAAACCCCATACATTCTGTGTGATACTAGTTTGCTAAGCTAGAGTCGATTCACCTTTAACCTTTGGTTTTCTTATTCTAAAACTAGGTTAACTACTTAAAGACTTCATTGGGATTGTGAATCCAGACCGATACTACTTTTCTTGTAGTTGTGTGATCTGATCTTGTTGTTTCTATCGTACGAGTACAATTATAATAATTGGCTTGAGATTTCTATCTCTAATAGGGAAGATATAAAAGTAATCACAAACATATTTGTCTCATCGTTTGTGATTCCACAATATCTTTTTTCGCTGCGTCGATTAAGACTATTGTGAGGTGATTGATAAAACTGAGTTGTTCTTCGGGAATATAAGTTTGGTTTTATTGATTGGTTCTTGTTCACCTTGATTTATCAAAAGACGGAACAAAACTCATAGATTCATTCGTGGGAGACGGATTTATCTATCTTGTAGACTTTTCTGTGTGAGACAAATTTGTTTGCTAAAGTCTTCGACTTTGAGTCGTAGCAACTCTTGGTTGTGGGTGAGATCAGCTAAGGGAATCAAGTGCGCAGTATCTTGCTGGGATCAGAGGTGTAGGAGCATAATTGTACCTTAGATCAGTGTGAGATTGATTGGGGTTCAACTACAGTCCAGACCGAAGTTAATTTGGAGTAGGCTAGTGTCTGTAGCGTCTTAATACAGTATATGTTTAATCTGGACTAGGTCCTGGGGATTTTCTGCATTTGCGGTTTCCTCGTTAACAAAATTCTGGTGTCTGTGTTTTTTCTTTTCTGTATTATATTTTGTTGTATAATTGAAATAATACAGGTTGTGCGTTGTTCAATCAATTAGAATATCCAACCTTATTGGTTGTTGATTTAAATTGATTGACACTTGGATATTGGTCTTTGGTACCATCCAAGTTATCTCTCTGTGATTAGACTCACGAATCACATTTGCTTGATTAAATCAAATTGAGAGATTGAGATAATAACTCCTTGAGTATTTTCTATTGATTGAGTCTAGTTGATTCTCTAGAAAACAACTCGGAGTTGTCCATACAGATTGCTAATCGAAATATTGGGTGAGGTTTTTAGACCCCCTTTTTTTCACAATCAATGTTAGCTTAGTAATAAAGCATTCAATATTCACCGTTAGATGAAAAACTGATTAAATTTAAGCTAATATTTATAAAACATCAAATCGAAAACATAGCTTGTTACACACACATGAAATGCACGTTTGTAGGCTTGTGAAAACCGTACCCAAACTTGTACATTAGTCGGTTCAACAATAGTTAACCAAATGGTTAGCCATATGATAACTTTCATATCAACCATATTCTTCTTCACCATAACTAGTCTAAATGACTCAAATGAAATAGTTAGAGAGTTGTTCAATTGCTTAGATCCTTATGTACTACATAAGACACAATTGAAGCAAAAACAATGCGATTCACTCGAATCGATTCATGAACTATAAATCCACGGGTTGCAATAGCATTCCTTAGTTTATTAAGATAAGTTCACAAACATCATTTTTTAGACATAACCTACTCAAGTTCGCGGACTTAAGTTCCTGGACGGAGTTCACAAACTCCAGCAGAAATTCTCGAGTTCGAGAGCTACGCCAGTTCGCGGACTGGGTTCGCGGACTGAGTTTGTATGTTGAGTTCGCGGACTGAGCTCATGCACTACTCCGGTTTCACTTGATCAACAAATTTCGCAAACTTCGGTTAAAGCAATAGGGACTTATACATATATGTGTTACCACAAAAATGCTTATATCCTCCAATGGTTATATTGTCTAAACTCTCATTTCAATCATTGAAACATTCTCAGAGGGCGTTATTTAGTTGTTATTCACAAACTATTTTTCGTCGGAGCGATTTCCAAAATGATTGAAACATAACATGACTTTCATCACTGGGTAAAGATGAACTTGGCTAAAGCGAAATCTTTACCAACATATATTTCGATAAATAGATAAGCAAGATATACTCAGCTCGAAATATCCACATGTGTATAATCTTAGTCTATATAGTAATACGACTTTTGTCTCGAGATAGGAGATAGAGTAGATAGACTTTTGAGTGATAGATAAGTTCAAGTCTCCACATACCTTTTAGTCGATGAAGATCTACTGGTTCCTTGAGTAGTCCTTCGTCTTGTATGATGATTTCCATAGAGTTCTTGAGCTCAACTACACTTTCTATCCTAGTTCGATACCTTAGCTATAGTAGACTGGAAATCAAGACTTTATAGTTTTGATCACTAACATTGACAAACATGCTTGAGATAGAAACACATGCGAGTTTGACCGAGCAACGCTCTAACAGTCTCCCCCTTTGTCAATTTTAGTGGCAAAACTATTAATACATATGAGATACGAAAAATATATAAATAAACTTTGTAGCTCCTATTCCACATGTCTAATCTTCAACATTACTCGAAATCTTCATCACTTTCGAGTATTCCAATGATCCCAAAGGTTGTAAGTTTAGCATCATCGTTGTTGAAAATCCATAGCTATAACAACGAGAAAACAAGAGTTCTCAATCATTTTTATACAGTGTCATTTTATTATTACACATCGTCAAAGTCCAATTGCATCACAACTTTAACAACAATACTATGGTGATACTTCACTCCCCCTTAGTCAATACTCCATCTCACACGGAAACCACTGCCCCTTACATAATGATCCGAAAACCATATGTATTTTTAGTATGAACTACATATTAATTCTCCCCCTTTTTGTCAATAAAATTGACAAAGGTACAAGAACGGGATCCTAATGAAATTTCCGTAAGAGACGGTTCATGACCAAAGGTAAATGTATATCATCTTGTTTAGATGAAATCATAAAGCCTATGCTAAATGCATTCATCAAGGAGTCTATAAATATACAAGATAACCCCTATAATATTCCACAACCGCACTCCCCACAAAGATTTGACAATTAAGCACAAGTTCAAAAGAACTCTCTCCCATAAAATGTCATTCCCAAGGGAACAACAAGAGCGACCTTAATTTCAAAAGAAAAGAAGGATTTCTTTGAACTCAACAAATATCATACAAGTACGAATTTGGAATTCAAAAAGAATATTCAATCAAACTAACCGTAAGCGAACCTAAGATTAATTTAACCAAATATGCTCAACACAAGTAAACTTATGGAGACTTAATAACTCGATTAGATTAATCACAAGAGAACCCATAACTAATCTAACCGGGATACACAATTAAACTAATCACAAAAGTAATCAATTTAATCGTTTATACTCACATAAGAAAATCTATGGAGCGATGACTAAGTTAATCATAAAAACAACCAACCCAGTCGAAAATGATCAAACATAAGATAAACTTACGGAGTCATAACTAAATAATCACAAAAGATGATTAAATTAGTTCAATATACTCGACGAAAGTACCTCACGGAACACAACTAATCTAATCACAAATATAATCAACTTGGTTGTATAGTGCTCGACATAAGACATAATACGGAGTCTCATAGTAATACATAAAAAATGGATCAGGGAAGATCAATTACTGCGGAATACACAAGGACTCATTCTATATTTCCATCACTATGTGCACAATGACACACAATAGACATAATCCTTAAATCACAAAAGATTTTAACCTATCTTCCATCAAAACTTGACAATATATGCTTAACTTCTGTGTTTGTCAAAATTCTATTCATTCTTTTATCAATAAATGCATTTCAATTCACGAATGACTTTACTTTTGACAAAATATGGGACAATAAGTTCACGAACGTAAACACACATATCTGTAGACACCCCAATTTTGCACGGTCACAAATATATGCCGCAAAATCGTATCGGAAGTAGTCTTACCGAAAATGGGTTTAGTGATTAGCTTAATCTAAATTTTGGTCATTGTCCGCAACTTCAAAATTAGGCAAGCCTAGAAACGGTACCTGCACACATACTAAAAGTCCACTAGCTCGAAAGGTCTACTGGGCGTGAGTTAAAAGATTTCAAAACTAGTCCATTAAGGCCCGAACTAATGTCTACTGCCAATGCTTATTAACTCTACCCTCGCTACCCAAAGTCCGATCATTTCCTACATCCATTAAAAAAAAAGATTAGCCGTCCATCCCTTAAGTCCCGTCCATTTTCTATACACCCAAAAGTGAGTTGGTCGTACACCCATAATAATATGTCGACATAAATTGTGAATTATAGATTTGTTTGCAAGACATTCTATGTTTACAAAAATCTTGAGATTAAATGATATTTGGCTATTTTAGTAAAAGAGATCAAAATATTTTTTTAGATTTTTTAATAATTGGAAATAATATTGTTTCATTTGGTTAGAATATTTAGGTTTTTAATAAGAGTCATCGGATTTAGGTCATTTTAATCCTAGGGTAATTGTTGATGGAAGAAAGCTATAAATATGGTGTCTTTTTTAGAGTTGGGGAGAGGAAAAAAAATTAAGAAATAATAATAATAAAAAGTAGTAGGAATTTTTTTGGTAGAAATCTAGGAGGAAAATTTTAGAGGAGAAGTTGACAATTTATTGGCGCTCGGATACGATCTTGCGGTAACGACATTGATGGCTTTCCTCATTGAGCTAAGTAAACATTTTTCTTAAACTTGCAGCGAAAGCAGGTCAGTCTAATCATATTTCTCTTTTATTTCTCAACGTTAATATATTGGCATGTGAAGCTCCTTTAACAGTTAAGAATTGTCCATATATCTTGTTTCGATATTGTGTGCGTTGCCCCCTTACATCCACGTCCAGCTTCCATTTTTCATTCATCCATAGCACATATTAGCATATGAAGGTCACATGCATGATGCAACCAGTTAGTAATGTCTAGTTTAGTGGTAGCGTGAGTTAATGTTGCGCGGAGTCGGTGACATGATACCTAGTGGAGTATAATTAATTTTCATCATAATTGCTTGTCTTGGTGGATTACACATTTGATCTGTTTGACGGTTAGTAATGTGTGTGGCGGTATAGGTTATGCGGCTTAAGAATCCCTTTTGTAATACATCCAGCAGATTGACATCTTGGTCCATGGTTCATGAGATTTGAACAATAATAATAGATTTGTGATATTTGAATTATTTTGATTTTTTTTCTCAATAATAATAATAGTTGGTGATTATTTGGTAATAACAGGAATAACTGTGTTTGTTTTGAGAGCAGGTTTTCTCTTGGTTAGATAAAGCGTGAAGCTGTGCGTCTAAGATTTTTTTTTTTTTTTAGTTTATTATTTAATATTTGTGTAACGGTTAAAACCCCAACATCCCAATTATAAAGTAGAGGCCGATCTTCGGATTGGACGGGCTAGGTGCCTCACACCTTCCTAGCTCGTATCTTGATTCCCGGACCTATCTCTGAATATTGGACCAGTGCTTATTTTGGGTCCCAACTCCGTAAGTTGGGTGGCGACTTCTTATAATAATTATTTCCACGTGTGATTCCCATTTAGATATTTGAGAGATCCTAACCGATTTCGACGGTATCTACAATGGCGACTTCACTGGGGATTTTGAGAATCTAACTTGAAACGTAATTGGGAACTTAGGGTTTTGATTTGACACTACTCGGTATTTGCACACACACACACATGCACGCACCCATTTGCACATTTGCATTCCATTTTGCATCATCCGAGTACGAATCTTAGGAAAATATGTGGTTAGTAAAGCTGAACCATTTGGGCGTTATCAGTCGAACACCACAAGCCTTAGCCCAGTACTAAAGACTAGCCTTTGGCTACGTCCGAGGTATATTTTGCTAAGGTAACCCAAGCCTACCCAAAAGTTAGTAAAACCTGCATGCACGTGCATTAATTGTAAACTGCATTCATTGTTGCAAAAAATCTGAGACATAAGCACCCTTGTGTTACCATATATCTTTTTTTTTGTTTCCTTTGAAACATGAAAATGACTATAGAATCCGAAATTAATATCGACACTGGGGCATTGTCATGGTTGCACGAACAATTCCAAAAGATGTTGGATACCAAGTTCACAAAATTGGAAGCCGAGACCAAGAAGTTTACTCAAGAGGCCATTGCTAAGTCCACAGGAAAACATGACGGGGATGATATGGGAAATGACAAAAATAATCATAATTATGAAGAGGTTAAAAGGAATAATTTTGAAGAGGACATTTTTGAAGATGTTAAAGATGACATTTTTGATGAAATGGGAGAGACCAGGGCACGCGAAAAAAAGTTATCCTAGAGGCTCAAAAAGATTGAAAGGACCTTGCAAAAAATGGGTGAGGATACAATAGATACACATGGGCTATATCCTTATCCCGATATCTGTTTGCCTCATGGCTTCACATTTCCGAATATGGATAAATATGATGGAACTGGGTGCCCGAAAACCCATATTCGTATGTATGTTGGGTACTTAAAACCATTGGGTATTAGTGATGGGTTTTTAGTACTATTGTTTCAGAGGAGTTTGACCAGTACGGTTTTAAAGTGGATGATGAAGACAGACCTAAGTCTAGTTTCGACTTGGAAGGATATGGTCGATATGTTTGTGACACGGTTTATGTTGGTCCCTGAAATTCAGTTTACTCGGAAGCACTTGGAGGCGGTCAAACAAGAACCCAATGATGCATTTACAAAATTCTTTCCACGTTGGAGGACTAAGTCGTTAGAGCTCGATGAGAAATTA
This sequence comes from Papaver bracteatum, assembly GCA_023529315.1. NCBI lineage: Eukaryota > Viridiplantae > Streptophyta > Magnoliopsida > Ranunculales > Papaveraceae > Papaver > Papaver bracteatum. The sequence continues at coordinate 2,239,154 of JAJJWX010000727.1, forward strand.
ACCGAAGAAGAGATGGTGAATATTATAATGAATTGTTTGAACCATGAATATTGGAACCGGTTGATATCATCTTACCATCCAACATTACATTGTTTATGGAAGGCGGGTTCACAAATTGAAAATGCATTGGAAACGGGAAGAATGACAAGGTTGACCAACCCAGAGGACTCTAATGGGAATAATTGCGGAAGGGCCACATTTACAGATGAAAATCAAGTGAATATTGTGTCAGTTGCATCACCTACAGGACCACACCAGGGGGGAATTTTGTGAAGGAATTTTAGGGAGAAAAACTTAGGAGAAATTTTGGAGGCCGATAGAAACCTAGGAGGAAAAAAAATTTAGATAGAAATCAGTAGAGAAGGAATTTTAGAGAGAAACGAGGAGAGGTTTGAGAAATAATTGGAAGGACTAAAAGTTTTGTGCCTAGGATACGATCTTGCGGCAGCCGACAGCGGTGATATTGTTGGTTTCTTTACTTGAGCTAAGTAAACATTTTTTTTTCTAATTTCCAGCGAAAACATGTCGATCCTTTTACTTGATACACTTTTATCTTCGCATGATTTCGTGAACCTTAAGTGTGATGTGTATACGTATATTAAAAAATAATGTTTATCCCCCTGTCACTGCTATCTTGATTCTTCAGTGATCTCTTGATATCATTTTTTTTGTCTTATATATCATATCAAATACGTTCTTATGCATGCTATATAATCATATTAAATTCCCATATCAATGTTTTCATGTTACAAACATGGTAGCTCACAGTAGAATAGCTTCATTGGATCTTTTAGTGCGAACTCGAATGCTTGCTTGACAACAAAAACCATTTGTCCGTGAATTCAATTAATGTCTTGTACACAAAATAGGAATTCTTTGCTGGTTGATGCCTTGGACCACGACTTATGAAATTTTATATTGATCATTAATTTTTGTTAGTATAATAATATTTGATTGTTATTTTGCAATAATACTGATAATTATTTGGTTTTCCTTGTTTGCAGTTCCGAAAGGTGATTTTTCTTGCATGTTTAATATATATTTTTGTAGTCTAAACCCTAGTATCCCAATTACAAAGTAGAGGCCAAGTTTCGGCTTGGACGGGCTAAATGCCTCACACCTTCCTAGCCCGTATCTTGATTCCCGGACCGAATCTCTGAAAATTGGATCAGTGTAACTTTTTGGGTCCCAACTCCCTAAGTTGGGTGGCGACTCCTTATTAATAATTTCCACGTGATTCCCATTTTGGATATTAGAGAGATCTTAACCGATTTCGACGGTACCTGCACAAGCTAGATGGTCAGTACCCATACCAAAAGTCCACTAGATCGAATGGTCTATTGGGCGTGAGTTAAAAGATTTCAAAACTAGTCCATTAAGGCCCGAACTAATGTCTACTGCCTATGCTTATTCAGTCTACCCTCGCTACCCAAAGTCCGATCATTTCCTACATCCATTAAGAACAAAAGGTTAGCCGTCCATCCCTTAAGTCCCGTCCATTTTCTATACACCCAAAAGTGAGTTGGTCGTACACCCATAATAATATGTCGACATAAATTGTGAATTATAGATTTGTTTGCAAGACATTCCATGTTTACAAAAATCTTAAAATTAAATGATATTCGGCTATTTTAGTAAAAGAGATCAAAATATTTTTTAAGATTTTTTAATAATTGGAAATAATATTGTTTCATTTGGTTAGAATATTTAGGTTTTTAATAAGAGCTATCTGATTTAGGTCATTTTAATCCTAGGGTAATTGTTGATGGAAGAAAGCTATAAATAGGGTGTCTTTTTTAGAGTTGGGGAAAGGAAAAAAATTGAGGAATAAGGCCTATTCCTATGCACATGCCAAAAAAATGGTGTTTGGCATGCCAGGTGGCATGCCAAACCATTTGTGCCACAATGGGGAAATCTCTGAGAGATTGAATCCCAAGAGAGCGATATTGTGAATATCTCCAGTGATAAAGACTTTATCGCTAACGATATTGTCTATGTCGACAGCGCTATTCACTCTAGCGCCAACGGCTAGTTCTTCATCGCTATAAATATGTAACTTTCAAACTCAAAATTTACCCCAAATTTTTTACACAAAAAATTTTCTCTTCTTCTCAATCTATTTCTCTTTTTTTTTTTTCTATTTTCTCCAAATGGCAGAATTAAGCCAACTTGATTCGGCAACGCAACTTGATTTTTCTGGAGTAGTGCTTGAAAGTGCCGTTGAGAAGATATGTGATAGATTTAAAGAAATAAGTAAAAAGCAAAGAAGTCTCCAAATTTTGGATATCAACCAAGTCAAAACCGTAACTAAGAGAATGCAAAGAAAGGTTAAAGGCAAGGAAAAACAAATTTAATGCCAAAGAAGAACATAAACAAAGGAGACTCCGTTCATGAGCGCATTGATTGGAAGTTTGGTCAAATGAAGGAGATGAACAAGATGAAGAACATTGTCCCAAATTTTTATTTTTAAAGTATTGTTATTTTTATTTTTTAAATTATTATTTTCTAGTTTTATGTCTTGTAAAATGACTATTAATTATATTGAAGTTTTTATTTTTGTGAAGTTTGAATTTAAAAATTTGACGAATATTGTTGAAAATTAATATTAGTTATATTGTTAAACATTAAAACTATTACAAATATTAAAACTTTAAAAGTGGACAATTGAGAAATTACAACATAAATGTTGGACAATATTTTAAAATCTCGAAACAACTTTCAAAATGAAATTTTTTCCCGTAGATGCGACGATATTCCACACGACACCTTTCCTGAAATTTCATCGTGGTTTCACCACTTCTCAAGGTTGGACCTTCTCGCTGAAGTAAAACAACATACCTAGTAACTTCCTTCCTAATTATTTCGAAGCGCATAACCAAATCTGAAACATTACGACCGCGTAGGTTCATTGTTTGTTCTTGAAATTTAACAAAAATCCTATCCCACGATAGTTCGGGATTAAATAGAGGCTCCGTTGTAATACCAACATAATTCCTGCAAATACATTCATCTTCCACATTAACCCATTTTTGGTTTTGCCTCAATTGACGTCTCCTAATTTGACTTCTCCTAGTTTCACTGTTTACAATTGCACGACAAGCTGCTCTTCGATTTTGGATAATACATTGGTTATCCATGCATTCAACCAGATCCATATTATCATCCATGCTCTCTAAGGATTGGAGATTGAGATATTCTGGAGAGATTGAGAAATTCTTGAGAGATTAAGAAATTCTTGAGAGATTAAGAATTTCTGGTGTGAGTTGAAATGAGATTAAAATCAGGTATTTATAGGGAGGGGAAATCGTAGCCGTTAGATGAAGATCTGCTGAGCGATTATCATACCAGCGAGCAATAGCTTAACCGTCGCTGGCGACTGGAAGACCATCGAGCGATCAAGACTCTATCGCTCGCTGGAAACTCTGTCGTGTATGCCAATATTCCAAAAATAACATATTGGCATATGAGTTTGGCAGTTTGGCACACCCATAGTGGGTGCATATATGCCAAATATCATGTTTTGGCATGTGCATAAAAAGATGCCTAATAATAATAAAAAGTAGTAGAAGATTTTTTGGTAAAAATCTAGGAGGAAATTTTTAGAGGAGAAGTTGATAATTTATTGGCGCTCTATACGATTTTGCGTTAACGACATTGATGGCTTTCCTCATTGAGCTAAGTAAACATTTTTCTTAAACTTGCAGCGAAAGCAGGTCAGTCTAATCATATTTCTCTTTTATTTCTCAACGTTAATATATTGGGATGTGAAGCTCCTTTAACAGTTAAGAATTGTCCATATATCTTGTTTCGATATTGTGTGCGTTTCCCCCTTACATCCACGTCCAGCTTCCATTTTTCATTCATCCATATCACATATTACTATATTAGCATATGAAGGTCACATGCATGATGCAACCAGTTAGTAATGTCTAGTTTAGTGGTAGCGTGAGTTAATGTTGCACGGAGTCGGTGACATGATACCTAGTGGAGTATAATTAATTTTCATCATAATTGCTTGTCTTGGTGGATTATACATTTGATCTGTTTGACGGTTAGTAATGTGTGTGGTGGTATAGGTAGTGCGGATTAAGAATCCCTTTTGTAATACATCCAGCAGATTGACATCTTGGTCCATGGTTCATGATATTTGAACAATAGTAATAGATTTGTGATATTTGAATTATTTTGATTTTTTTTTCTCAATAATAATAATAGTTGGTGATTATTTGGTAATAACAGGAAAAACTGTGTTTGTTTTGAGAGCAGGTTTTCTCTTGGTTAGATAAAGCGTGAAGTTGTGCGTCTAAGATTTTTTTTTTTTTTGAGTTTATTATTTAATATTTGTGTAATGGTTAAAACCCCAACATCCCAATTATAAAGTAGAGGCCGATCTTCGGATTGGACGGGCTAGGTGCCTCACACCTTCCTAGCTCGTATCTTGATTCCCGGACCTATCTCTGAATATTTGGACCAGTGCTTATTTTGGGTCCCAACTCCGTAAGTTGGGTGGCGACTTCTTATAATAATTATTTACACGTGTGATTCCCATTTAGATATTTGAGAGATCCTAACCGATTTAGATGGTACCCAGTTCCTTATGTTGGACGGATTATGGGCAGCCCAGTCCCATAACAATATTGCAATATATAAAATCATAAAGATTAATACTGCAAAAATCATCTTCCAGACAAGTTTAGAATTTAAACAAATAAATCTAAAAACAAGAAGATGAAAACTTTGGACATAGCTATGTGTAATCACAATAATGGCTATTCCAAACACTAGTTATTCTTCAAAACAAGAAAAATAGAAGATTTACTAGGCAATAAGACCTTTGAAGAATTCTTTATCGTCCCCGAACTCATTATCGTCAACAGCCATTGGAACATGAGGTTCATTAAGGTAGGAGTTTATATCAATAAACCTTCTAGGTTGCTTTTGTCGAACCATGGCCTTCTGAATCTCATGAGTCTTATACACAAAAGCCTTTATTTGTTCAATCTCCTTTCGCATCTCCTTTAACACTTCAAGAACATCAGAAAATTTCTGAGAATTTGAAGGAACGACTCTTGGCTTCCTCACATTCCTTATATTCCTTTTCAATGTTGGAGGCAATGGAGATTTTTCTTTTTCCTTCATGATTGATGGCTTAACAATCATATTACCATCTTTTCCATCAGAAGACATCATAATTGGAGTTTCCATGAACGTATGGGTTTGTGAGAGGAAATCACACTTAAGTCAACAGGTAGTCTTGAGATAAAAAGAGGTTCTATAGATGGAAAAAGGATGTAGGGTTCGAAACCTTTAAGCAGGTTCGTAAATGACCAACTCTCAACGTTATGAAGAGCGAAATTATCGATAGTACCATTTCTTTTTGTTTGATAGATAAAAGAAAATCTAAGAAAAGAAAAAAAACTTTTCCTAATCTCTGAGAGGTACAAATCATTGTATCTTTTGATCAGGCACATGAGACAAGATTCCAAAGACAACACAATCAAGTTGCATTGTGGTGAACAACAATTTTTCCACCATTTCCTCTAGAGAGGAATCCACAGACCTCTGTCTATCAAAACAATATGACCGTAATTTCTTCTCAAATGGTCTTGATTTATCCTTGGAAACTAACTTCTTAGACGAAGATAAAATCTTACATACCTCAGCGGTTTTCTGAGCAAGTTTGAGCTTTCTTGCTAGATGATTTGCTGTTCGTTGAAGTTTGTTGGCGTGCCTTTGTTTGTGTTTGAACTTATAACACTTTGAAAGTTCATGACCCTTTAATGAACAATATGAACACGTCACACTTGGATAAAAATCAGGCTTCTGAGATGTGCAAGCAGCTAGGCACATAGTGGAACCTGAAACATTATAAACCTAGTTTCCAAAGAATGGGTCTACTTTGTCTTCCAGAATAGTTGGATTATCTTCTGAAAGAATATCAAGATGATATGTGTATTGCTACAATTATCAAAAACAATATTTTCACCAAGAAGTGCAACACTTGATTTCTCGTGTTCATTAGAGTCATAATTGTCAGACATTTCATCAAGAGTTGCAGCAAGACCTTTGTTCCCAGTGTATTTTCTAATATTTGGACACTCATTTGCAAAATGACCAAATCCCTTACACTTAAAGCACAGATGCATATCCTCATCATCAGTTTCATCAATATCCCTATTTTTAGGAGGAACACGATTATGAGGTTTGACTGATACCTTAGGCTTATCTCTGGAGAACCATTTACTTCTCTTCAACAGAAGATCCCTAAACTGTCTTGTGCTAATCGAGACTGATTTGTGAAGATCTTCATCTGATGAATCTGTCTCAAAGTGATCATCTTCAGAGATATACATTTTTTTTTTTACTTTTATCAAGTAATTTAGTGTCCTTTAGTTCTTTGAACGCAACATCCTTAAATTTGGGCGAATGTTCATGATCGAAGATCTTAAGATTTCCAACCAGCATATTTCTGGAGAGAGTATCAAGGTTATTTCCCTCAACGATGGCATGCTTCTTAGCATCGTATCTAGATGGCAGCGATCTGAGAATTTTCATCACAATGTCCTTTTTAAAAATAGTCTTACCCAATGCAAAAGATGCATTAACAATTTCAGACACTTTGTGATTAAACTCATCAAATGTTTCTTCATCTTCCATTCAAAGGTTTTCCCAATCGGAATTAAGATTTTGAAGTCTAGCTTCCTTTTCACTGGAATTACCTTCGAATACGGTTGCTAAGATATCCCAAGATTCTTGCGACTTAGTGCAATTAGACACATGCTGCTGAAGATTTGGGGTAATGGCATGTATGATGGCATTCAAACCGTCGGAGTTTTTCTTTGCAGTAAAAATCTCGGCAGGAATATATTCAACAATATTCTTTGGAACGTTTACACCTCCAACTGCCTCAACAGGAGCATCATAGCCATTAAAAACATATACCCATGATTGGTAATCACGTGCTTGAAGAAAACCTCGCATAACAATTTTCTACCATAAGTAATTAGAGCCATCGAAGACCGATGGTACGTTAATTGAGATAACACCTCTGTCCATAGAGTCAGATCGCTACAAACATAGACTTGTGAGGTCTTGAACGTGTTTGCTTGCTCTGATACTAATTGAAAAATCGGGGGTCTAACAACCACACCCAATATTTCGATTAGCAATATATATGGACAACTCCGAGTTACTTTCTAGAGAATTAACTAGACAGTCAGACTCAATCAATAGAAAATATCTCAAGGAGTTATTATCTCAATCTCTCAATTTGATCTATACTCAAGCAGATAGAAATATGCGAGTCTTTATCAAAGAGAGATAACTTGGATGGTACCAAAGACCAATATCCAAGTGTCAATCAATTTAAATCAACAAACAAGATGGTCGGATATTCTAATTGATTGAACAACACATAACCTGTATTATTTCAATTATATAACAAAATATAATACGGAAAAGAAATAACACAGACACCAGAATTTTGTTAACGAGGAAACCGTAAATGCAGAAAAACCCCATGACCTAGTCGAGATTAAATATACAATGTATTAAGCCGCTACAGACACTATCCTACTACAAGCTAACTTCGATCTGGACTGTAGTTGAACTCCAATCAATCTCATACTGATCCAAGGTACAGTTATGCTCCTATGCCTATAATCCCAGCAGTATACTGCACACTTGATTCCCTTAGATGAACTCACCCACAACCAAGAGTTTCTACGACCCAAAGTCGAAGACTTTAATAAACAAATCTGTATCACACAGAAAAGTCTACAAGGATAGATAAATTCGTCTCCCATGAATAAACCTATGAGTTTTGTTTCGTCTTTTGATAAATCAAGGTGCATAGGAACAATTGATAATATGATACTTATATTCCCGAAAAACAGCTCAATTTTATCAATCACCTCACAATAAACTTAATCAACGCGGCGAAGAATATTATTGAGGAATCACAAACGATGAGACAAAATGTTTGTGAATACTTTTATATCTTGCCTATCGGAGATATAAATCTTAAGCCAATTATTACAATTGTACTCGTATGATAGAAGATGCAAGATCAGATCACACAACTACAAGAAAAGTAGTATCGGTCTGGCTTCACAATCCCAATGAAGTCTTTAAGTCGTTAACCTGGTTTTAGAAGAAGAAAACCAAAGGCTAAGGAGAATTGACTCTAGCTTAGCAAACTAGTATCACACAGAATGTGTGGGGATTAGGTTTCCCAGTTGCTAGAGTTCTCCCTTATATAGTCTTTCAAATCATGGTTTGCAATCAATGTTAGCTTAGTAACAAAGCATTCAATATTCACCGTTAGATAAAAACCTGATTAGATTCAAGCTAATATTTATCAACCGTTAGATCGAAAACATAACTTGTTACACACACATGAAATGCACGTTTGTAGGCTTGTGAAAACATACTCAAACTTGTACATTAGTCAATTCAACAATAGTTAACCAAATGGTTAGCCATATGATAAATTTCATATCAACCATATGATAAACATAACTTGAGTTCGCGGAATGAGTTTGTATGCTGAGTTTGTGGACTGAGCTCATGCACTACTCCGGTTTCACTTGATCAACAAAGTTCGCAAACTTCGGTTCAAGCAATAAGGACTTATACATATATGTGTTACCACAAAAATGCTTATATCCTCCAATGGTTATATTGTCTAAACTCTCATTTCAATCATTGAAACATTATCAGAGGGCGTTATATAGTTGTTATTCACAAACTATTTTTCGTCAGAGCGATTTCCAAAATGATTGAAACATAACATGACTTTCTTCACTAGGGAAAGATGAACTTGTCTAGAGCGAAAGATTTACCAACACATATTTCGAGAAATAGATAAACGAGATATACTCAGCTTTAAATATCCACATGTGTATAATCTTAGTCTATATAGTAATACGGCTTTTGTCTCAAGATTGGAGATAAAGTAGATATACTTTTGAGTGATAGATAAGTTCAAGTCTCCACATACCTTTTAGTCGATGAATATCCACTGGTTCCTTGAGTAGTTCTTCGTCTTGTATGATGATTTCCATGGAGTTCTTGAGCTCAACTACACTTTCTATCCTAGTCTGAAACCTTAGCTATAGTAGACTAGAAATCAAGACTTTATAGTTTTGATCACTAACATTGACAAACATGCTTGAGATAGCAACGCATGTGAGTTTGACCGAGCAGTGCTCTAACATGAAGCAGTCCACTGTTAATAAAATAATTAACTGAAAAATCATTCTTTGTAATATTACAAATGTTCCAAAACCGCAACCTAATTAGCGATGTATTAACTAACAGACTTTGGTCTAAAAATGTATATACATACATTTGGGTAGGAAATCCAAAATATGTGTAAGATTTCAAATTTTTCAAACACAAGGTAGTCATGTTCATACAATAAAAAATCCTATGTATTTTCAACCCACAACATGTCGTATAGAGTATTCTATCATAGTTACCAATCTTAGTAGTAATATATACCATGAGATACAATTCTATGATATCTGAGAGATTATGTAGGTCATCCAAGACATTCATATCCATAATCTCAGTTTCTAATAGATTTAGGAACAAGTGTATCATATACTTCATCTGTGTCTTCCACTACGAATCTTTGAAGTAGTCAAATCTTGATATTACTGTAGTTGCAAGAATTTCTACACTACACCCCTCACAAGAATTCACAATTATCAACACATATTTGAAGATTAAGAACAACACTTTATTGATTAATTCTCAGAAATATTACAAGAAATGGAAGAAATCAAGAATACAATCGCTCACAAGAACTTTATCTCTCCTCAAGACTTTCTCCAGACTCAAAAATGATCTCCCCTTATGGGTCTAATAGTTCTCTTTATATAGGATAGTTACATAGTGGATGGAAGTTAAGTTATCCTTTATTTTCGGATCTGACTCGCGATACTCTCGCAGTAGTTGTAACGCTTATTCTCGCAGATGTTGTAATCTTCGCAGGATCATCATGCTCTTCAAGTGTTTCTGCCACCGTCATCCGTTACATCATTCTTTGAGTCAGTCTGCGACGCTCGCAGAGTATCGTTGAAGAACTCGCAGAAATGTTATTTATAAATTTCGCAAGAGCACTGCTGTGGCGATATTCTGATCCTACATCTTTTGAAATGCCGCAGCTGTCTATATATTCACGTTCTTTTGTTCTGACACGTAACTGCATCCCTCGCCAGATTTATTACATGTATCTTTTTATCCATTCAACTTCTGACACGTTCTTTTGAACCACTGTGCTCCAACCGTTCACGTCTTTTCTTTGCATTAATTGCACTTATCTTCTCGAGAATTTTTACCTTCTATATATATCTTCTTCACTCTTCACTTTTCTTCTTTTTACTTTCTTCTTCCTTCTCTCTGCAATCTCTCTGCAAATTCACTGTTCTTCCGTAAATTCCGCATATGCTGTTGTTGCAACTTTTCTTTTGATCTTCTACTCTTTTCTTCATTCCCATACTTACTAAGAATGGCTCCATCTAGTCGTAAAAATCTCATCGCCTTTGAGCAACTGCAAAAGAAACTTAAGGACGAAGGTTTTGCTTTATTTACCATCCCTGATCAAAACCCTAAAGCCGAATGTAGTTGCAGGATTTCCCACACTTATTATTTACCATCCCCATCAAAACCCTAAAGCCG